>PDIP01000008.1:138325-174096 GCA_002811645.1 Corallochytrium limacisporum
CCTTCCGCTTGCTTCCCCCGCCCTGGCCGACTACCAAACTCCCTCCCATCCGTTGAGCGGGACCGTTGTACCGGACAATTTCATTTTCGGTTCCCCGCGCGATGTGCCCCGGGAACAAAAACACTTCCGACAAGGGTGGCGTAGGAGACATTGTTGCCCCACTGCGCGCTATTGGAAATGACGGGTACTTCAGTGCTATAGCGCGGTGAACATAAAATTTTGTAGTGCTGACATGGTTGTGACATGAAGGACACGCCCAGAAGTTGGATTCATCGACGTAGAGTGCAGGCAACAAACATGTTTGCTGGGTACATCTCGAAAATAACATACGCAATATAACGCAGATATGAATATAGAGGTATTGCGCGCAGAGATGCGCAAGCGCACCATAAGCACCAATACACAGGAACGAAAGGCCACAGAATCACGTACAAGCACAACACAAACAAACACGCAGCAACCATTGTCATCCGCAAGGTCAAGAAGGGTCGTGGCTCATTCGTCAAGTACAGAGACTGGCGGTACGCGGGAGCATAAACAGTGTATCAAATGGCGAGATGAAGCAGTTAAGAGCAGTCCCATTGTACGCGGACTGATGTTTGCCATGAAGCGTCGCGGTTGTGGTGTTGGTGAGGCCAACCTGCTTTGTGAGCCGTGCTCAGAGTATGTTGGTGGTGGTTTTAGTCTTGACGATGGCATAATTTTGTGTGAGAACCGCCTAATCAGCCAAGGTCATGCCGCTGATACATTAGCTCACGAGCTGATTCATGCATTTGACCATTGTCGAGCAAAGGTGAACTGGGATTCCTGTCTTCATCACGCTTGCAGCGAGATCCGTGCTGCAAATTTGAGCGGTGACTGCAATTTCTGGCGTGAGATTTCCCGAGGCTATGTCGGTATTGGTGGACACCACAAGGAATGTGTCAAGCGGCGGGCATACCTATCCGTCAAGTTGAATCCGAGCTGCACAGAGCAACAGGCAAAGATTGCAGTCGACAATGCGTTCGACACTTGCTTTAAGGATCTCGCTCCCTTCCTTGAGATCCCTCGTAAACATTGAACATCATCCCTATCATATTACAATCATCGTGCTTCGCCGTCTTGACGATGGCATCAGTTTTTGAACATTCTTACATAGAACACCTATAAACATGGTCAGATTTTCAAACTAAGTCTTGGTTTATGTATATTGAATGGATGGTCTTTCGATGCTATAGTGACCGCATGTCATATCTAGAAGCGCGGTGGCCGAGCACGACTGTTTTCTTTATAACTCTTATCCCTAGAGTCATCATTTGGCAAATCTGATTCCTCTTGCAGGCGGTCCATTGCAGTGATTGCCTTCAACACTGTACGCTTGTTTGTCTCTTGAATTTCCCCACCGAGCACCAGTTCGTCAAGCACGAAGTAAGCCTTTTCGAAGTTAAAGATAACATCGAGTTCACAGACGCTACCAAAATACTTATCCAGTGTTTCTACAAACCGGTGCACAATCTCAAGAGTGATTAACTCGTTGTCGCCATCTTCTATTCCAACACAGAAATACAGGGACGCGTAACGCTTGTACACAATCTTGAATTCCTTCCACTCTAGGAAATTACACATTTTTGGTTTCCGCGCCAGAATCGTAGTTGTCATCTCCCTCATAATTTTCTTCTTTTCCTTCTGTGTGTAGGCATGGTACCACTTCTGCAATCGACACTTGCCTTGTCGGCTAAACAAGAGGATAAAATCGATCATATTGGCTGTTGTCAGTCCCGACGACGACGATGCACACTCGTCACACGCTGGATATCCTCAGGGCGTCACCGTGTGATGGTGATATGAGAGACATCACAGGTGACATTTACTGCGTCCTTTTTCTAGCTTCCAATATGAAATGAAATCTCTACTTTTTGGTGACACGCAATGTCCAAGTTCGATGTTCTGTTGAGATTGGGTGAGATGACCGCTAGCTGATGAGAACGGAAAAGCCAGCAGCGCAGTCCAGGGCCAGAGGCATAACAACGGAGATGCAACCCCCGGTCACCGGCCCTCGATACTTTCACTACCGCTCCCTACCCGACTCCTCGCTTTCAAGGCATTCTCAACCGGGCACAGCAACCTCCTGAAAGCTAAATATGAATCAAAACAATCAAATCAAGAAAATGTGTATAAATGTACTTAATATATCGCATCACCCCTTGATTCATATATATTTGATTGGATTAAAATTATCATATAATGTTCGCAACATTTTGGGACATGATTATTCGGATTATAATGAGAGCCATTTCGTTAGTTGCCCTATTTTCCAACCGACCGATGGGCCAGCAGCAGCACCCTTGCCTTCCCCAAACTCCCCCTCTCCCCCAAGAAATTAGATGCCACAGCTCCGCACCTTCCTGAAGCCAAAATGGGAATAATCTATACTGAATATATGGGATATTGAGACCCCCGCGCACGGCAAAAGCAGACCCGGCCACACGTGATTTTCTGTCACCGTCGTCACCCATCCCAACGGTTTGATGGTAGTGTCCCGCCAATGGCGGGTTTCCTCAGGAGCAGGTACCACGCACTCAACTCCATACATTTACATTAGAAATAGGCGATTGGGCCGAGAGAGAGACCAGGCGCACCTGTCACACACTTGGCCATCCCCTTTCCGCCGGATCTGTCGAGAAAAAAAAAAAGGTGATGCAGAATGTGTAGTGGTACGAGAATTCAGGTAATATGTACGTGACCCTGTGGTACGATAAACTTTCCCAACATTGGCTATCCAACACCACAGCATAGGGCACACTCCGAAATTCTCCTTTTTCTTACCGGGCCGTAGGGGTGTGTGTGTGGATCCCCTTTCGAAACTGTTCAAATGCCCTGGATTCTGTTCCATATATTTGGTATGGGAATTTACATATTTCACGGCAACGTCAGATTGGTGGTCCCACTGCCTTGTGCCGACGCGGCAGTTGACTCGTTCTGGAAATGGGGGAGGGGTCGTGGGGCAAAAAAAAAAAATGGAGAAGAATGCAAGAGAGAAACTGCCTCCACTCTATCGCTTATTGGGAAGAAAAAGTGGGTTCCGATTAGTGAGAAAATGGGAGTTTTTTCCTCGTTACCCCGTCTCCTTGCATTGTCGACCCACGAAATGCGTTGGTCCAAGTACTATGCCGTGACACATGAGTTGTGGTGACCACCTCCAATCACAGTTCCGAAATAGCAAAATTGCTCAAGAGAGTGCGCCTGTGATCGCTGGTGTCGCATACAGGTCAGTTGGAACTTTACGAGTGGAATTTTGCACGGGACTATCACAATATTGTGTTAGTAGAGGTGATATGGTTAATGTCTCTTCGCGCAACATTCCTTCAGGGCAAGGTTAACAAGGTACTAGAAGTGCAGAATTCGTAAGATCAGCACGCATTTTCCCCTTCAGTATTCACGGAATCATCATTTATACAGAATCACGATGGCTGTCAGAGAGAACGCTGCCGAGGTCCAGCGCGTTCTGGATGCGAAAGACTACTATGCGGTATTAGGCATTGAAAAAGGAGAGACAAATGAGAGTCTGATTCGCCGAAAATACATTCAGATCAGCCGGGCAATCCATCCGGACAAGAACGGAAATGATCCCGAGACTACACAAGCTTTCCAGAAGCTCAGCAATGCCTACTGCACTCTAAAGGATCCTTCCTCTCGTCGCATATATGATTTGGGTGGCGCAGGCGCCAACGTCAATGCTGAAGAGGCTCTATCTGAACTCATGGAACAACTATACAAGGAATTTGTGGCGGGTCATTTTGAGGAAATCCTTCGGGTAATTGACCAGGTGAACGCACAGAGCCCTGAAACTCAACTTGACAGAGAAAGTGTACGGGAACTTCTTGAAAGGAGTCACGAGGTCTTCCATTCCGTTGACAGCGCATACAAGTTTGTGAAGCCGGATCTGCTCGAGTTTAGCGCTGCCTACCAACAGATGGGACAGTTGAGTTATCTGAACGTTTTGGGCCGGGCGGCTTTCATTTTTGAGCTGTGGATTATCATTCTGGGCGTACCCTTGAAGACTGAGAAATTGCACTGGATACTTGAGAACACTATCAACCTCATTATCTTTCAACTGGAGCTTGCTCGCGATACCTGTCGAGGTGCCAACAACATGTTCTCCGCTGCTGCGTCTGGTCTCTTTGGATCATGGGAAAGCGAAGCCGAGGTCACCAACTACTAAGAAAGCTTTCATGACATTGCTATCGTAGAATTAGCCACCATCAACTTGCACTACGGGACTCAACACTGATGGGTTACCCCGACATAATGTACATCATGGCAATTGCCAACACATTCGTATGAATCCAACATATCGCATAATATCGGCTAGAAACAATGCATCCATTGTCGGTCAATATGAACATCACATCAATATACTAGCATCATACCCGTTACCATCATCGTGAGATTGCCTGAACTCTCCTTTCCATTGCCTCTAAATTTCACTCAACCTCTCTCTCCCGCTTCCTTAATTGAGCCACTTGGAAGGGCAGGTCTCAAGGCGTATGAAACAGCTGGCGCCAAAGATTCGGGCCCGTGCGGCGGTAGAGGCGCATTTTTTGCGACGGTGCGCATGCGAGACGATGTGACTCACTTTCTTTCCGGTTTCTTCGCTTGATTTGACTACAAACAAGCTATTTGAATTGTTATGTTCTGTATTTAATTGAAAATGGGTCGTATAAGACCATTGTTTGGTACCACTTACGGAATAGCAACAGTTTGCAGGGGGCCAATCATGTATGTGTTTCGACAGACAACAAGACAATTAGTACGAAGAAACGCAGACAACCAACCATGTTGAGAAAAGGGACACAAGGCCCATCACCCAGGAGGCCGATGGGTCAGTCTGATCCCAATGTTGATAAAGTAATCAGCAACTACTTTTCAGGACAGCGCCGAAGCTCGCGACAGTTTCATTTAGGTATGGGAATACTGTGGCTTTCAGCTGCAATAGTGGTTGCCATGTACGCACACGGGGCGCAGCCAGATACTTTGAGTAGCTTAGCAGCTTTTATTTTGGAGACTTTGGGGCTTAACGTCGCCTTTTTTAGGTCCCTCGGCATCACACAACTGCTCCTGAAGCAGATCACCTTCCTAACCAACCTGTACTCCCTTGCTCTCTACTGCGCATCTGCGTTCTCGGTCTTCACAGCAGGAGCCCATCTTTGGCTCAGCGGATCCCAGGGCGTAAAATCTGCTCCTCTGCCCCTTAGTGACCAACAAAGAGCCCTGCTGGGACTGGGTGCCAGTCAGTCTACACAGCCGCACGCAGATGTGCAAAGTCCGAAAGGGGTGTTTGCAAGGGAAAAGAGTTCTGGGGGACGTTCGCCAACAGGACAGGCCTATCGTCATGCGGAAATGGATCACCACTGGCGTGACGGTGGTGTACATCTACCTCCGCGCTATGTCAGCCACCCGCGCTCGGCTATCAAACCCATTGTTGTGGGCGATCGATTGCTTGAGGGTCATGATGCGAATCAGAATGCGGTGGGTGATGGAGGGAATCAACAGGTCACCACCGCTACCGGGCCCACTGCCGTCAACCCAAATGTCGTGATTGGACAGCCCTTGAATCCGTTTGGCTCAGCATCACCAACCTACCAGGATCAGCAGATCTATAGCCCCGTGAGCCCATACACCTCTCCTCTACGCCAACAGATGAACCAAACTGGTGGTTATCAGCAGTGGGTGAATCCAAGTGCACAATATCAGAGTCCATTTCAACAGGGCCAGTTTCAGGTCTACCCATCACCAGGCTCTCCAGGTAGCACACAAGGGAATCTACAAGGTATGACTGGTATGGATGGCAACCGTCCTTTCCTGCCAGCATACAGTCAGATGAAGACGCAAGCATATGGATTTGATCTCCAGAGTCCCACGTCTCCCACGTTGGACAAGGGCGACCTTGCGGTGTCTGCAAAGGATATGGCTGCTGACGTAACGCTGCGAGACCTCGGAGTCAGCGCCCGTACCCTTGAGGAATGGTGTAACCGCTTGCGAATCTGGCTGAGTGCGAGAATCTTCCGACCCTTGGCGGCAAGCTTTGAACTACTGCAGCACCGCGATGAATTGAGAAAGGCTGTACAAGAGGGCAAAATGGATGTTCAGTCGGCCACCAACTACTTAGCATCCATAAGGCACCAGCTGGCGCGCAGCTACGGCTTGTTCCAAGAAGTGCAGCTAAACGAAATTCCAGAGACTGACATATTCATTGAGGACGAAGCCCGTCTGCAGCTCTACCTGGATGTCAGTCATGGCCGTGCCACTGCCATAGAGATTGCAAGGAGAATCATCGAGCTTGCCCGCGGAGATCGTCTGGCTGCGTACCGTTGGGACCACACTGTTGGCGAAGACTCGTCGCTGACCTCCCCAAGCTATCGCTCCGATTTCCGCCCTGGAAATGGATTGCGGCTTGGTCTTGGCAAGGGTGTGCCCGAAACAACGGCGGATGCCAATGCCGCTCAGAGCCGCAAGGGTCCCAGTGATGCTGATTTGGTCATTCATTTGTTTAGCACGTACATGGACATCAAATTGCCATCATCCGGTGGTCTGAGCTCTCCGAACCGGGGCAACCTTAGTTCTAGTAGTATGCGTCCATTCATGTCAACCTATGTCCTCGACCAAAGCCTTGGTGGCGACAATTTTGAATACTCGGAGTACGGCATCGCTACCCTCGGCAATTCTCTACAGAGCGTTGCCCGCATTAGGCGAACTTCGAGTGGACAAAAGTCACGGCCGTACTTTGATATCTTGCCTCCAGCTTCCGAGACGCACACCGGAAAGAGCTCGAAAAAGCCGACTGGCAAAGAGAACGACAAATCACACAGCAATGCAAAGTCGCCAACTCTGACGTCCAGTGCAGTGAAGTCACCGTCTACGGGAACGGTTACCGCAGCCACCGCGTCACAGGCCAAAGAAGTTAAGGTCTGGGCATGTCACGAAGGTCGCAAGAATGCCCTCGAAGTTATCTGCTTGTTCTTGTACTACTATAAGACGAAGAGAAGCGGTTTCATCCAGAATTTGAATATGACAGGTCCATACACGGGCCTCATGGATGTCATTGATCCTTCTGCTTCAGTCCATGCCGGCACCCAACGTCTGATGTCCTCCACAATCATAGCGGGAGAACCCCGGAGTGCCACGAAGGGGCGACCATCGCATACATAGGAAATTATTCATAACATATGTTTCCACTTTCAATAGATAGCGGTATGATAAAATCATCGATGGCCCCCCCCCATCCTCCAACTAGTACAGTGCCATGGCCAGACACTATAGGTAAAAAGGCCACCCATTTTTCGTTTCCGCGGCTGAGATCCAAGATCGTTTGGCGGGTTCGTGTCAAACATTGCATTCCCCTCTCTCCCCCCTTCCCCGCGAGCCGAAAGGAAGGGCGGGGGGTAGGAAAGGGGCTTGAGGGCGACGCCTGGCGTTCCGATGCGTAAGGACCGATCGAGGGGCTGAGTGGAGAGCGCTGGGCGTGAATGTGGGGGGTTGGTTGGTTTTGGGGCGAAGGTGGTGAGGGGGTTTCCCTATGAGGGCGGAATGGTATGGACCCATCCTGAAACCCGCCATATATTTTCGTGAGTGCCATTCCTCCATGGCCGCACGCACACTGGGAGTGACGACTTGTGTTGGAATGGGTCATATCTGAAGGTATTTGTAGAGATCAACGAATGCATCGTATCCACAGGGATATCAAGGACAGACAGGTCCCAAGGTAGAAGGCAGTGGTAATCGGTATTGTGTGGTGTGGTGATCTTGCGCCTGGAAAAAGTTTACCACGGAAGAGGATCTTATTCGGTACGACAGGAAGGGGGTTCACAAATATGCCATGAATTTGTATGAAGGCCTCGTATAGACCGGATGACATATCGGATAGAGTAGCTGCAAACAGACTATGTAGATGACGGAGCAAGGAACTACGACAAGCGGGAGCGTTGGCTCCCTCAGACAACGCCAACCGCAACAGCACGAACAGAAGCATTGCGAAATCGCTTGCGAGAGTCCTCGTGGCAGTCTATTCGACAGTCCACGGGGTAGTAAGCTGAGCACTCCTCGGGGTAGTAGGGGGTCGCAGGACATCATGGCAAAACTTCCCAAGACGTTGGCTGGGAAGTCTGCCGGTCCGACGCATGCTGTCGAGGAGACCAGCACTGACGGCCCTGGTGTTCTGTTTGAGCCATTTGTGCGTCACGAGCCAGATTGGGACGTATGGGAATATTTTCGCACATTTATTTGCATGTTCACGCTCTTGCCCATCCGGATTCTGGGGATCGCGTTTTGTCTCACCCTCGCATCGCTTCTCGCAGCAATTGCTGCGATTGGAATAGACATTAAGAAGTACGAAGACAAGCCCCTGCCGATGTGGCGCAAGGGCATCTTTACTTTCATCAATCGAATCCTAGCAAGAGCGTGTCTGTTCTTCTTTGGATGCCAATGGATCGAGCATCATACAGTAGACACCCTGAATGTCGATGGACGGATTATTGCTCGTGCGGCGTCTTCACCAAAACAGCGGCCGCCTTTAATTATTAGCAACCACCTGAGCTACCTCGACATCTTAGTTTTCATGGTGGTCTACAACTGCAGTTTTGTTGCTCAGGACAGTGTCGGAGACCTGAGAATTGTGGGAAAAGTCGCACGTGGAATCAAATGCCTCTTCGTTGGGGGACCGAATCAATCAGGTCAGTCCGTCACTCAACGCATCAACGAACGTGCCCAGGCGATTACTGCGGAACCAACCGTGATGCCGCGCCTGCTTGTGTTCCCGGAGGGCACCACGGAGAATGGTAGGGCCTGGATTCGGTTCCGCAGCGGAGCATTTGTCGGCGGACATGCCGTCCAGCCTGTCGTTCTTCAATTTCCGTATGGTCGCTTTAGTCCAAGTTGGGAAAGCGTGAGGACACCGTATCACTGGTTTCGCATGCTGACACAGTTCCACAACCGGGTCAAGATCATCGAGATGCCCCCGTACGTACCGAACGAAGAAGAATTGGACAACGCTAAGCTCTACGCAGACGGTGTGTGTAAAGCTATGTGTCAGATTGGCAGGGTGAAGGCAGTCAACGCGACGCGGGATACGAAGCTTAAGGCCTACCATCCATTCCTCCTCGGACAGCTGACCTACGATGAAGCACAGGCCATTGCTATCGACAATAGCAAGATGAACTTCGAGCGATGGCCTCCATCTCAGAATCCATTCGTATTCTGTTCCGGAGAGGACACACGACACAGCAATACATGAGAATTGTTCGTTCCTGGTTTCTCGAGGCAGAGTTGTCGAAATTGACAGCTGGAAGAGTAACGAATGATCCAGTAATTCATTTTATATTTAAATCTTAAATTAGTTCCTTACTCTTGCGTTACTTCAGGTCAAGGGCCTGGGACAATAGAGCGCGCTCTTCGGCAACATGAGTTCGCTTGTTGCCAGTAGCGGTGGCGGCAGCAGGGGCACGGCCGGCGTACTTGACCTCAACACCGCCGTGGCTCTCACTTTCGCGCAGGGCAGTATTGAAGCGGGGACGCACGTAGGCCCAGGCACCCTGGTTCTTTGGCTCCTCCTGGCACCACCAGATCTCAGCGTTGGGATAGTCGTTGGCCTGCTTGGCGATGAGATCGAAGGGGAAGGGAGAGATCTGCTCTAGACGGGCAATGGCAATATCCTTGATTCCCTTTTCCTGGCGTTGCTTATAGAGATCGTAGTACACCTTACCGCTGCAGAAAATCAAACGCTTAACATCCGGGGAAGCGCCGACTTCCTCCTCGTGAATGACACGGCGGAAACGGGTGCCCTCGGTCATATCCGAAAGTTTGGACTTCGCCAGAGGGTGACGCAAAAGCGACTTTGGGGTGAAGACCACAAGAGGCTTGCGGAAATCACGGTGGACTTGGCGACGGAGGACGTGGTAGTAGTTAGCAGGGCTAGAACAGTTCACAATCTGCCAGTTGGAGTTCTGGATCTGTGCACGGGTGTTGTGGTGCATGTCGGGGATGACGTCGGGATCCTCGTCGCACTGCTGCAGGAAACGTTCCATGCGAGCGCTGGAGTGCTCTGGGCCCATACCTTCGTAGCCATGGGGTAGGAGCATGGTCAAACCGGACTGCCGCAGCCACTTGGCTTCACCACAGCTGATGAACTGATCAATGATAATCTGGGCACCGTTAACGAAGTCACCAAACTGGGCCTCCCAGCAGACCAAGCTATTCGGGTTGGTCATGGAGTAACCAAGCTCGAAACCGAGCACAGCGTACTCGGACAGGGAAGAGTTGGAGACTGTGTACTGTGCCTGGTCGTCGCTAAGATCGGACAGAGCGCAATAGAGACTCTCGTTTTTCTGGTCGTGGAGAACATGGTGGCGCTGGCTGAAAGTGCCACGTTCAACGTCCTGGCCGGACAGACGTACGTGGTTGCCCTCAAGCAACAGTGTGCCGAAAGCCAAAGCCTCACAGGTAGCCCAGTCGAGACCCTCACCGGCCTCGATGGTCCTCTTGCGTGCCTCCAATATGCGGCGCAGACCGTTGTGAATACTAAAGTCCTGAGGGTAGCTAGAGAATTTCATTCCGACCTGGCGCAGGGTGTCTAAGGGCACACCAGTATTCCGAATACGAGCCAGCTGCTTCTTGGACTTGAAACCCTCCCACTTGGACTCGAGCCACTCCGAGATCTTGATTTTCTGAGTCTTACTGCGGTCATAAGCCATACGGCACATCTCATTGTATCCCGTAATTTCCTTCTCCTGTTCCTCCTTTGTCATGACTCCCTCCTTCAGCAAGCGCTCCTTGTAAATATCCAGAGTGGGGGCGTGGCTGCGGATCTTCTTGTACATTAGAGGTTGCGTGAATGCGGGCTGGTCAATCTCGTTGTGTCCATGGCGACGGTAACAGACCAAATCAATGACCACATCCTTTCCGAACTGCTGCCGATAGTCAACAGCCAGTTCACTGATGTACGTAACAGCCTCCGGGTCATCAGCATTGACGTGGAAAATGGGGGCGCCCACAGCCTTTGCAACGTCCGTGCAGTACGGTGAGGACCGAGAAAAGCGAGGATCGGTGGTGAAACCAATCTGGTTATTCACAACCATGTGGATGGTACCGCCGGTCGCGTAGTGGGGCAGATCAGCCAGGCCGAGAGTCTCATAGACGACGCCCTGACCGGAGAAGGCAGCATCACCGTGCAACAGCACGCTCATGCACCGCTTGCGCTCAAAATCCTTCTTGTAGAACTGTTCAGCACGTGTCTTACCCTCCACAACCGGATTCACCGCTTCCAAATGAGATGGATTGGCGACCAGGGACAAATGCAACTGGTTTCCATCCTTGGTGGTGATATCCGTGGACATGCCCAAATGGTACTTAACATCACCGGATCCTTCCTCATCGGGCTCCATATCGGACTTGAACTCGGCAAACAGTAGTTCAAGAGGCTTGCGTAACACGTTATTCAGCACGTTCAGGCGACCACGATGAGGCATACCGAATACAAGGTTGGTCATGCCAGCCTGTCCGCAACGGTCAACCAGGGCACGCATACCTGGGATAAGGGTCTCACAGCCCTCAAGACCAAAGCGCTTCTCAGCAGAGAACTTGTTCGCCAGGAAAGCCTCAAACCCGTGACCCTTAACCATGCGACGGAAAATCATGCGGCGGTCATCCACTGAGTACTTGTACGGCTCCGGGACCTCCAGCCGCTCCCGGATCCAGTTACACTGGTTCTTATCACCGATATGCATGTACTCAACACCAATATGTCCACAATATGTTTTGTTCAAGTTGTCAATAATTTCTCCGAGAGGGCGAGGGGTAGCATCACCGAGGAAACCTGAATTATCGGGAATGCCGAAAACAAACTCCTCCTTTAGGTCAGCTTCTGTCAGACCGTAGGTGCGGTAATCCAATTCCTTAGGGGTTTCCATGTGGAACTGGGCAGGATGCCCAATTCCAAGGGGATCAATATCAGCCTTCAGATGACCACGCACCTGATAGGCACGAATAAGCATGCTAACACCAATGTACTTCTTGATCTCGTCACTCGTCAGAGTTCCCGCGTGAGGCAGCCTCATGACATCACTCTCCGCAGTATCCCGAACGTGAGCAGAGGTCTGCAGTGCTGGAGGCGTTTGAACGGCACTGGCAGGAGCCAGACCGGCCTCAACGTTCCGGAAATACGAGGCCCAGCTAACGTGTACGCTCTTCGGGTCCTGCTTCCACGCGCGGTACATTTCCTCAACATAAGGACCCGAAGACCCGTCCAAGAAGCTCTCAGCTGAGTGAGGAGGCTTAGCGGCAACAGCTACCTCCTGTCCCGTCTTGCTAGAAGTTGTCACCGAAGCACGCTGAGCTGCAATGCCAACAACCCGAGCAGCGATGAACTTGCTAGATCCCGCTGCTTGCGGTCCAAACATGGACTGCGCTGCATTAGCCAGGCGAATGCCTGACCGTAACGTTGACATGGAGAATACCATGACTGAATTCTTTATTTATTCCCGGATGGTCAATGAACCATCACTGAAGTTGAATGTTGTGTACAAGATAAGTGATAGGGAATGTTGCAGAACTTTCGTCACTCAGTGTATTACGGATGGAACGCTTCCAGTACCTGCTTGTTGCCCTTCAGAATCAAAAAGTTTTGAAAGCAAGCCGGAAAAAAGTTCTTGCCCATCGTGACATCATGTAACAGCCGGCATACCGCGAGACTCCATGGGCCTCACGACGCAACCAATCTTTTACATGGACCGCTGAGACTGGTGGGACTACAGTCCGTTTCGGTTGCCCTCGCACACAAAGTCACACCGCTTTTCCTGATGCTTTGTCGAACTTTCCTGCTTCACAAGTTTCAGTGTTTTGGATCAAGTCCTCATGTGAATGAGGGCCAGTCGAGGTGGTTTCTGCCTGCATGGAACGAAAGCATCGGCCGTGGGCCCCTCAGCCTCCCTTACCGTCACTTCGTAAATTGCAATCTCCACTAGGGAAAAGGGGGTGGGCGGGGTCAGGTAGAGAAAATTTTGCGAAGGAAATACTTCCTTCAAGTGAACAAACCTTGCCTTTTGCCAGTACTCAGTCTGTTGCGAAATTGTCCTTCGTGAGCTCCAATGATGAAGATTTTGTCCGGACGACCAGTACAAAAAGCTTTGATGGCCATCGAATGAAAAAAAAACAGGGATTGCCCGGGGGCCCGAGCCGGGGTGACAGTCTCGAGATCCTTACAAACTTTTGGTGGCACACTGTCACCAATGCAGGCACACACACTTGTCCGACCTATTTGGGACTGTGTCATAGCCGAACTTCAGCAGTGCAACTGTACAGCACACGTTCCTCCAGAGCATGCAAATGTAGGAGAGTTGATACCGGTGTCAGATTTGTTTATGCAGCATGGCCGACGGCGAGCATTTGAGCTGCAAAAAAACCGGACCATTTTTTGGGGGCTCCTCTGGGCCACGATGGACACCGTAAATCACATACTCTACCGCAGGATACCCACGCGAAAGCTAGTACCCCTTATTCGCTACTGACCTCTTCGTTTTTCCGTTCTCGATAGAGCTCCCTCCCTCCCTGCAGTCCCAGAAGGGCAGGGAGATCCAAAACAAAAAAAAAGTACCCAGACTTGTACCAAGAATTGGTAGTGCTTGCGGCGGAGTCTCCCCTTTCCCTTGACAACACTATAGGTTCAATACGGCACGAAGGATATTTTTCCTTTTCATCGGTATACCGGTCGGTGGGCGCAAATGCACAAGTCTATGCGAATAGCCTAGGTCAAGTACGATGTGACCGGGGTACCGTAATGGATCGTCCCCTGTTTGAAAGCCGCATTTTTGTGAGCATATGAGACGATTGCACGCGCTTGCTTTTGTGGGTGTGTCTGCTCTGCAACATGTGCCAGGTGTGTTGCGACTCCTCATTTGCACTGCAAGTACATCGATCCTTCGGATGTGAAGAACCCTGATCCTCGCTACTAGACGCAAGCCATCCTGCTGAGCATGTTCGGAACATGACTGGGATCGTGCATTCAGAGTCCGGAGACACAGGCAGGATGACGATGATATGTCCAAATTGAGGGTGTGTCTCCGCTGGTCTGGGAAGCAGAAAAGTGCTGCCCCTGTTCGTCATTCATGCATAAGCGTATGTAATATACAACCATGGGCGATCCGTAGCAGCGTGAAATGGTAGTGGTGCGTCAGCACCGTCGTGGGTTCTTTTTCTATATTCTGCGTGGGCTGCTGTTCGGTGGGTTGCGCGTGCGATTGAACGGCGAAAATCACAGTATATTCATTATGGAATCGACAACAATTCACGATCAAAGCCCGGCCGCGTTGGGCAACTTCGGATATGGAGAAGAAAGACCGGAGTAGAAAAATGTTTAGAGACATGTTGTGGTTGATTTACTATGCGTTGCTGACCTGTTGTGTAACTCTTCATCGGAAAAAGGAGATCGTAGGACACGATTACCGAGCGAAATGGGCGACGGAGGAGCACTTGATGGATAACACAGTTCATAGTATAATACAAAACATATAGTATGTAGATCTCTTTCTTTTTCTCCAAACGGTTCGGCGACAGACGGAGAGTTACGTTAATGCAAAAAATTTTTTTGTTTAGACCTAAGACTGTTTGGGTCTACGGACGATGATGACTAAGACTGAGCCCCTAAATTTATGATTTGTTTAATTTACCATCGGAAACCCCTGCTGCCGGCTCCTGCATACGGGCATCGTCGAGGTCGCAGCATCACACACACCAACGGTCATCACTCGACGCTTTCCTTGACATCTTGGGATGCTACTCAGTCCGTGAGTAGCGCACAGCCGCCCAGGTTGAATTGAGAGTTCCCGTTAGCAAAAGGTATGGGAGATGCCTGCAACAAACCATGGTGCTCCCTGCCAGCCAATTGAGATCCCGAATGCGCCGAACAAAAATTTCCGTTTCTTTCGATAATTGCCCTGTGTGACAACAGAAAAACGCAAGGGCAGTGCGGGACTGTTCGATAGCGAATGTACCGAACGGCACCGGTCACGATTCAACTGGGCTCTGCACAAGGAGGAGAGTCCGGACGGGCTTTGTTCGGCTGGCCGCCTTGTCCGCACCAGCGGGTGGTGCATCGGGCACTTTGAGACCCCTCACTGTCCTTTTTGCGTTCGGTGACCGAATTTTGTGGTGTCCTTTAAAGATTCCTTTTACAGACCTCTCTGCTTGAACATATTTCAAGACGTGTTTGTCGATTTGGAAGTGAATATCAATGATCAGTGTTGGATAACACCGCAGGGATTCCTGCCACCCAGTTCCGGTGACAGAGCGACGCCGACGCGAATGAGGTAGGTGAGACCAAACGCCGAGATCTATGTGAGCCTATTCAATGAGACTGCTCGTAAGAGAGCGAAGTGTCCCAACGGAGAAATAGTAATTATGTCGGAAAAGGGAGATGAATTCTACGACGTGGCTGAGGTGCACTCCCCGGAGGTATCTGCGGAGCCTAGTTCCATCGTCCCAAACGGCGAGAGCAGACTTCCACCTGCTTTAAAGACCATAGGTCCTGTTGGAACCGTCACAGGCTCATTGTTGCGGCGCTTGAGTAATTCAATACCGGATGTGAGCGAAGAAGAGGGGAAGGAAGCAGAACACAAGAATGAGCCCGTGAAACTTACAGATGAGGAACAGCAGTCCACACGGCTGCTTCAGTCCATTCTCACACCAGGCCCTCGACGGTACCTTGACAAAACATATAAGAATGCCTTAACTGGTACAGAAATCGTAGACTTTCTCATTGAATACGATGAGAGTCATCTCTACGGAGGTGAGCGGGCTGAGGCAATAGCTTTCGGCCAACGACTCATTGATGCGGACCAATTGAGTCGTTTAGAACGAACAAAGGGCTTCGAAGATACCCAGCTGCTCTACAAGTGGGCAGATCCAAAGAAGCGCAGGGGCAGTGTACAGATGAGGGCAGGTCGAGACGTATCAACAGGGAAAGTGGAAACTGTTTTGAAATCCATGATTGTGCAGGTCAATCCGGAACTGAATCCTTACGTAGAGCAGTTAGACTTAGCTTGGAATGCATACAAGGATACGTGGACGGCTCAGATCAAGGAGATGCAGTTGAAGGCAAAAGAGGATGCTATTAAAATCAAGGAGATAGAGGAGAAGATGAAACATCTGGAGCTCAGCTCTCAGATTGCTTCACAAGGTGCGAAATTAACAGCAGAGGCTGGTACACAGTCTACAGCTGATGTGACGGAAGACTTGAAGACATCTTCCGAAATGCAATCTTCGCCCGAAGCGAACACATCTTCTGAGGTGAAAGCATCGTCCACAACCGAAGCGACTGCTCCTCCTTCGTCGCCACCGCCACCGCCACCGCCACCGCCACCCGGTAGTGTTCCACCGCCTCCGCCTCCACCGCCTCCCTCTGCTAGTGCTCCACCACCTCCACCACCTCCACCTCCGCCACCTCCTTGTGGTGCTCCGCCTCCGCCTCCACCTCCGCCTCCTAGTGGAGCACCTGCGCCTCCTCCTCCTCCGGGCGGAGGCCCACCACCACCTCCTCCGCCGCCTGGAGGTCCTCCGCCTCCGCCTCCGCCGCCAGGAGGTCCACCGCCTCCACCGCCGCCTGGTGGCATCCCAGCGGCTCCAGTTGCCCCTGTACCCCCTAAGCGTGCTGTTGAACGCCAGGACGTCAGGCCGACACAGAAGCTGAGACCTTTGTTCTGGAATCGCATCGTGGTCACGGAGGACATGCTGAAGCAGGCAGAATCCAAGGATGAGAAGCTGACATGGGTGCAGGTTGAAGATCTCGACTTGGATTTGAAATCGTTTGAGCAACAGTTTGCGATCAAAGCACCTACGAAGAAAGAAATTGTGGCTCAAAAGATGAAGGCGCCCACCTCTCACCAGATATTCGACAACAAGAGATCTCAGGCCATTGCCATCATGCGCAGTGCTTTGCCGCGCGACGACGACGATATCAGGAAGGCAATTCTGGAATTGAATGATAACCTGCTGACCCAGGAAAATGTGCGGTCCCTGATTAACAACGCGCTCACCGGAGACGAATTGCAGCAGATGCGAGACCATGAAGCCAGTGGGACGAACCTGCCATTGGACAAGCCGGAAGCGTTCATGTACGGTTTGAGCAAGGTGCCTCAACTTGGGGCCCGTCTGGAATGCTGGCTCTTCAAGAAAACCTTCAGTGAGCGCACGTTCGAAACAGAGGGACGAATTCGGGATGTGCAGGCAGCCTGCACAGAGCTTAATGACAACGATAGGTTGCATCGGGTATTGGCCATCATATTGAAACTTGGTAACTACATGAATGCGGGCACTAATCGCGGCACGGCAGATGGTTTTAACCCTAGCATCCTTCCCAAGCTAAAGGATGTGAAGGGCAGCAACGGAAAAATCACTGTGCTTGACTATATAGCGAACACGTACACAAAGCTCTATCTGCAGGAAAAGATTTCGGAACTCCTCGGGGGCGAAGATGCGTCGAATGTCAAGAAGGCAGAACAGGTGATGCGTGATGGCATGCCTGTACCCGATGCCCAGATCATGACCACCGCTGCTCGCGTTAAACTAGATGACATTGAAGTAGACGTGCAGCGCCTGGACAAGGACATCAAGGGTGTCGAGCGTATGATTGAGAATGTTGTGGAGCAGAGTCCAGAGGAGCACGTGGAGCCATTCAAGTCTGGAATGTCTCAATTCATTGACGACGCGAAAGAGACGCTGAAGGAGCAGCTATCAGAGTTTAGTACTCTAAAGGCCAACGTGCAGAAGATCCTTAAGGGTTACCTGGTCATGGATAGCATGGTTCAAAAGCAGGACCTTGCAGAATTCTTTGACGTGTGGGCCCAGTTCTGCGACCACTTTGGGGAGGCCTGGAAAAGCGAGCAGAAGCGAGTCGGTAAGTTCCTCTACGAGTCCATGCAGAATCGCAAGCTTGCGCGTCAACGGGAGGTGAAGACCAAGAAAGCAGGCGAGTCAGGCTTAAAGATGAAATTCAGGGAAAGAAGACGGAAGGCAATGGAAAGAACCTCTGGAGAATAGCACCTACTTTTTAAATCTCCCATATCGTGAATTCTGCTTTGTAAAATCAACTTCTTTAACCAATATTAAGTCGTTTACTCTCTCTTGACACGCTTCCCATCTTTCCATGTTTTGCTGCGATGCTTTAGCAGGAACGGATGGTGGGCCAGCGCATACGCAGCTTTGATCCGCCGCACCGGGTCAAAATCGAAGCAATGATGTAAGAGATCCTGGAAATTGCGCACGTCCGTGCTGTCGCAGCCCGCAGCCTTGACAATACGAGCATTAAGATCATTGACATGTCGGTGTTCCTCGTACACAAATATGCGACTCTCATCGCTGTCTTTGGGATGCCACACAAAGTTACCGCTGTCTACGTCAAAGTGCTCCCGACTGAATTTCCCCTTGTTGATCAACCGCTTCGGAATACGCCCAAGCCCTTCCTGCATAAGGCGCAGCATATCGTTGTTGTCATGCCCTGGAAAGAGCACGGTTCCCGTGAAAAGTTCGTAGAGTGTGCAACCTGCGGCCCATACATCAATCGCCGACCCAGCAACATCCAGCGGGGCACCTATGATAATTTCGGGACTGCGGTAAAAGCGAGACACCACCATTGCATTCTGGGGGAGATTTTTTGCTCTCTCGGCGGTGCCAAAGTCGCTGAGCTTCACCTTCGCTCCCTTGCGATCGACCAGGAAATTATCAGGTTTAACATCGGCGTGCACAAATCCACATGAATGCAGAAGACGCAACGCTCGAAAGATCTGTCGCGCGTACAAGCGCACTGCGGCCAGCGATATTCCTTTGCTTAGGCCCATCTCTCTCAGCAGCTGCCGGAGATCCTGTCCCAGCAATTCAAATATCAAGCACAAGTGGCCTTGATGCTCACACTGACCATAAATACGCAAACATCCGGACTTGCCCTCTTCATCAGCATCTCTGAGCTTTTCAAGAATCTTACATTCTCGCTCACCGGTCCTTCGATAGGACGTTCCTTGCCGCATGATCTTGACTGCCAGTTCTTCTGACTCACTTGACCCTTTGATATCATTCACTCTGTAGACAGCGCCAAAAACACCTTTGCCCAAGGTCTCGACAACCTTGTAGCGGTCAGCAATTAGGTCACCTTCCCGTGCATCACAAAAACCTTCTGCAATGTCTTCTTTCGAAATGGCCCAAGTTCTCGTGAAGGTGACCATATCGTGAGAGGATTCTCTTGTATCTTCATCATCGTCTTCTTCAGCAAACATATCAAGGAAGTCCTCCCCGTGATCATTCTCGTTTGCGTTTGTTTCGGTGCGGGTTCGCTTGACCCCTGAGCCAGCTTCGCCTGCTGTCATGTCTTGTCTTTTTGGTAAATGGAAGTTTGATCTACAAGTAAAACCCCCGGCATTTCGACACTTTATGTTTCGGACGCAATTTCTCCTGACATGGAACACTTTTATGCGCAGTCACTCTACATGAAGTACCCGCAGAGAGTGCATGGCTGCAGAGTATGTGCGCATGGGTCTGAGCGTCCCGACGGGCCTGCCCCCTTCTACCCCCTTGGGGGAGAGTCCGCGAGAGGGCGGTTGCGAATCCAGAGTGGGGACAGTGCGGAGTGAAGGCCTCATGAACGTATGCATACCCGTGCATACCCCAAACGTAGACACACACTTCAAGATATTACAATGGATCTATTTACAGCTTAGCAGTACTATTACATTTCCCTTATTGAATCAGGCGATGATGTGATGGAATACACAGAGATAAGGAGTGAGGAATGGGAATAATGGAAATTCGGGAAAGGTGCGGATTAAGAAGCATGTGTGTAGGGTGTGAACATGGGTGAAGGGGATCATCCACGGGAGATTCCCGGCTTCATATATGATCCCAGAACCAAGAAGTACTTTGCCGTGCCTCGGGGTGGCGCGGGGCGATTGGCTCATGCCGGTGATGCAAAAGTTCTCAACCAGGTACTTGATCGTGCACCGAGTGGATATCAGCAGCAGATTGGACGGGTAAAGCAGGGGCGGAAACGACGACAGCGAAAGGAGAAGCACAGCAATGTGCAAATCAGAACCAAATATTGCAACATAGACAAAGGAGCACCAAAATCACTAGTACAAGAAGCTTTCCAGGCACTGGAAAGACGCCGGCACATACTTTTCCCGTCCGCACGGTCGCGCGCTGATCGTTTGGCCGGAAGACTGGATGTGTACTCTGCCGTGTTCAGAGAGATGGGTGCAGGTCGCCAGTGTCGATTTAACCAATCCCTGACGCAGACACTCTTCATGAGCCATAGCAAATATTGTATTGGTCAATGTAGCCCGCACCGGTGTCGGACCGGTCGGTTGATCTCTCACCGATGGAGCTACAACTCCGGATTCAACGGGAGGCCTGGGATCGCGCAACGCATTCACATCACACAGGATTCCGGAGCAGGGATCAAGTGCAAGACTGCCATTGCGTATGGATACAAGGGGCAAATAACTGCTACCGATCTTGTTAGGCTCCCTGGATCGACTTCGACCGAACCGAGGGCCACCATGTTGTGTAAGACGCCATCTGGACTGCAACCGATTGAGGACTATTACTATGGGCTTCGGTCTCTTCGATGCATTAGTTGGAGTCCCAAGGGACACTTCGTCACCGCAGTCACGGGAACCCCGGGAAATGCACAGGAGAGCTGGAGGGTTCATGGCTTTGGGTTCCGCCGTCGGGCCCCAAATGCTCTGATCACTGCCTTAAAGGTAGGTTACGATGATGTAACTGATCATTTCGTAGATGATCGGTTGAGTCAGACTTCGATTGCGGCGGCCTGGATTTATCTAGCCACAACAAGAGGCCTTTTGCAGGTGCCCATCGGCGCAGATGATAGTTCCTACTTCCGCGTTATTCGGACCATGAAGTCATGCTCCGTGGTCAAGCCATTTCAGGTGGATAATCCGCACCTGCTGCTGTTTGGGTCCAAGAAGAACCTCGGCATCGTTGACATCAGAGACCCCGGAGTACCTCGGGCCGCCACCAGAAGTCAATTTGAAGTATCAAGCATGTGCAATCTTGGACAATTCCCCGAGAGCAGACGCAACCCGTGTGAAATCATCCATTCCGACCGAGGTGGCAATGTTGCACTCTGGGATGTGAGGCATATGAAGGGCCCCAAACTGCAATATTCCGTGGATCGATCAGACGGTAGCATTGATAGGAAGGTCGCTATGGATGCGTTGGAAGAGAATTTTGCAATATGCGGTGCTGACCAGCGTACTCGCATCTGGGCACTGGATAAACAGTACCCGATCATGACATCAGAAATTGTCAAACTAGACGGCGGAGCTCCAATTCAGGCTGCATGGGCCTACGCACCCACCACTCCGTGCGACTTCGATTCGCGTCCCTTTGAAGAAGCCGCTTGCTACGGCCGAAGACAGCCGCTCCGTGATGATCATGGCAGTCCTGGCACAGGTACTGTCTGTGTCTTCAACAAAGATATGCTCTACACAGAGCTACAATACCCAAGGTCGATCTGAATGTATAGTTGCATCTATTAGTTGTTTAGTATTTACTTTCCTGTTATGGGCCAGGGCTGTAGATGTGGACGTCCCAGTCTGGTCCTTTACTCTCCAAACTTGCCGTCGAAGCCGATGAAACCACTAAGCAAAAAGATCGGGAAGAAAGATTTCTTCTCCAACTTGCTGCACCAGTTCCATGCCGAGGTCAAACGACCGTCTATACAACTGCCAGCATCGAAATAGTTGGAAGCACCACTGCCGTCGAATGCATGACGGCAAAAGTCGCCGAGAATGGTCATACGCAGATTGTCCGGTCCTCCAAAGCGTTGATCGATGTACTCCGCCAGGAAGCTATCCTTCATCAGTTCCGGAATGTAGTCGATGGCCTGCACCACCGGCCCAAGGACACGAGGAATCTGTGTGTACTTGTCAATAAAGATGAGAGCATTCGGCACGTTGTGATCACCCATATGAATGACACTGGAGCCCACCCAGTGACCAAGCTTCCGTTGGGCGTGCTGCACAAGAATGTGCATAGCACGGGAGGTTTGCGGAGCGGGTTGCACGCGCTGGAATCCCTGGCCAGTGTCAAGCAGACGATACTGCTGATGGTAATTCGACGCAAGAAGGTCGTTCTCGGCTGTGAACCAGAGCATAAACATTTCATGGGCCACGTCACGCCAAAGCATTAGACTCTGTTTCACAAACCAGTATTGTCGGGCATGATCATGAGTCAGCCGAGCACCCTGCCGCCCGGCATAGATAGCCAGGGCGTGCTTTGGGTCCTCGGGTTCCCGATCCGGGTGGTAGTACCGCTCGAGCAGCTCTAGCATGAGATCTACCGGGCGCCGAGCCTGGTTGAGGAAGCTGTGGTTGTCGGCAATCGAGTACAGTGCACGGCGCACGTCATCGCCAGTAAGACCGTTCCGTGAGTACTTGTGTGCCAATTTTTCAATCGCCCTTTCCTTTGCCTTGATCTTGCGTTGGATTTCGTAGCGAGGCACACCCCGCGGAGCCAATATTTCTGCAGTCGCGACTGAGATCAAGGGATCATCAAAGAAGTCATCACAGTCGTGCCCCTTCATCAACCGGTAGACTGTCTGGATATCAGTCACGAGCTGGAAGCCAAGCAAGTCTTGGATTTCCTGCTTCTGGGAATCCATCAGCAAGTAGATAAGCTTGCCATAGTCATTCCGCATCTTCTCAGGATTTAAGATCTTGTACCGTCTGCCAACTTCAAAGACCATTTGAAAGAATTCTGCATTCTCCCGGAAGTCCTTGTCTTTTACAAGCTCTACGCCCTGATTGTAGTCACTGGCTACTAGAAGGCCGCTCAGGATCGCACATATGTCCATGAGCTGGGCATAGATACGCTTATTCTTAGACTTGTAGCTGATGATGTCCACTTTGTCTGTGTACTCAGACACGTTCAATGCCGCTTCAAGTAAGCGTAGGAACTTTCGCTCCTGTAGAGTGAGACGCAAGGGAATGTACTTGGATCGCTCCCTGAACCAATTGCCATCGTGACTTTCCGCATACATCACCTCGTCATCATCAATGTGGCGATCACCGACTTGGTCGGCATTGATCTGCTCTACCAACTGATCAGCGGTGGCTTCCACACCATCGCCTTCTTTGTCATCAGCAGGTGGTGCCACCGTCTCGGTGTTAGCAGGTGCAGTGGCTGCCTTCAGTTCCGAGGCCTTCTCACTTTCATCAAGCCCGCGTAGGACACGGATGCGATGTTCCCGCCGCTTGCCGCGACGATGTAGTGAGTAAAAGCAGACTTCACACAGCAAATCTCCACAGTCGTGACAGAAGACTCGAGCAGGTTGATCGTCACATTCAATGCACAGTGGGTTACCATCTTTGGTGGCTTCACGATTGTGTGACAGAAGCTCATCCTGCAAATGCTTCTCGATTTCCTTCTCCAACTCTTCTGGATAGTCGCCTGCTTCCAAGATTTCGGCCAGACTATAGCCCGTACCGGGACCGCGCGAAGTGCCCTTAGTTTCTTCCTTCGCACCGTTCAGCTTATTTCTATCGGTTTCGTTGTTGTCAGTCATATTTGTCGCCAGACTATTGAGAGTGTCAGTATCCTCTGTCTTCACTTTCACTACCGCCGTAGTCTCAATGCCGGAGTCACTGACTTCACCCTTTTCCGTGGTGTGTGATTCACTTTCTCCGTTTTCAATGCTTAAAACAGATTCCTGTTTCTTTCTTTGTTCCGATGTAGCAGACGAACGTGCCTGTTCTCTGATCTTTGCACCTTCCTCTTCACGCTTCACTTGCTTTCTTTGTCTAAGGCCAGCAAAATAGTCACTGCGGCTTAGTAACCCTGCACGGAGGCCAATACTTGCGACGCCAGGTACACTCTCGTCTTCGTGTTCCTGGTGGACGTTGAAATCGTCGTCTTCTTCGTCGTGTGACCTTCCGTAGCGACTTCGGTTCCGCCCCGGAGTAAACAATCCCAACGTATACAATAAACCAAGAAGGAGGAAGACTGATCCAAACACTATACTAGCAATAACAACAGTGTCAAGACTGTCTTGATTACCGTTTGCAATGTAGCGACCACTGGTGTCTTGTGCAACAGGATTTCCAATGCTGTCCCCGGTATAGTCGACCGATCTGTTTCGTGACTTTGTCCTCTTATACTTTGTCTTTCCCTTCAAGACGGTGGGCTCCTTCTCGGATTTGTACGTTCCGTTCTCCTGGGGTTGCTGACCTTTCCGTCTGTCACCCGAATTCCCTGTCATTTAACCTGGCATAGCTAATGCTGGCACAAGTCCGCAGAGTCTTCCAGAACAGTGCCATTGGACTTGTACGAATCGTCCACGGGCATATCCGAAACTGTTGATGTTCTTAACTAGCTTCGGCAGTTTTCGTGCAACACCACACGCGCCATTATTTCTTTACACCAACACGTACGAGTCAAACGTAAGCACCGAGAAATCTCCAGACACAGGTCACAGAAAGTGTTCGCGAACTGCCGTCCCCGCTATCGTGGAACCGCAGAGCGGATTACGCCCCACCACACTCGCGAGGGCCACATTCCCCCTCCCCAATTTCCCCCCCCCCTCCCTCCTCCTTCCCCTGGCGGGCCCTTCTTCACCCTTCGCGGCCAACACTTCCCCTTTTTTCCTGTGCCAAAGCTGCGACCACCCTGGCACACCCGTGGGTGGGGAAATTGGGCTTTGTGCGTGTGTCGTGTGTCTTGCGTGTGCTGTGGCAGAGGGGCCCCTGGGTAAAACCTCCCTGCAGTGGCAGAGCCCAGCGTTTGGAGCGCAACCGCTAAAAACCGCCCCGTCCTTCCCTCTGCCCTTCACCGAAAGGCGCGGGAGCCAGTACTGGCTTTCCCGTGTGTGTGTGTGTACACTCCAAAGCGCACCACCGCAAACGAAGGAAAAAATAAGAAAATTCACAAAGCTCCGTATTTTGAATTGAGATCCCTGGCAAACACACACGCCCTCCCTCGCTTCCCCCACCGTTTTCGCACCTAAGCGTGGACCTTTAACGGCACGCTCGGCTACTTAGTGTGTGATCTTAATTCTGGGGGAGTCCAATTTCAATCCGCAGTCACTGAAGGCAGTACTACTACTACTACTACTACTCCGGTGCCTTGCGCCCCGTCCTCTGCCACTTTTTCCTGGACATTTTCTTCCGACTCACGAGCGCACTCACACACACACACACTCTCTCTCTCTCCATACTCGCAAGTCCTCGCTTGCAAAACAGCCCACGAACTGAGGAGTGCCTTGCTGCTGCTCTCGGACTCGGTCTCCGATCAATCGGCTTGCGCTTGGGGCACCCTTTGCACCCCAGGGTCCCCTTGCCGTCCCCGTATTTGGGAGTTTCAGTACCGAGGACTGGGTACCATACTCACCCTCTAAGAACTACTGAGATTTGATACTGTGTCCCAAGGGTAATAGGTGCTCATGGAAACCAAGAAACACCAGTGAGAACCACTCCTCCCTCCTCCCTCTGCCTTCTAACTCCCAGGGTCGGGCAGCCAGTCAGCCAGCGATGGTACAAGAACGGAAGGCCCTTTATCACCATCCACCCGCTGGTAGTTCCGTGCGGGGTTGCCGCCCCCCCCCTCCCCTACCTCGCACTTGCGCGCCTCTTTAGACTGGGAGTCGAAAGGAAAAGGGGGGGAGGTTGTTGACCGAAAGCCCCCCCCCCCTCAGCCGGGCTGCGGGGACGGGAGGGCCCCTCGGAAACGCAAGCAGCGAAACCTCCCCCACCTCCCGCGGGAGCTGGGAAGGAAACCCAAAAAAAAATGGGGAAAGAGAAACCCCTCTTGGAAAGGAAGCGAAGAGGACGAACCTGGGGCCCGGAGCCCTCCCGGGGCGGGGGGGCCGCCGCCTGGGCCCACCCGAACTCATTAGACGACCAACCGGTTCACCGCTTCCACACAATGAAGGTGTTCTGTTTGTGTATATGCGTACAACGGTTCTCAATGTTCGTATGTGCCCGTAGCGACAGGGCGAGTTAGGGGCTCCCCTCATCCCCGGGCGCCATGTATTCTTGAATGGGAGCTCGGTGTCAAGTGCACCGAAAATTCGTCCAGTGCTTGTTGTCCCAAGGATGAAGGAGTCGTCACGAGTTGTCAATCTTGGTTTTGGACCAGAAAGGTACGTGAGGCGATTCTGGGACATGGATATAAGACGGCGGGTGCTGCGTAGAGTTCGTAAGGAACGACGGGTCTCACATAGTGTCCTCTTGTGGTTCAGGGAATTGAATAGTCAGTACGAAGGTGAATGCGGAGAATAATGGTTGCGTGGAATTAGTCGTGGAATTAGTCACCGTATGGACACCAGCGGAATCAAGCGAATTCGCGCTCTCGGAAGTTGACCCTAAGAATTCTGATCTATGTCACCCTGGAGGATGCAGAGCAAGAACGAACAAACGCCGCTTCTCGGCAACATTTCCGTAGATGATGACAGGGACGGGTCCTCTTCAGTCTCATATCTTTCTGATGATAACAATTTACTAGGAGTATACGGACCACAAACATATGAGGACTCACAACAGGTTGTAGACCTGCCGTCATTGCACGATCTTGGCGACTACATTGAGGTCGAAAAGCGGGGGAAGAGTAGTATTCAGGGTGCAGTGTTCAATTTGACCAATGTTATTTTGGGATCAGGTATTATTGGGTTCCCTCATGCCTACGCAGAAGCGGGACTGCTGGTCGGATTGGGACTGCACATCTTCATGGCCTGGCTAACTTCTGCCTCCCTTGACATGCTCATTAAGGCAGGCCTGCGGTCGGGTAAATATGACTACGAAGAGCTGGCCCTGCACTGCTTTGGACGCACTGGCTATCTTTTGAACCTTTTCTTCGTGTTCCTGCTGGATTTTGGCTCCATGGTTACTTACGTACTGATCATTGCGGACACACTCCCATCAATCGCATACTACTATACTGGATTCTGGCTGTTTGATCAGCGGTCGTACTCGGTATGGCTGATGGCCACACTGATCATGCTGCCCCCTTCCTTGCTGCGGCATTTGCACGAACTAAGTGTTGTGAGTTTCATGAGCGTGGGCAGCGTTATGTTTATAATTGTGGTAATTGGACTCGAGGGAATTGCCATGCGGAGTGCATGGGATCACCACCCACCGACGGTGGATAAGCATATGGAACTCGTCGGGCGCCACATTTTCAGTGCCGTTGGCATCATGGCGTTTGGATTTGTCTGCCACGATGTGGCTTTCCTCGTCTTCCGGTCCCTCAAAGAGCCGACTATGCGGAAATGGCGAAAGACCACGAAGGGAACCGTTGGACTCGCTTTCCTTGCGAGCCTGGCAATGGGTCTGTTCGGCTACTTTAGTTTTTTCTCGCATGCCAAGGGTAACATCTTGAACAATTTTCCTCATCATTTGGTGTTGGTCAATGTGACTCGTGTCCTCCTCGGTTTGACCATGATCATGGTGTTTCCAATGAATCTATTCGTCACACGCCATGTCCTCAAAAAGTGCTTTGGGTACAGCAGTGCAGAGGATCTGTCCACAACGCTGCACTTCGGGTCCACATTGGTACTTTTTGGTGCGGCAGTGGCCATCGGTACCTTCGTCCGGGACCTGGGCAAGGTACAGGCCCTGGTGGGTGGACTAAGTGCTGTAGCCGTAGCGTATATCATGCCTGCCGCGTGTGTCTTGATGGTGAGCAAACAGATTGATGGTACAATCTGGCTCTGGAGGAACGCGGAGTGCTTCCTACTGCTATTGATTGGTGGGTTCACCATGGTGCTGAGCACCACTGATGCCATTATCGATATCACAGCAATGGTTGTGAAGTCCGAGTAGCATTTATGCCGTCGTTTTGCATGGAACTGTACACATGTTTTGTCTTCATATTTCACATAACATAGGTACATTATAAATAGGTATACAATAGATAGATGAGACTACAAGTGCAACTTATGTTGGCAGTTGCTTTTTTTTGTTGGTTTATCTCACTGTTGCTCCCACACACTGCCGGAGAAATCAGCTCCCTCCATTTTGGCATTTGCGAATATGGCTCGCCGTGCATCCATTCCTGGCTTCAGCGGCTCAGCCGGCGCAAACGTACAGTTAAGGAACTGTGCGCGCCTGACATCCGCCCTGTGGAACGAGCAGCCGCTGAAGTCTGCATCCTCAAAGCGTACACCCGCCAGTTCAGCACCGGTAAAGTTGGCACCCGTGAAAGCAGTACAAAGGGAGAACTTTGCCTTCAACAGACGACAACCCTTGAAGTCCGTGCCCTCGAAAAAGCACTCGTTGAAGATGACTTCCAGCATTTCTGCGTCCACAAAGCGACACCCGCTAAAGTCCGCTTTGCTGAAGTGGCGACCGGATAAGTCCGTTTCGTCAAACACAGCTCCGGAGAAGCTCGTCGTTTCTGTAAGCATAAGACCGCGCATGTCTGCACCTTTGAACGACGAACCCTCCAGATTACAGTTCTTGATCACAACGTTGCTAAACTGTGCCTGCAGGAAGTCCGCTTCGCTCAGGTCCGCGTTCACAATGTTCACATCAGTAAGATCCTGGTTTCTGAATGACATCATCTGCATCTCCGGACTGTCAACGACCTTCCATCCAGTCAAATCGGCCTTTTCGAGGTCCAGGGAACGCAAACGGCATTTGGTCATGACCACATTGCTCAAATTGGCCCCCTTCATGTCCGCATCAATCAGTGTACAACCAGTCATATCAAGTCCAGCGCAATTACTGCCCTGCATGATGCATTTTCGGAACGACGTGGCATTGCACTGACTGCCGCGTAGGTCCACAGCACACATGTCGCTCTGCTGCAAGTCACAGTCACACAAGTCACAGTTGGTTAACACGCTGCTACGCATGTTTGCACCTTTCAGCCGAAGTCCCCGGAAACTCAGTTGGCTAAAGTCAACGTTGCTGAGACCAGATCGCAGGTTCTGGCTGTTCACGACGCGGTTCAATTCCTCCTGTGAAATAGTCTTCTTAGGCCCAGTCATTTGCCCGGCACTTGTGCCCCCCTTGCTGCCGCGGGCAGCTCCGAAAGCGTTCATTATCTGATTCACGGGGGTCTTGTAATTGCCACTTTGGGGTGGATATCCACCCTTCCCAGTGGTGCCAGGCTTGCCAAAGGTATAGCCGAACTGTGCCGCTGCTCCTAGCCCCTGCTGTTGCTCTCTGCCTGATCGTGCGCTTCCCAGTGAGGCGAGATTGGGCCCGCTGGTGTTGAGACCCAGAGCAACGTTCAGCGCCCGTGCTTCAGGGTCATCCACTACTTGTGGCGTTTGTCGCGGCGGCAGAGCAGAACCTGGTGCCTGTGTTTGCTGCTGGGCCATTCCCATAGTTGCTGATTGCTGCATGTGGTTCTGCTTTGCCAGCACCTGGTCTTGGATCCGCTTGGCGGAGGCTTTCAGTGCTGATAGACCGTAGAAATCCGCTTCACTCATGACGTCCTGGATCAGATTCCAACTGTCATCAATGCGACGATGAAGGTCGTAGCCTCGCAAGTAATCCACCACAATCCTGAACAAGTCTGGGCGGCGGTCGAGGAATATCCGGCCGTTTTCGTCGGCTTGCACATCGAGCACGCGTATATCGCCGAGGGCTAGCGCATGCAATTTCGATCCGTTTACCTTCGTGAGCGTCTTCCAGGACACATCAATGCGTTCTCCGCCCACGTTCATGGGAAGAATAGCATTCATACCACATTGAGCTCTGTCTCCGAAACTCTTAAGGAACTCTGAGATGAATTGGCGCGATTGGATAAGACTCACAAGATCGTGGATCTCAAAGAACGTAGCAAGTTCCAGAATCGAGGACTGAGCTTCACTGATCTTCCGGTACACAGCCTCAATACTATCATCTCGAAGGTAGGAGAGTAATGCGTTGAAATGATCCGGATTTCTGTCGTAGAAGAGATGACCTTCCCCATCGATAAGAAATGTGGAATCCTTGACAGTAGCCCGCGTCGTCATGGAGCCAGTCTTTTTCTCTCTCTGATGGGTCATCCGCATGTATGCAGTAACATCGCGAGCAAGACGACTTCCTTCATTGCAGCAGAGCACCAAGTGGTTGGCATTAAATAAGCGTCCGCCAACATTGATTGTGATCACCTTGGCTGGTGGATTAATGCGCTCTTCCTGTTGAATGCGGACTTTCTCTTCAAATAGCGGCCGCAGGCGGTCTCGAACCCCGTGAACGCCAAAGTAATCCATCTCCAGAAGAATTTTTGTTATTGTGGGCGCATCGCACTTGGCCATTTCCTGTACAGCCTCTTCAGAGTTACTGAGGTACTGGCATATGTAAGAGAAGACCTTGGGATCCCTGTACAGTACAATTCGCCCAAAGGTATCCACCGGCACAGGCACCTTCTCGCCGCTCTCCTCGTCGTCAATGACGGGTGCTTTCTTGCCGATACTAATGTCCAAATACTGTCGCAAAATGGAGTACTCGTAAGTGGTCTTCTTGCATCTCAATGCCCGCTCGGGAATGACGAATTCGTCACCGCGGACGTTGAATACAACGGCATGCCTGGGGACCAGACCAGTTGATGTAGTTTCAGCCCCTCTGTTGCCCTTCCAGAGGTAGGTCAGTAGTGTTTGTACCATACCTCCAGACTCTTCGTCTTCTGTTCGGCCAAATTTTTTGTTTGTTGATTTTACTGACCCAGATCGGGACGGTGAGCCGTGCTGAGACACATAGGCCATCAACTCACTTACTTCCTGGGCCGTGTAACCTCGGCCCGGGGAGTCACCATCGCGATGAGTCGCGAACAGCGGCTCCCGACTCTGTCCTCGTTGGGATCTTTGCGGAGATGGCTCCCGAGAATGAGCCCTTGACCCGGAAATTGATCGATCTGCAATACTGGTCGAGCGACGGAGCTCCAAACCGGGGGCATCGCCAGCGCGGCTTGGCATGCTGCGCGCACTATCTTGAGCTCCCCCGAGCATCTGGATGAGGACCTCTTGTTCGTCATCTAATGGGGCGGAGTAGTCTCCACTCTCAGTCTCCCGTTCGCGGAAATTTAAAGGCACACGCAAACTTGATTTGGGTGACAGCTTTCCAGGATCATGTCCAGAACCATCAGATCTAACCCTCTGCGCACTGGATCGTCCACCACGTGTAATCATTGGCGGCTCGTCATCTGCGTCTGTAGCACCACTATTGCGCAGAGAAGGTACAGCAAGTGTGAAAGCCCCGGGGGACCCTTGGCTTGCCTGGCCTCGAATGTCATACCCTGAGCGGGATCGGTTCTGTGGTGCAGCGGTGGCCAACGGAGACGCCCCTCCGCGGCGAAGCGGAGGTGGTTCATCTACATCTCGAGTGGACATCTTTGAAATCTGAGGCTTCGTGAACAAGCTTGTCATCGGTGTAGGGCCAGTTGGTTGGGATGATTTCGTACCAGCACTGCCAGGTGGTGGCTTGAAAAGGCCCTCCAAATTCATTGCGCTACTCCGTTGGCGTGTCAGCGTCGGTGGTGGTCCCTTAAACGTCTGTGTGGATTCTTCATTTTCCTCACCGTCACTGTTGCGAGCAGTGTTCTGATCGTCGTCATCATCATCAACAACATCGGCAAGTTGCGCCAGATTAAGAGTGGCAAAATCCATTGCAGCTGATCTCGAAAGCCCAGACGACCTCTCTCTTCCACCCCGACGAATTGGAGGCGGCTGCATGGAATCCTCTTCCTCTTCCGCAGGGGGTTTTAATGCAAGCGGGCTAAGGCCCTTCGCACCCAACACGGGCTGCGAACGTCGGTGTCGTGACATGTCTTCCTTCCCAGGCAATGTGCGCTTAACGGTACTCTTGCTGCAGCTTTGGGTCTCAACTTTGAACCGATTCGGAGACCTTGAGGCAGAGTTTTTATGATGCAACGGCCCGGTTTGTGGACTAGATTGCGATGATGTGCGTGTAGTAGATTTCCGCCGCCGACTGTGAATTGGACTTGTGTCAGATGGCTTGTGCCTACCTAAGTGTGTGGTTCGTAAGAAGGAATAAAGAACAAAGGGTGCTCCTACAATGCATTCAAGTGCCCAGTCAGCACTCTTTAAGGCACGTTCTAAGAAGGTTAGAGGGCGTGACGATGCGCTGAAGAAAAAAGTAGATTGCTTCTTTGTACGAGATAAGTAGCAACCCCGCTCAAAGAATAATGTAACACCCTCTCGAGTGCCTAATGGTTTAAGTATGCCTTTTCCTTTCTTGAGAGGCCGGGGAACAAGCTCAAAAGGAAAATCTGATAACTTGTTTGTGTCTTGATCTGATTCTGGTTCCTCACCACAAAGTAACAGGTTCTTTTGGAGAACGTGAACAACCTGGACTACGAAGGCAGCAATAAGGTATGCAAGGAAAAGTTCAACACTATAGCCCAAATAATATACAAATGAAAGTAATATACCGTCACGGAGCCTACCGAGCCAGATCCGGGAGTCTCTGGTTAGAGCGAATTGTACCGTGGAAAGGAAGTTCAGGCGCGTTTTATTTGAACTTGGCCCTTTTGGTGTACTGCACTCACTTGATACACCGCTTGTTGTTTTTCCAGAATTATCTGCGTCAGGGGCGACATTCATCTGGACCTTTCGTCATTTCTGTGCACTTCATTCTTTTCTCTTACTTTGTAACTCTTTCGCTTAATAAAGGACTTGATCACTTCCTCTCTTGCCTTAATGACTGGAAACTAAGACAATAACCATTCCCGCACGGCCGTACCATTTTATGTACCAGCCATTGAAAATAACAAAACAATAAAATTCAATGTCACTATGCAGATTTAAAGACGAAGGACCCGGTGCTATCCATTCAACCGTCCATGCGCAGTGCCTGTTGTGGTGGTACGCGACAGACCCGCAGCAGCCAGCACACCCATACCAAACGGCCGGAAGTGGGGGCCTCAATTTCCGGAAAGACCCCACTCCCCTATTGGACGAATACGACACGGCCAGACTGGTACTTTCACTACCACTAGAAAAGACGCGGGAAGACTTCGAACGGAGTGGGGAGGCGGTGAGTGACGGATAGCTGGAGACTCGGCCGTTGAAAGGGGGGTTGAGAGGGAAGAGAGGGGGGTTCTGAAAGTCGTGGGGAACCAACCCCCCCACCCGCTTCTCACTAGGGTTACCCGCGTACATTCGGTATGGAAAGGACCAGAAGAGAGTTTACCCAAGGGGATCTTAATCTAAACTGCTCAAACCACCCGTTGCTGACTAAGGCGCCGAGAGGAGGGCCCCAACCAACCGCCCGCGGGGCAGAGGGGGGGGGGGGCCAGTGTGTTTATTTCTACAGTTGCCCAGAGCGATTCGCATATTTTTGTCCGCTTGGGACCAGTTCAAAATAACTGACAACCTATACCACACCGATCTCATTAGTTGAATTAAGTCATCACCTCCAACCTTGTTCCCCTTCGAAACTGTATTAGAGTTCAACAAATGGACCTGGGAAAACATCGGTTCCTTCTGTTAACATGGAGGACCTCCCACTAACCAAACCGAGGCAACACTTTATTGGTGTTTCGTCCGCCATCGGCTACGCAGCATGATGGCCAATTATTTCAGTGCCAACCCCCTGGTGTCATCAATCTAGAAAGCATATCAAATCTTATTGGAATATGCAGTATGTACCATGGGTGTGAAAAGTAGGGCAGATGACTGTTGCAGGATAGCATTTCGGACTCGGACGTAGGGTGAGAATGTGACGGGGCCCGGGAGCCAATAGTAAATGTTGCCGATGGGTGTCAAGTAACACCTCGTAGCTTTCGGAAGCAACACATTAGGTTCGTGTTTTTCTGGTGGGATTTTGGACGCAATTCACGCCCGGATGTCATAGAAACCTCCGGTCACAGTTGCTGATGAATATGATGAAAGAACCATCTATTTTTGACCCAACCGGTCATTGACTTCATGACGAAAAACTTGTATGGCAACTGAGTGGAGAGATCAACACATGTCAGAGAGCTGTCCCTCTGAAATATCTACTCCTTGTCGCTTACTCGCGTTGCGTCACCAGAGGATTCCGAACATAGTTCGTCAGTGTCCCACTGTCCCCCCATGTTCTCCGGACTGAAAGTATCTCCGAAGATTTGCCACGCCCAGTTGAGACAATCACAGGACAACAATGTGGAAGGAACCCTCCTTGTCCTACTGTTCTACCTGTGCCCAAAATGGTAGACCAGTTTCTGGGTGCTCTCTGCGTTCAGTACTGGACTTGCATTTTCCGACGTGCTCATTCCCGTACTGGGTCACTGAAAAGAAAAGTGTCCCACTGAAACTTGAAAGGGAGTGTCGACATCAGGTGTCTTTTGCTCTATGTCAGTAGATGGTAGACTTACGTATACTGTGGCCACCTCATCAGAAGCACCCAGGGACTAGTGCGATTTCCAGTGCAGGTGCTCCAATGTCAAAAAGTGGGCGTGCAGACTGAGCGTGTCGTGGACTTCCGACAAACTCTTCCATCATTGGGATGTGGGAATGGGAAGCGAAAGAATTAATAACTCACTCCCTCTACCTTCTGTGACGCATCTCATTTATAGTCGGCATATTCCAAAGCGGATAGGAGCATGCCAAACATAGCACATCTGCAAACCACAAAAGAAAGCAACACGCTTCGTATTGAAGTCCTCCGGTGTACTACCTGCAGACAATGCATGTGTTTACTATTTCATTACCCCCTTACATGGCACTCAGCTCCCTGAATGAGGTTACATACCCCTTCTCTTGTACGGTCAACTTGCAGACTCAGTGGAGCATGATGCACTGTATGTGCATCATTGCTGTGTGTGGTAGAAACCTGTACTCCGTGCTGGGGATAGAGCAGCAATCTTGGATGCCCTCAACACAATGGTGATGATACATCACATAGATATTCGCTGGCGGTTTTGGAAACCCTGCCCACCCGGCGCTTTCCATTTATCTTGCTCAGTCTTTTCCCTTGCCCGCCGGCCTATGCGATGACACAAGCGATATCGTGTGTGTATACAAAATAAACAGCTTAACTCGCATCTGTTTAACACCAGCGTAGCGCATTCTGTTCGTATACAAACACGCTTATTGTCGGCTACCCTCCCGCCGCCCCTTCCTGAGGACTATAGAACACTGCAGGGTAGTACGACAGCCCAACCCACCCACACCACCCGACCCAAAATAACCTACTTTAGTATCCCTTCTTTCAAGTGCGGGCCGAGATTATGCCAGTGTTGTCAAATACTCCGGTGAAGCCCCCTACTCCCGTCCCCCTTGCCGCTGCAGCAGAGTAATTTTGGCGGCGAGCCAGTGACGCTCCGCAGAAGTATGGGTATCAAAATTTTCAGTTCTCTGTAGTTTCCCAAATGGACATTTCTGGTCACAATAAAGATGAGCTTCTATGGCAAGCAATTGTGATAGCCCTCGGAGAATTCGGTACTGAGTCCGCCGCTGCTGCATCTCCAACCCCGCTCCGCGAATAATGAAAATTTCGACCTGCTTGACAAGATTTGTGCACTGTCACGGTTTTCACATTCTGCTACTTATTGAACCAATATTTTTCCTTTCGTAGCACCCTCCGGGCCCGCTTTGGGGGGAGAGCGAGATCAACACTATTGTTCGTCCAATCTAATGATGTTGTGTCATCAGAATCTGGAGCATCAGCACTTGTTCTGCCTCCAAACCTGTTCGATATTCCACAACGGCTCAGAATCCGTTAATACATACCACCCTCTGTCTCATAATATTAGGCCGAATCTATTCAAATCACATTCATTCGAATCCCGACCGCTGTGGCGGGAAACATTTT
>PDIP01000008.1:183886-200602 GCA_002811645.1 Corallochytrium limacisporum
GGGGGGGGGGGGAGGGAGGGAGTGGATCGAAGGATTGTTTTAATAACTGGTGCATCGGGCAGCCTCTTATTATCTCTATAGTTGTTTCTACCGTCTTGATAATCGAGGTCTTGCAAGGCACCTGTCTCGCGTGCATTAAAGACAAATTTTTTTCTATTCACCCCCCTCCCCCCCACATGCACACTTACGCGAAGGAACTTTTTTGAAGAGGTTCTCAAGGGGGGCCCGCTCCAACGCGCCCACTCCTACTCCATCGGGAGATGGTTGTTACCAGAAAAACTTGTCGAATGAAGCACAGACCGAAGGATTTGTTTGGCTTTGCCATCTCTTCGGGTCGGACAAAAAACGTGGTGGTGGCTGAAAGTCTTCTCTTCATCTCGCCCGTCGCGCCCCTTAGGCTTGAAACCAAGGTCACTATTCCCTTTGACGATCGGGAACGAAGTTAAAAAAAATACCTTGCCATTACCGAGAAACTGGCGATGAGAGAACAGTCAACTCCAAGCGCGAGTGGAGATCTTGTTTGTCCTCTCGCGGTACATTACTGCGTGCGATTTGGGCGACGAAAGCGGTTCGCTGACGCGCATGATTTCCATAATCTCGCAATACAAACTTTTGTCCATGATGAATTGGGCGCTCGCCAAATGATCCGCCGGTCTTATCAATTGGAAAAGCTTCATTGCTGAGCTGGCGTGGTGGTTGGACAGGGGTTCCCGGGGAGGAGGTACGACTTGAACATATGAAGTAGTGTCCAAACCTTGGTGGGCAAGCAACTGGGTAGATGCGGGAGGTTTGGAGGGGTGCAATCCCATCCCTGAAGACGGATTTTTCTATTTTGTGTTTTGCTTCCGTCCTCCTTGACTTTGACAGCTTTTTAACGCGCCCTGGAGATTCGGATAGTTTGTATGTCATGAGGGAGGAAGAAAACGCAAGTGAGGTGCTGTTGTGCGAACGCATGGTCGAGTGGCTTTCACAGAGACAAAAAATGTGACCCGGCGGAGAGAGGAGGGGTGGGGGGGGAAGAGGAGGGGGGAAAGGTGCTTCGGGCAAAAGATACCCCGGGAGAGAGGTGGAAGCCCAAAAGAGAGCCGTGGAGAAAAGTTTTCTTTTTTTTGTTCTTTTTTTACCCCTCAGGTGATAAACATGAGGCACTTTGGGTAAAGGGCTGAGCACTTGGAAAAAAAAGAGAGGGGAGGAAACGAGGATGACCCCCGGAGTGGGGGGGAAGAGGCGGTTTACCTGCAAAGGCATCCGTGTTCTGTTGAAGTGCCGGAGGAGCTTTGAATAGGACGTGAAAGAGATGTGAGCATGATGCAGTAAGGATATTCAAATCCTTGGAGGCCTCCATTAAAAGCCGCTCACGTCCTGTAAAGACCCAATTCGGGTGAAGGACTGTGTAATATCTCCGGGTAAGCTTCGGAATCACCTCAGCTATTTGAATGGTAGTCGCCTGGACAATCAAGTCTTATCAGGAACTCATTCGACCATTATAGGGATCTGCTGTATCCGTGACCTCGAGAGAATCCAAATCTTCAATTATGAAGACTTCGTTCCTTTCATTTCTTGTAAGCGGCCTGTTGGCCCTCGCTGTGGAGGTAAATGCGTTAAGGGTTTTCACAGACCAAAGGTGCCTTCACATTAAAGGCAAGACTTGGTTTTGGTACGACAACCGAGAGTGCCGCTATTCGCATGAGCCCAATAGTGAAATGCAAATCTGGCAAGCGTCTTTTGCAGGCATGCCCCTTGATATTCTTGCTATGGGCGATGACGGTAGTTGCATCAGCAACCCGGATTATCCTAAAAGTGACGTCCTGAGCATTCAAACTTTCTCTGATGCAGACTGGGTGGTGTTCGAGGACGAGCACTGGCGCCATGGTAAGTACTCCTGCATTCTCATTGATGCAACTTGGACTCTTTCCGACGAAGAGTATAACTACACTCTGAAATACGCCCAAAGGTATGGTGCACCCGTTTTCGTCCTTGGCGCACAACGTGGTACAGACTCTGGTAACCAGTGGGAGAACGGCGGTGTTTCGAGGGGTGCGTCGTTCAGCAGCGGCGCCGCCTACAATGGAGTACCCACTCAGGAAGGTATGGCTGAGTGTAAGAACACTATGCTGTCCGCTAACGCCCAAATTAATCTGGCCGGCGTGTATGGTGAGTACGTGCACGTGACGGGCGCAGGGAACACACCATTCTTCACTGACCGGGACGATCCCAGCAAGGTGTTCGCCTACTACCACAACAATGGTGGTGCTGACATCCTTATTTCCTATCTTTCTGCTCCCCTCTGGACGGAGGCAGGTAGTGCCTACGCCACCTACCTCATGGATTGGGTATTCCGAGGTAACTACTTCGGTCGCCGAGACTACAGCCGCTACTTGGAGACAATGAACACGGAGGTCCTGGCCAACGTTTGGCCTCAGCCTCTCGGTCTGTGGTTCGGCAACGGCAAGTACGGTGGCCTGAGCGTGCCCAAAATTCTCGCCTGGTTCGATAACCCTCCTATGAACTGTGGCGACGATAGCTTGGCCAAACGTGCTGACCGTAGAAACATGCACACTGTTACAGTTCCACCACATCAGCAAGTGAACTACAATGACCAGGATGCACAACTGATCTTCCACATGCCGTGCCAGGGTTGCGAAGCAGACAACATGATCTTCTACTCAAGTCGGACTGACGAGTATCCCATCACTGCCAGCAAAGACATGATCGACCAGGTGGTGAAGCGTTTTCCGAACATCCAACGTATCACCAAGTGTGGCTCTGAGTGGACTGCATGGGTCACCGCCACTCATCTCGAGAAAGGGGAAACGTACAATAATCCCCCTAAAGAAGTGCCCGTCACCACTGTAGCATGAATGATTTACAAACATGGCTGGACCATATTCACATGATCTATATAATGGAGAAAACTTAATTGTAGCTGAGACAGCTGGTATGTCTCATGTACTAGTATATAATATTGTAAGAAGACTGGATCTTCCACGAGAATTAAAACAAGTACCTTCAATTATTCTAACATGGTCCCAAACTCAGCTTTCGTATGGCAATGCCTAAGAGTGTTTACTTACTTTGTATATAATATTGTAAGAAGACTGGATCTTCGTTTACTTACTTTGACCCATGTCAAGCTCATGGAAGGGAAAGATGATCATCTTGCTTTCCGGAATTTCACCGGGTTTGTTCCTTTTGCTTAGAGGTCCACAGCTCCCGCATGCGACGACCGGGCCGCACTCTAGTGGCACACGAGCTGTTGATCAACATGGCAGATGCGTATCTCTGGAAGCGTTCGTGCAGATTGACTCCCTAGCGTCCACACGCTTTGACTTGCAGGGAGTGACACCACAGTAAAGCAAGGATGAGATTCGCGAGCCCAAGTCTATTTCTCCCTTACTTGCTCAAATTCCTTCCCCCTCCGTGCCCACGGTCTTCCGCGGCGCTTCACCAACTACCTGGCTGCCGATCCCTACGTATAACATAATTGGTACATTTGATATGGAAAAGTGGAAGGAAAATGTTTCAACCGCAAGGACGATCGGACGTGCGCTCTCCCAGTCCTTCGAAACATTCTCCCCGGGCGGTGTCAACCCCCCCTTTTCCCCAGACGTCGTATCCGTAAATTTCTAAAGCAAATTGCACGCGAAAACGGTTGCATTTCTAACCAGTTGGTGGTGGTGTGTAAGAACGGAATCATTTCTTCCCGTCGGTTTCCGGTACATTACAACCTGGAATTGACTCTCGTGTCTGGGAAAATCCCGGGAGTGCAATCACTAGCTAGTGGTGGGATCGATGAAACCGCCCTCTGCTTTTCATCGGTAACCAGCCGTTGTGTATACATTTTTAACCAAATCTGCGCCCCAGGTGACGGAACGGCGAAGAAAAGGCAGGGTTAGGTGAAAATGAAATAAAGACCCAAGAAGGCAGCGGGCTGGGGCACGCCGTTGTTTGGGGGAGAGGAGACCCCGGCGGAAAGGGGGGGGAAGGGAGGACAAGACTTGGAGCCTCCTCGGCACGGGGAGGGCGAAAGGGACGGGTCAGAAAATTGCAAGAAGAGAAAAAAAAAAAAAACAAAATTAGAGAAAGGGAAAAGAAATGAATAAAAGGGGCAAAAAAAAAAGGGGATCCGGCTCGGCTTGGGAGTGGTCAGGGTGCGCCCAGAACAAAGGCGAAACGTGGTGCATAATCGTTTTCCAAGCAATTCCAATACTGGTACCACCACGCAATGTCCAGTAATTACCAGATGAAAGAAACTCTGGTATGAAGCGGACGTTGGTTGGGGAATGAAGCGGCGATGGTAGTGAAGAACCCGGGGCTGTGGGAGGGGAAAGGGGGAGGAGGGACGAACGCACGCGATGGTTGCAAAGAGCCGGTCCCCGCCTTCCAAAGAGGGGGGGGACGTGCACGCGACTGGGTGTAATGAGCCGGCCTCTCCCCCCCTCTGGACCCAACATAAAACGGTGACCAAACGGAAAATTTTCTTTTTAATCGGCTACTGAGCGGTGGGGAACTTTCAGTAGGGATTCCACTGATACTGCTACCATGTTACGATGATACAATGGCTCCTGTCTGAATTCCTGATAGGTCCATACCAAAGGGGTACATGCGCGGCACCTTTCAGGAAGGGAGGCACCACCTGGTTCTGTGGACTGGTGATTTGAGTCCAGGAGGCTGTTGGGAACTGAAGCCAACTGGTCGGTCGGAACGGTTGTGTGGGACTGACGAGTCCCACTGGGTAGATTGTCGGCAGCTATTTAAGACATGTTCTCATGATGAAATAGTCGGGCCATCGGCACGCCCAGCAATACACTGTAGATCAAACCGGGCAACACGGTTTCATCAAGATGATGAAGAAACTTGTTTCTAGTACTTTTGCCAGCCTGATGGCCCTTGCCGCTTTGCAGGTCAACGCGGAAAGAGTCTTTGTCGACTCAAAATGTATTGTCGTCAAGGACTACACTTGGGGCACCTACGAAGGCCAGGAGCGCTTCTTCCACGAACCCAACACCGAAATGGAGATCTGGCAGACGTCTTTCGCAAACATGCCAGTTGAGGTTATGGGCATTCCTAACGTAGTCGACTGGGAATGGGAAGTCTTTAACGACGATGAGTGGCACCACGGTAAGTTCTCCTGCATCCTCATGTGGCTGTATGACAGTAACACACTCACTGATGATCAGGTGACTTACATCAAGAACTACGCCAAGAAGTACGGCGCCCGTATCCTCTATTTGGATGCGTACTACGGCAACCCTTTCGAGGGTGAAGGTATTATCTACCCTAAAAACGAAGACAGCCCTTATCTTGGCTCACATGGAGTCCCGACTTCGGATGGTATGAAACTGAACAAGCTTAATCTGTTGGATCCCACGAAAAAGATTCCCCTTGACGGATTCTATGGCGGTGCAGTCCAATTGAACAGCACTGTCAGCGGAAACATTCCTTACCTGGTTGATTCCGAACAACCGGATCAAGTATATGCCTACTACCACGAGACGGATGGTGTTCAGACCCTGATTTCCTACATTCCTTCCCCCATCTGGGAAGAGGGCGGTAACATTTACGGTACCTACCTCATCGACTTTGTCCTCAACGGTCTGTACTTTGGTCGCCGCGACTACAGCCGCTATATGGAGACAATGAACACGGAAAACTTGCCCAATGTCTGGCCCGAACCGCTTGGGCTTTGGTACAGCAACGGTAAGTACGGTGACTTGAACGTGACCAGTATCATTTCCTACCTCAAGGACCCTCCACTGTTCTGCGAAGATGATAGCCTCGACAATCGTGCCAAACGCCGCCTCTGGGAACCCTACTTCGCCAACAACACTGCCCAATTGATTCAGGATAAGCCATGCGCCACTTGCGACCCTGACAACTTCATTTTCTATTCCAGCAAGACCTTGTCGTACCCCATCTCTGGCACGGAGGAATACGTCGTCGACGTCGCCACTCGCTTCCCCAACGCCTCAGAAGTTATCAAGTGTGGACAGGAGTACACTACGTGGGTCACCGCCACTCACCTTGAGAAGGGCCAAACTGAAGGCCATGCCATGCCCAATCCTCCCCTTCCAGTGAAAGTCCAGAACCCCGGTGATTGCTCGCTCAATGAGTACACCAAGTCGGCCACTGGTGGATCCTGCTACTGGGAAAAAGACCCGAGTAACAACTGTGCAGTCTGCGAAGACAACGGCTGCGCATGTGGTGCAGAGAACCCTCATCTCTGCCTCGAGTGCGGCGCAGCGAATTGCAACTCTGCTGTGGCCTGCGTGCCCACGAAATCCTAAATGACAGCAGGTCTGTCATCGAGCATATATTAACAGTGAAGCCCTCACTGATTTTTCTTTTGTCTAGTTTCGTTATTCTGGACCCGCAGTGAGACGGCTGGTCGGTCTCACCAACATCACACATGTAAAATATGAACTACATAGTTTTTCAAACCAAAATATTAAAGGCCTCGAGAATTCCGCTGCACAATACAATGGTAACAATCACAGACGAACACCCAAAACAAAATCACCTTTTACCATACGTGTAAACCACCATAGAACATTAGACAAACATTTTGGCACTGACTCGCTGCACGGACTTCTGCATACGGCAATAAACATGGTTTAATTACACAGAGGAATGAAATGGTTTTACATGGCAGAAGAGAAAGTGACGAGGGAAGCGTTCTCGCGGATGATGCCTTCCGCATCGCGCACAATCTTGGCGACCAGGTCGTGACAAGTTGGGATGTCATCGATAAGGCCAATGACAGGGCCTGCGGTCCAGATTCCGTGATCGGGGTCACCACGTTTCTCACCCTCACGGCCACGGGTACCGTTGACCAAAGGCGCAAGGTCGGCAAAATCGGTCTGGCCGGCCTGACTCTCAATGTTCACGACCTCCTCAGCAACCTTGTTTTTGTAGACACGGGCAGTGTTGCGCAGAGAGCGGAAGATCAAAGTCGTCTGGCGCTCGTCACTTTCAACACAGCGCTGTTTGAACTCCTGAGGCCAGGGACATTCCTTGGTCACGCAGAAACGAGTGCCCATGTTAATTCCAATGGCACCCATGCTAAGGGCAGCTGCCAGTCCCGCTCCGTCACCGATGGAGCCGGAAGCAATAAACGGCACCTTCAACTTGCGCTTGCAGATGGGCAAAAGAGTGAAAAGAGTGTTGTCGTCCTCACCAGGGTGTCCCGCGCATTCGAAGCCGTCCATGGATACAATGTCGACACCGGCACGCTCGGAGCTCTGGGCGTGGCGGATGCTGGTGCACTTATGGATGCAAATGAGGCCGGCGTCCTTGAACATACGGACCCACTTCTTGGGGTTGTTGCCAGCGGTTTCGACGATTTTGATGCCTTCCTCGATAATCACCCGAGCGAACTCTTCGTACGGAGGGGGGGTAATGGCAGGCAGAATGGTCAGATTCACGGCGAATGGCTTGTCAGTCATGCTACGTACTCGTGCGATTTCACGGCGAAGGTTCTCAGGAGATCCCGTGTTGAGGGCAGTCAGGCACCCGAGAGCACCAGCATTGGACACCGCAGCGGTCAGCTCAGCTGTACCAGCACCAGTCATACCACCGCAGACGATGGGGTGCTGGATGCCCAGCATTTCGGTAAGCTTGGTCTTCAGAGGCATAATGTATCACTGATCTTTTCCGACCTCGATTCTCTCTCGAACCATCAATTTGCTGATCAACTCTGCAGCTAAACACGCACCGTAACAGCTTTTATACCTGCGGACTGCGCAATTCTCTGTGGGAGGCTGTGTGTCAATATGGCGGCTGTGAATCAGCCTCGCTCTGGCTATGCCCAACACACAGTCATTCCTTTCGGCAACGCATACTCCTCTGCGATACAAGCCACCTGGAAAGGGCAAGTGGTGTCTCTGGCTCTCGTACACCCCCAAACTCCCTGTACCATCTCTCAGAAGGGCCGGCGGTTTTGGGCTGTGGTTCCCCATCGACGAGTGAGACAACCCAAACCCACGGCTGTGAAAGCCCACATCAAAAAGCTCTGTGCAGGAAGAGAAGCATACATACGGAAGGAACCAAGCACGGGATCTTCACCGCAGGCAGCGGTGTATCATTCAAGCCTCAGCTGACGGATCCCTAGATTGCTTTGAGCACATACACGCACGTAAATCCAGGAGTCCGCGTGTGTATGTGCAGGCATTCGTTGCCGATGGATCAGCACACTTGCCTCGTCGCAGAGCCCACCTTAACCAGTCTTGCGAACCTCGGTGTGCCTAAGTTTAGAACAGAACTTCACATCCACGGCCGAATGGTCGAAATAATTGCGGGTGAAGCCGAGAAAAGCCCACCCAGCACAGTGTGCCTCAGTACCGCCACCACCGGGGTCACCGACGTGTACGGCTCGGTGCTGAATAAACGGACACAGAGCCACACTACCGGGCCGTCCAATTAGCCTCCATTTCATCTCCCAACGGGAGGAGCGTCTTCGCGCGAGGGCCCCCCCCCGGGCAAGGCGGTCGTGTTTTTGCCGTTCCTAGGGCTTGGTTTGCCCGTGCATGGCTGGGTTCTTTGGAGGCAAGCGAGGCCTCCTTAGGTTGCGCGCTCGCCGGAACAGCGAAGGGCGTTCCAAAAAGGATAAAAAAAATTTAACCCCGGGTTGGCGGCGTGCAAAGCGGCCAGGGGACAAAAAGAACAAAATGGAAACACAGGCCTGACACAAAAAGGCAGAATGACCCATAAAACCGGGAAAAAGTGCCAAATCCTAACAATGGAACTGAGGATTCATCGTCACCCAGTACCCTGTCACCATCAGTCAGCCAGTTCTGCAGGGTCGAGGTTGGTTGAAGAGCAGGGTAGACCCACTGTGGCGAAGGCCGGCGTCATCCAAGAAGACATAACAAACAGGAAGGTAAGTACAGCACACACTGTACGGCAGACACGGGATGAGACCGAAATAACACCACCATCCACAGGGACGACACCAAGTAACAACACAAGGGGATCGGTCGCGGAGCGCCCCGTCTCGGGCGCTGTGTTCTGTAGTAGCCGAACCCGTAGCACGATTCTGTCTGCTTCCCCGGGTCAAACAGCGGTAGAAGCACGGACGAACTTGGGGAGGGGGGATTGAGTGATAATCGCTCCTTGCTGGTGCGGTCCGCGACGGACAGTGCAGTGTGTTTCTATTTTTTTCCCCTTTAAAAGGAACCCGGGGCACACACACACACACACACACACACACCGTCTCCTCCCCTCACCCCCACCAAGCGCAAAAAACTCTTTCTTTTTCTTTTTTTTTGTGTCTTTCCCGGTCGGCCTGATCCAACCCCCCCCCCCTTCCCCCTTCCCTCTGCTGACTCGGACGTGTGCTAAAAATAGCTTTGAATGGGCAGCGCAGTATATTCGCTACCTCGGCCAGCCCCCCGACCGCCGGGCTTAGGGAAGCGCTTGGTTCTTTTCCCCCCCCCCCTTCTTTTTGCTCAGTGTTTTCTTTGAAAGACGTGCAGAACAGACCCATTGGGAGGGGTTCGGAAAGCGCAGTAGTGAAACCGTCGTTGTGGGGATCGGTACTGTAGGTGCTCGCAGCACGCCTTCAAGCCTGGCGGCTGTATGCATAATATGTCCAACGCAGTGAAGTATCATCGTCAAACATCCTGGCCAGTCCCATTTAGACATCTTCTTCGTCATCATACTTGAGCTTGTCATATGGTGATTTCGGCGCTCCCACACCACAAGGTATGGTGGTTGGTGAGTGCCCTGGATATGCTTTGCATGTGGCAGATTGTACGGTTGGCGGGTACGGCTGACAAATACGCAGAGATCCCGAACCACAACCTCGCCAGTGCACATTTTTCTGATTGTACAGGCGCCCCCAGGCGGAGAGAGGAGTGCGCAGCGATGACCGGGCCCGTATCACCGACGAAGGTGGTGCGGACACTGAACCAAGTTCCGGGTGCGTACACCACGTACGAAAGGAACGAGGTTTCACCGCACATTTACAATGTGTGGCTTAACGTGAACTCCGGTGTTCGGATCGAGTTTGTTGTGGGTCCCAATAGATATGCCGTCGTCGTCCAAGGTCGCTGAAAGAGCCGCGACCGCTGGCCGCAAGGTCAATTTTGGCTTGCCTAAAGAAGTCACTGACTATTTGCATGAGTTGGATGGCTTTATTGAGCGAGAGATTAAACCTCTGCAGATGCAGAATGACAACATGCGGTTCTTTGACCACCGGCGTGAGGATAGTCGCACTGACTGGCACCGGGGAGGCCTGCCCAACAAGGAGTGGGAAGAGTTGCTGAGTGAGATGCGCCGGCGCGCCGATAAGGCAGGCCATTTGCGTTTCGCACTGCCCCGCAAATACGGTGGTAGGGACGGTGGTAACCTCGCTATGGCTGCAATCCGGGAGCATCTGGCTGCCAAGGGTCTCGGCCTGCACAATGATCTACAGAACGAGGCGAGCATAGTGGGCAATATCCCCACTGTGTGGATGTTTGACCTCTTCGGAACCGAGAAACAAAAACAAACTTTCATCAATGGCATGTTTACAGGTGAAACTATCTGTGCCTTTGGCTTGACTGAACCTGCACACGGGAGTGACGCAACTTGGATGGAGACAAAGGCAGTACAGGACAGCACCGGGAACTGGATCCTTGACGGTGAGAAGACCTGGAACACAGGTGTTCATGTCGCCACACACGACCTAGTCTTTGCACGCACCCACGGCAAGGACGGCGATGCGTTCGGTATAACTTGCTTCATCGTTCCTATGGACAGCGCTGGTGTTAATGTGGAGGAATACCTCTGGACCTTCAATATGCCCACTGATCATGCCCGGGTGAGCTTCCAGAACGTCAAAGTGCCTAAGGACATGGTCCTCGGGGAGCCTGGCAAGGGTTTAGCAGTGGCACAGTGCTTTCTACACGAGAACCGCATCCGCCAGGCTGCCAGTGGCATTGGCGCCGCGCAGTACTGCGTAGATGAGGCGGTCAAGTATTCACTGGAGCGCAAGGTTTTTGGCCAACCATTAGCCCGCAAGCAGGCTATTCAGTGGCCCCTGATCGAGCTGCAGAGTGAAATCGAAGCCGTGCGTCTGTTGATTTATAAGACTGCTTCTCTAATGGACCAGGTGGACCCCAAGGAGTACCCAGCCAAGGTAGGACACTTGGTCAGCATGTGCAACTACCGGGCGAATCGTCTAGTGTGCGAGGCAGCAGATCAGGCAATGCAGGTTCATGGTGGTCTCGGATACAGCCGGCACAAGCAATTTGAACACATCTACCGCCACCACCGGCGATACCGGATCACTGAAGGTTCCGAGGAGATCCAGAAACGTCGAGTCGGTGCCTGGCTCTTTGGATACATCGGTGAAGCACCGTGGCAGAATCGGTCAAAGCTGTAAGGCTTTGCTAGATACTTGAAATTCGAAGATTTTGATATATTACAGACTAGTGAATGAAATCAATCTCCCAGAGGGACGTTGCAATCATACTTCGACATCTGGTTCCGTGTCCTTGCCATGATCGCATCCTCTGTGCCTGTGTTGCGGATGAGTCCCTTGAAGCTTAGCAGGTTTTCAAGCATGCCCTCCATATTTTCTTTCCTGAAGTCACGACTAAATTGCCGCATCAGTCCCAGACCAAAACTGACCATGGCCTGGTAGCCCTCTAACAAGAAGACGTCCCAAAGGCGAAGCGTCAAGCTGAACGGCACCGCATCAATGTATCCCGTCAGGAACCACTTGGTGGTGAACATTGGCATGCCCAGGTCATGAGCTTCCATATGCCGACCCAGCCTGCGGTCGCAGTGCATGATGCGCTTTTGGAGTACGTCGTTAGTGAGGAATAGCCTCGGGAATCCCGGCTGGTACAGTCCTTCGAGGCCATACTTGGGATCCTGCATCAGTTTGTGGAGTACCCAGAAGCATTCGTCCTCGTTCCGAATGTACATCAACAGGAACGCTGTCAGGCCGGACATACCCTGACAGTATCCGACGGTTGGATTGTATACACTGTAGGCGCTCAGCACGCGAAACAGCTGTTGCTGCTTAACATCGTAGCGGTCCTTGTAGGCGACATGGTTTCGAAAGGTGCGATGAATGTCAATGTCAATCTGATGCAGATCATTGCTAGTCTTCTCCGCTCTGGCCAGACAGTCTTCATATACTCCTGCCATCTCCTTCTCCTCACGAATGGCATCAATGTCAATGTGTAAGAGGCGAGGCCAAATGGCTGACCTGTAACTGTCGGGAATGCCCTTGTAGATGCGGCCTTTGAGCTTTGCAGATCCTTTGTACTGCTGCCATTTGCGATCCATTTCTACCCACTTCATGCTGCGTCTCCTTTCTGTTGCCTCTTCTTCGAGTTCTTCTCTCGTCTTGTCTTTGTCGATGATCTTTTCGTCCCGTATAAACCCATAGCGGTCGACCCGCGCCGCCACGTCGAAAATGGGATCTTCCCAGTCTTCAATGGGTACAGCTTTGTCTTTGCTTCTGCCCTCGCGATACTTTTGCACAATCAATGCCCGCTCTGCGTCCGCTTCGGCCTTCAATTCCTCCTCGGTCTTTTCTTCTGGTTCCTCCTCCTCGGTTGAAGAGTCCGTCTTGGCCGTTGCGGTGCCGTCTCCACCAACAAAGGGCACTGGTCCGGCAAAGTTCTTTAAGTCAATTTTTCGCTCATCTTCTGCAGTCTCCCGCATACGAGCCAGTACACTTTCACGGGTGGCTTCGTCCAGTCTTGGCACTGGATCCTCCGCACTGCTTATGTCAGACTTGGTTGCGTTGTCGTCGGTTCCGTAGAAGTCAAGCGTGCTCGATACAGTGCTAGTGCAGTGCGCATGACTTGTTCCCATACCGGAGTCATCTATAGTCTCCTCTTCTTTCTTTGGGTGTATAATTTGTTTACCGTTTACTTCGGAATCTTCTTCGCTGGCATCATCTCGGTGGTCTTCAAGCACAACTTCAACTGGATCCGTGGCCGGACCGGGTGCCTCATACTCGTCCAGTGCCGGGGATGTCGGCTTTTCCTCCGGTAAGGGATCATTTTTTGTTACCTCTGTCATAGTGCTTGCCTATGTGAAGAATATTATTTAGATTGCAACAAAAGGTAGCGATGCTTCACGGAGTACGACCCATTGTGAACGATAACCTGTTTGCCTCCTCCTTTTCAACAGCTCTTTCCGGACCCAAAAGGCTTCCAATCTTTTTCAAAAATTAATTTTGAACATATGTACTTGTATTCACACCTGTGCGCGTTCAAGTAGCTCTACCAAAGACCGTGAGACCAGTCTTTTCTGCTGGTTAGTGTTGGCGGTTCCCCCGAGCGACAAAGAGTGTCCACAGTATCAACCCTTTCATCCTGGCCCCTCAGAGCCCTCTGATACGGTGTCGCCGAGCAGTACATTCACTACTGGTGTCAAGGCTCCTTCTGTTGTGCTGGACCGCGTAGGGACTATGGTGGGGGACCAGACCAAGGGTAGGATCTGTGAGCTCTCGTTTCTCACGGAATCCATAGTGAACATACTGAAATTGTTTCTCAAACCAGGGAAGCAACAAAAAGAGCTTAAAGAATATGATAAGGCGCAATGGGCACCCCCTTTAATGCCCAACAAAAGCGAGCTAAGCTGGGTTCATGGAATAACTTCTTTCAGACGGCAACGCGCAGTGAATGTACCGAAACATTTGCGGAGCTGAGAGTGGGTGTTCCTGTTGGGCGTATAACCAATACACAGAACTACGGGGCGTTGATTTAAATGATTAAATGATTAAAACTATATTTGACTACGAACTGTAAACAAAACACGAGGACAGAAGGAGGGGAAGGGAAAGAGAGGGAGGGAGAGGGTATACGGCAAAGGGAGAGAGAGACCCACGGCCCAGCGAGGGTGGGGCTATGGTGTTAGTGTACGACAGTACCCGCGGATACAGCGCACGGCAGCACACATATTGCAACACGTCAAGCTCGGACTGCACTTTTTCATTTTCTATTTGGCTTAAGAATGCAAACGGTCACCAAGGCCATTTACACATTTTCAGTTGTGGTATTTGGAAAATCATGCGCGAACTATGCAACATGAACACATCAGGACAAAAACCACGGAACTCACTACCGGGACAGTAGCTTTCACACACTAGACTACACCTCACATATTCACCATGGGCCTCTTCGACACTAAGATTAAGGATCTGCCTCGCTACTTTACCCGCCAAGTGGTCGGTGGCGGCGTCGTCACCGACGTGTCACGCTCCTTCATGGGTTACGCTCAGACTTACCTCCGGGCGGGCAAGGTCAACCCTGTGTTCCACGTTATCATTGGTCTTGGCATTATGGGATATGCTCTGGAATATCCTCACATCTACGAATCTGAGCGCCAGGCCAAGCACCACTAAGTCCACTTGTGATTTATGCGGGACAATAGTACGTTCATGAAAAAGCACATTCACGTGGGATCATTCTCCTAGTAATAGTTAATAAACAAATTCATCACATCGTATAAATATGAGCATGGGTTACCATTGGCAGCGATTTGAGGCACAATGAGAACATACTACATGGATTTAATGAATACGAACCTTATCAAAGTCAAATGCCAGGGTATTTGAGGCATTAATTTGCTTGATCAACTTGTTCTTGTAGGCATTGAAGTCGCCCTCAAACTCGACCACCTCCTTATCCTGACCACAAATCCAGATCTTCTCACAGACCTGGTCGATGAAGTAGCTATCGTGAGACACAGCCACGACGCCACCCTTAAACTCGTTCAGAGCCTTGATAAGGGCGTCAATTGAGTCCATGTCCAAATGGTTAGTAGGCTCGTCCAACAGAAGAATGTGCGGTGCCTTCCAGCAGATGTAGGCAAACCAGAGTCTAGCCTTTTGTCCACCACTAAGAGTCTGAGTCGGACGCATGGCAAGTTCACCGGAAAGACCAAAGGCACCCAAATGGGCACGCACACGCTCGACTCGGGGACGACCCTTATCATCCTTCTCGATGTCAGGAAACTTGTCCAGCATGTACTGCACTGCAGTGACCTCCAAGTTCAACTCCTCGATGACGTGCTGAGAATACACAGCAGTCCGCAGGAATTTGTTGCGTTCTACATCACCCTCAACGGCCTCTAGTTCACCACTAAACAGCTTCAACAGAGTGGTCTTGCCACAGCCATTGGGTCCAACCAGGGCGATGCGATCCTTTAGATCGATACCGAAGCTCAGGTCTTCGTACAGAATGTGTTCCTTGTCGTAACCAAACTTGGCGTCGTGGAATCGCAAGATGGGGTGCTGCAGCTCACCCGGATCGGGAAAGACGAAGCGAACGTCCTTTTCCTCGGTGAGAGCCTCAACCATCTCCATCTTCTCCAATTTCTTCTTGCGGTCGCTAGCCATACCTGCAGTTGATGCGTTTCCGCGGGTCCGCTCAATGGTCTCCTTGAACTCCTTGATTTGCTTCTGCTGCTTGTCGTAGATCTTTTGTTGTTCGCGACGACGCTCCTCACGGATCTTGACAAACGCATTGAAGTTACCAGGGTAGTCGTTCAGCTTCTGGTTCTCAATGTGCAGGATGTGGTTGCACACACTGTTAAGGATCTCCTTGTTGTGACTAATTAAGACGAGGGTCTTAGGATACCGAGTCAGGTAGTCCTCCAGCCAAATTGAGGCGTGCAGATCCAAATGATTGGTTGGCTCATCAAGCAACAGCAGCTGAGGCTCACGCAGTAGGGCACGAGCCAGACTGATGCGCATCCGCCACCCACCACTGTAGGTGTCTACTAAGCGCTTCTGCATCTCCGGAGTGAATTGAAGCCCCGACAGAATGGCCGCTGCACGAGCCTCAGTCCGGTCGGCCTGGATCTCTTCCAAACGTTCATAAACCATCTGCAAGCGCTCAGCATCCTCTTCCGTGATTTCTTCTTTCTCTGTCAGACGCTTCTCTTCCCTCAGCAGACCCTCACGCTCCCAATCGGCCTCGATAACGGCCTGGAGAGTGTCCTTTCCAAGAATTTCGGACACATCCTGTTCAACATACTGCATATCCAATTCCCTGGGAATGCCTGGAATCTGACGCTCCGCAATAGCCTTAACCAAAGAAGACTTACCACTGCCGTTCTTACCAATGATACCATAGCGCTTACCCCAGGCAAAGACTACAGTGGCATCATTGATGAGCTTGTTGCCGCCGTGTGCAATGCTCACTTTCTGAAGACTGAGATCGAGTTGAGGGTCCTGCCATCCAAGACGGATCTGGAAGGTACCATCACCTTCCTCCTCAAGCTTTAACTGTCGGATCTCTTCCTCTTTCTGCTTCTTGACCGCAGCCTTTTTCGCACGATCGCGTTTACCCATGGTGATAGTCTGCTTTCACGTTCCTTGTTCTCCAACAGGAAATATACAAACCTATTCACGCTTAGATGGCCAGTTACACTGCATGCATATTGCTATCCTCAAATACTAGTCAGTCTACGTCCTAGACCGGCTGCAATGTGCTTATCGATATTTGAAAGGCGAGCGCACCTCCGTGTTTACTGTCTTGGCTCTCACAATTCTTTTCGTGGGGAGGTCTCAACAAACATATTTTTTTCTTCGTCCTCCCCCCCTCCCCCTTCCCTCCATCCACGCAGGTACGGCGGCAACCACGAGAAAGGCAGCGCAGAATTTTGCTTCGTTTTAGCCCTCTACGTGTTTGTCCGATCCTGGCTGTAGACATTCACCGGGGTTCGCTCCAACACCCCTGCCCCCCCGGGGGGGGGGGGGGGGGG
>PDIP01000008.1:200739-214270 GCA_002811645.1 Corallochytrium limacisporum
GGGGGCGTTGTTCCTCTGCTTCCATTCCTCGGCGCCCTGTGTTCGTGAGGCTCTCCCTGTTTTTCTCCCGGTGTGGTCCTTGTTTCCTCCCCCTCCTGCCCACCTCTTCCGTCCCGCACTCTTTAGAAATGTCACGCGGGTCGGTCGAGATTTGTGGGGACGGTCACTGAGGGTTCGACTCCTCACTTTAGTGTCATGCAGTCGTACGCTTTGCAATGAAAATGATGTGTACTGTGATGGGCTATGACGATCCCTGATGAGCAAAGCAAACTGACGATGATGTACATGGCAAATATGGATACTATGTGTTTCATATTATTTTGAAACTATGGATTTCGAAACAAGGAAATTGGAAATGATGAATGATGATGTTTGTGATCTGTTTGCTTTGGATATAATTCAGCCCAGAGCCGAATTACTGGATACCGTACTTCTTGTAGCGCAAGATCAGGTAGCCAATTACATGGAGTACAAAAATTTCGGCCAGAATGACGACAACGCAGACGGTGCGGCTGAGGTAGTCGGGCACACCAAGGGAAACCAGGACATCGTTACCATCGCAGACGCCGCCAGGACAACTGGGGCTTGCGTAGTTGTACCGAGTAGAGTCCTGGAATTCGTTGATGAGCAGACCATTGAAGGCGTAGGTGAAGGGCGAGATGTAGAAGAGCCAGATCCAGTAGTCGGGAATCTCATCAAACTGAATGAAGAAACCAGCACCCATAACCAAGACAAGGGGAGCTACACTGGAAATGGCCTGAGCAGCCTCAAAGGTAGGCATGCTCCAGGCCCAGACCGAGCTGATGGCAGTACCAAAGTCACCCATTAGGATAATGAGGAGGGTGAAGTAGAAGAACTTGCCAGCATCAGGGTCGAACCCAACGCCCCAATAGATGAGCAGAGACCATAGGATGGCACGGGCAAGCACGAACGGCCATTCGATGGACAGAAGAGACCAGTAGTATGCTGAAGCCTGGTACGTAACAGCATTGCGTTCACGGGTCACGAGAAGACGTTCGTTGAAAATGGGCTCAATCAGACCGTTGGAACCAATAGCAAAGAAGAGGACGGAAAGGAAAATCAGAGATTGTTTGTTGCGCACACCCTGCTCATCAGTGCCAGAATCGGCGTACACAGACAGCAAAACCAGGGCGATGAAGATCCACTGCCCGACACGCTTCAAGACGAAGGTCTTGTCACGGGAAGCACCCCGGTAGGCCCGACGGGTCAACCAGTTGTAATTCCACCACATCGGGTTCATTTCAGCAGAAGCATGCGGATGAGCTGTTTGGGAGGCTAGACGGGCAGCTTGTAGGTTCTTTGTGCTCTGGAGACGCTTCTTAGCCATATCCGACTTCACGTACTCATCCGCAAAGTAGCCCGCTCCATGACGGGGTCCCTTGACCATCATATTTTTGGTCAGATGCTGGCCAGTAATGCTCACAATGAATTCGGCGGGATTGCTGCCTTCCTCGAATACATAGCCATACTCAGAGAAGTGCGGTACCACGTCCTTGGTCGATCCCTGGTACACCAAACGACCATCTACCAAAAGAATGAGCTTGTCAAACAGAGCAAAGACCTCAGTGCTGGGTTGATGGATTGTGCAAATAACAGTGGTACCCCGACTGCAAATTCCTTTGACAACCTCAATCACATCCTCTGCTGTCGCACTGTCCAGACCGGAAGTGGGCTCGTCCAGGTATAGCAGCACTGGCTCAGTGATGAGCTCAATCGCAATGTTGACACGCTTCTGCTGACCACCAGAAATACCACGGGTGCGGTCGTCACCAATAATAGTGTCGGCACATTCAGTTAGACCGAGCTGGTCGATGACTTCCTGCACACGACGTTCCTTCTGTGACACTTGAAGAGTGCGGGGGAGACGCATGTGTGCCGTGTACATAAGCATCTCGCGCACAGTCAGAGTTCCCATGAGAATATCCCGCTGCTCGACGTAGGCGCTGAACATGCGAAGATCGTCGTCCATGGGCACACCGTTGAAGAGGACATTACCTTGTACATTCTCAACATTTTTGCGACCGGCAAACACATCAAGAAGAGTACTCTTACCAGCGCCAGAGGGACCCATTAGGGCGCACAGCTCACCGGGCTGAATGTTACCAGTGATATCCTTAATAATAAACTTGCGAATGAGGTGCTGCTTGGGCCTCTTGCTAAGGACCTCGTCGAAAGGACTCACCTTGAAACCGTTGGCGTAGGTCACCGGACCGTCGGTACCAATGCCCGAGTCCTTTGCGAGCTTCACCTTCAAGTCCACGAAGTAGGACATTTGTTCAAAAGTAACGGTCACAGGGCGAGGCTTGGGGCGACCAATCAGGGAAACCGCACGCTCCTGGACGTCCGCCTTAACTTTTGAGCGCGGTTGAACAGGTTCGCGGTCATCTTCGTAACTGGGGGGACTCTTATCCGAACCCGAGCTGGAGGAGGGGCGGTCCTTTGCCTCGTCTGTGTTTCCGGCATCGTCGGCCACCGGATAAGCCTCGTCATTGTGTGGTTTCGGTACCATTGTGACTTATTTCTGTTAAAACGTGTGTGTTGGTACGCGAAATAGAGCGACCAGATTTGTATACCTTCGATTTAGATAACTCCGTGTCTGGTATTCTACTGTAGCCCATTGAATACCTGTTTATGCCCTGCAAGTACAGATCACGGGCCATACATATGAATTAATGTGGCGTTTCCTATATTATTGGCCCTTTTCCCTTCAGCCTTGTCCCAATCCGTGTTCAAATGACACAAGAAGACGTGCACGCTTGGAAATAAGGAAGAAGCCGGCACCCACCTTCGGTCGTCCCCTGGTCCAACTTCCCAGATGTTCCGTTCCCTTCCCCTCTCCCTCCGGAGAGCCTCTCCGTCGGCCCGAGGTTCTCTCCACCTCCTTCCGCCTCCCTTTTCAATTGGAAATGTACTACCAAATCACCAGAGAATTTTTGCTCTGTCTCTCGTTCTCTCTCTCCCCCCGCGCGCCCAGGGTGGGTGATTTCTTCTCATTCCTTTTTCTTATGTTGCCTGTTGCTTTCCCCATGGTAGAATACGCAGGAGTTCGATCCCCAGTTTCACTGTTACCAATTTTCTGTCGTCGTTCCCCTTCGGCGCTGGTTCTTCTCTAACTGATCGGCCTGGCCTTGGTCGCTTTGGTCAGGTCATGCCAGTCCTAGGGCTCCTCCCAGGATTTTCATATTTTGTGGTATTCGCCTTGTGCGGGTTCTCCGTTAATTCATCTCGCTCTCTCTCTCTCTCGCTCTCGCTTACTCTGTGACAGTTTCCTCATCTTCCCCAACCCATCCCTCCCCCTCCCCTCTGCTCTCTCTCTCTCTCTATCTCCCTCTCGCGCGGCTGACTTGTTCGGTATAGAAACGGAAGAAAAGAAGCGGGAAGAGGCGGGACACAAAGGGTTCCAAAATTTGCGACGACAAAATACAGGCAGGGCAATATTGCCACATAGCATTGCGCAAAATTTTGGGAACGAAAAATTAAAGAGGGGACGTGGGGGGAGGTGTGAGCCCCCCCGGGGGGGGATTGCCTCTCTTCCTCCGTGTGCGTGTGCGTGCGCGCGAGGTTCTTCAGCTCTTCAGAGTTCGTACGTGATTCATCACTCTAAGCTACCCCTCTCACAACCCTCATGGGCGGTTTCGAATCCGGTCAGCTGAGCCGGGGCGGAGGTGACAACCGAACCTATCGCCATATAGTCACTATGGAAAACCAGACCTTGCCAGACTGGAAAAACCGTCACCGCATAGAAAATTTTCTTTCCCCTTGCTGGTCACCATACAGGCTGTTGAAAAAGGGCGTGCTGCAAGAAGAAAAGTCAGAAACTGGCAGCGGACGGTGGGGACCGTCCAAATGATCCTTGCCGCCTTGAAAGGATGGCCAAAGTCCCTACAGGAACAATATACAACCATAGAGACATGAGTTGTAGGTCTGTCAACGACCCCTCCCTCCCCAACAATCCTTGGGTGAGCCGACCACACAAGGAAGGCAAGACCGGTCGGAGACGGCAGGGGCTCGGTTATTATCGTGCACAACACGAGGCAAGCAACTGCACCGTCAGAATTTTATTTTTCCTTTTGTTTGCGTAAAGTCGGTGCTTACGTTATATACCAAGAAGATGATTCGAAGTGCAAAAAAAAAAGGAAGAGAGAGAATAAGGAAACTGAATAAGGTAGCGCAGGCGGGTGGCGAGGGGGCGCAACCAGAAGATCCAAAATAAGTCCGAGCAACGGGAGATCGGGTGGCGGGCGGAGAACGGGGGAGAAAGAGAAAGAGAGCAAGAGAGTGAAAAGGGGGGGAGCTGAGAGAATGGAGTGTGGAAGGGTCAAGGAAACAACCGAGCACTGCTACACGACTGGGGCAGAGTGGCAAAAAAAATAGCGAAAGGGGGGAATGACGAAGAGGTGAGTCAGTGGCAGTTTGCCCGGCACAGATAAATTGAGGTGTGTACGAGCGGTGTGGTCCTTGATAAGTACCTGACCCGCTCAGCCCCACCGCTTTTCTATTTTGTATATACTGCAGATACCGACCGGAACATCAGCTGATGGGTTTCCGTGCTGTTGCCCATGAAGAAAATATTTATCGGTTACTCCTTTCATTTGTTTTGCCTATCGTGGTAGAGGAAAAGGAGGGAGTGGACGTTAGAAACGGGAGACCGGTAAGATAGAGCCCAAGACCTACAAGTTCGAATCAACGTGTTGCATTTTTGTGTGTGCCTTTGGAAATTCCTATGAAAGAATTCGTCCACTGCTTGATACTAGTATATCATTATCGATCAAATCCGCATGATGTATGGTCGACCACGCAGGCTCTCGCCGAGAGTTGTGCTGCTCCATGGGCTGTCGCAGCGGGATGGTTTGGCAAGTATTGTCTCGGTCAGCCGACACCTGGTCTAATGTGTCTAACCGACGGCTAGTTTTTTCCCTTGCGCTGTAACTACTACCATGTCTCTATGATTCTCTCATGATCGACGCGCGGCGTCCGGAAAAGACCCGTTTGGAGAGATTGGGAGAGAGTTCCATTGGACCGGTCACCGTTGAGTGTGTGTGGCCCATTGGGCACAACAGTGGTTCAATCGCACCGGACAGAGTTAGTCGAACTACTTTCGCATGTCCATTACTATTCAGCGTACCGCCGCGCTCCCATTTGACCGATTTAGTTTATATAACGTGAGTTGCGGCTTTCATCGCGCGGGTAAGACGTCGAGCCATCCCGCTGGCAGACAAAGGAAACCGTCCTACGCTATGTATGAAAGATCGAGGTAGCAATTTCCCTCACCTTCAACCAGCATCGGTCCATCTATCAACTCACTCCCTTCCCCTCGCCCCGCTGCCCCGGAGGGGGAATGGGGGGTTAACGGTACGGCACTGCGCTGCGGACCAAAGTCCGACAACACACCTGCCCCTCAGTAGATACTCTATTATCATTCGGGTCAGCTGACCGGCTCATTGGGTGAGTGTGAAAAAAAACACTGCACACCTCATTTTCTCTATCATTCCCGCATTCTGTGCACGCGGTGAACGATAAGCGTACCAGGGAGAAAAAATTGGGATCAGGTACATAGTATGTTCACCATGTGGTATTGAATTGGAGTACTTTCTCAAGTACCAATAGAGTGAGTGTTGTCCGCCAGCGATAGACATCTCCCGTCGCTGCGAGGTTTCATTGCCTGATACTCTTCTCATTTCTCACAAAGACAGACGGTTGCAGGGAATCCACTGCTGATGATCACACATACATGCGGCCATGAGTACTTAACAAGTGAAGAAAAAATCAGTTCCGCTCAAGAAACTAACAGTGCAATGTGTGCCGACGTCTCATCACAAGGAGGGCACGCGCGGGTAGAGGTGACAATTTCTCAATGAGCGCTTCTTGTTGAACGGAAGACCGGAGCATGTTAGAACTATCCATATAAACTGTACTATCTATTGCGTCGAACTAAAATGATGATGTCCGTAACAAGGTAGGAATTTTCCGCAGATCTGCCTTTGTTCGATTGCTGGGCTGGAATGTACGCGGCGATTGTTTCACCACGGGAAAGCCGTACTAAATATATGGATAACTTGATGCGGACTGTTCACTGTACAATCTCATTCCTTCATCTCCATTTATTCTGTGTCTTGAGGCCACAAGATCCGCCACCGCTTCATTCTTTCTCAACCTCTCTTAGTGCAATGTTTGTCCAGTGCTTAGGTACCGCTATTCCGTAAATGAGCCCCCACCATCAATCAGACACTTCTGCGACCCATTTTTGGTAAGAATTCCATTCCTTGGCCCCAGGCGATCCCTAGCAGGACGGGCTGAAAGTGCCTTAAAGCGATCTGGAAATTAAGTACATTCACTATGCCCATCGCGACCGACGTCAGGTGATCATCCGTTTACTGGCACCCATCCGCCCACACGCCCTTGTGGACTTATCCCGCAAACGTCTCTCACTGGCTTTCAATATTTAATGTTCCCGTGGTTTTGAGCGGCGTGCCAACATGGGCACAAGAATCGCACGTCTATAACTTCCTCCTCACGTAATATCCTTCGGTGCCAGCAACCAAGTTTGTATTTAAACCAGAGTAGATTAAGTACTTCGAATGGGACTCTATTGGCCCACGTTTCCTTTGATCCATTGGCAACGACCGTCCGTCTCTGCTTGCGCTCAGTATCTTTGCAGAATTCGTCCCTGTTGCCGTGCAGTGTATGATTGCAGCGTTGCGTACTGTTGGCACTATATTCCGCATAGAGTGTTTATAGTATTCCATGTCTACCGCGGGCGGCAGTAATGAATCAGCAGACAACTTTTTCCGGACAACTGCAAAGCGAAACAAGACAAGCATCCAGATCCCAAGTCTTGTAATTTTCCTTTCGAGATGGCCGTCGGCAAGTTTGCAAACGCGTCCAAATTCTGTTGTCATATGGCTTACGTGAGAGCTGCCAGTAAGTGAAAGATTTTCGTCACGGAGCCGGTTTCAAATCTTTCCAGCCGTTGTGAGGACGCACTCAGGTGGACCAGCAGAAACAAGTGACCATGTGCGGGAGTGGCACCTGTGGTTCGTGATGAGGCTGGTACCGCGACATGGTGTAGGGGGGTTCTCAGCTGTGCCCCCCCTGAGATATTTTGCATGTTTTGACGTGAAATAAACATGTGGAAGGTGCGTAGAGTAGCGGGAAATGCACTCGACCAAAGGCCGTCATTGGCTAACCCAGCAGCGCAGGCCAACCAAAGAATCAGGTGAGGGGGGTGGGGGGAAAAAGAGAGACCTTGCGCAGACAAGTGTCCCACCCCCGGAAGAAGCGGGGCATGAAACGGTAGATGAAAATGAATCGGTGGCAGGCGAGAAGAAAGTTTTTTTTTTCAAACAACCGCAACCTTGCTATTCTGGCTTTCGCACATATTTATTTCTCGAATGACAAATCCAGAACCGAGGACACGTTAGGTCGCAGATTCTGTTACGTCGGTTGCGCCACAGTTGTGACTCTTCGGCATCATTCATTAAGTTTCCCTTCCCTAGAGCTCCACGTAGTCTTCATTCAGCTCTCAGCTGACTCAGTTCTCAGATTGTGGTCCATGCAGGACTTGACTTGTTTTTTTTCTTCAACGGTGTGAACGGCACGAAGGCCAATTAATGTTCTTCAGATACTGTGAAAGATGGTGAGCCTCACAGCGGAGGAACAATTACTATAGCCCGCCACAACCAACGGAATCGTCAGTTCGACCCCGACGCCGCAAAGTGGACCTAAAACATTCTGCTTCATTGTGCCCTGCCTGCCAGACTCATTGCAGAGCGGGTGCTTTGCCGAAAGAATGCGAAAAGTTCGCTGTGGAGCTCAATGTACAGCCGAAAGAATAAAACAAAATAAAAACGAATGGAAGGAAAACGTCAATCTGCGCAAATAAGTGTTTGCATCTCAGGATTCACCGACTTGGTGTTGTGTGGCACCTGAACCCCCGGTCGCGTGCGCTTTGACCTGTCCTCATCTTTAACAGTTTCCCTTGTATTCGGTACGCGCCGAAGATTGCAGGAAGAAACCGGAACCCCCGGAATTGAAAAGGGGGAACAGAAGGGGGGAGAGAGAGAGAGAGAGAGAGAGAGAGAGAGAGAGAGAGAGGGGAGAGGGTAAGGACTTGGTGGGGAGAGCATTTGGCAACGCTTTCTTTTATCGGCTGACCCTACCCGTCCGGGCCATCATTCGATATCTGCTGAGGCGGGTGGTGAAGGGGGGAGAGGGGGGAGGGGGGAATGGGCTGCAAGCAAACGAGGGAAGACCGGGGGTGGAAGGGAGAAAGAGAAAGGGAACGGAACGGAACGGACGGGAGGGGGAGAGGGGACGAGGACGAGGAGGAGGCAAAGACCGGGGACAAAATGGAACACACAGACAGACAAAGGGGATGAATCGCGCGAGGCAGGAAAGGAACGGGAGAGAAAGTGAGCGAGGAAACTGTGGTGTGGATTTACCTGAACGGTTGTGCGGGCCCGGAGAGAGAGGGGGCAGGTTGTTCACCCTCTCTTCTGACTCACTTGTTCCCTCTCGTGCTGGCAAAGTCTTAAGTCTCGGTGGTACCGCCGCGCACTGGACCAGCCGTTGAGTATTTTGTATGCGTGCAGGCCTCGCTGCCGTGTACACTGAGCACGTTTTCATTGTCAGTAATTTGTTCATAAAGGACTTATACTTTCCCTCTGAGGAGTTGACGAGGGATACGTATGGGTCAGGAGCATCTATGGTATGGTAAGGTATGTGAGGTACTGACGATGAAGATTAAGCAACGTAAAGAAACAGAACTTCAAGCTATGAACGAGGTACCGTATCCTACGGACCCCATTTTCCCGCTAGTCGTTTATTTTATATAGACACAAAATACGAAACAGAAACCATGGCGAACCCGGATCAAACGAACGAGGACCAGCCGAAGGTCTTCAGTAACACAAAGCAGACGCTGGAGGGTGATACTGATGGTGTCTATGGTAGTGAACCCCCAAAGCCCCCGGCACTGGTCGAAGAGGAGCGCAACAAGATGATGTCTGTCATTTCCAACCAGGGCGACGGACAGGAAATGACCATCACTCTCGACCAAGTTGGATACACTGTCCCTATTGCAACAGAGTCCTACAGTAAGAAAGAGAAGCTCAAGAGCATGGTGACTTGCAATGGCATGCTAAGGGACCACTTTGAGGACAAGGCCCTGTTGAGCGACGTTAGTGCTGTGATTAAGCCCGGTACCTTGACTGCCATTATGGGTCCCTCCGGTGCTGGTAAGTCCACTCTGCTTGACGTTATTTCTGCACGCAAGAACCAGGGTATCATCAGTGGTGACATGCAGTTTAACAAGGGCGAGCGTCCGAAGAACTGGAAGCGCCTGGCCGGATACGTTGAGCAGACCGATGTTCTGCTGGCCACCCTTACAGTACGCCAGACCTTTTACTATGCAGCACGGCTCAAGATTCCAAAGGCAGAGTGGGGTAATAACTGTGAGTTGATTGACAACCGCGTAAATCGCGTTATCGAAATGCTGGGTCTGGAGAGCTGTGCGGACACCATTGTGGGATCTGCCAGCCTGCGCGGTATCTCCGGTGGTCAGGCTAAGCGTGTAAACATTGGTATTGAGTTAATCACTTTCCCAAGTGTGCTCTTCTTGGACGAGCCGACCACCGGTCTGGACTCCCAGACCGCCTACGATGTTATGTTGGTCGTCAAGAAACTGGCTGCAGGTGGCCGCACCGTCCTGGCCACCATCCATCAGCCCAGTCCGGACACATACCGCTTGTTTGACTCCTTGCTGCTGCTCGTCCTGGGTGAGACTGTCTATAACGGACCTCCCCTGGGTGCTGTTAAGTATCTTGAGGACCTGGGCTACCAGTACCCCACCAACATGAACCCGGCTGACTTCATCATCGCTGTCACCGGCGGTGGTACGGGCCACGGTCACCGCAACATTGAGGGACCGGAGGTTCAGGACCCCCGCTGGTTTGCCCAGCAGTGGAAGAAGTCCTCCATGGCCCAGGAACGTGCCGCCTCCCAGATGCGCGCAAACCGCGAACTCAGTTCCAAGAAGCGTAAGCAGATGATTCAGCTGGATGAGGAAAGGTTCAGCAACAGCCGCTGGACCAACTTTGTGACCGTGCTGAAGCGGTACCTCTACCTGCGTATTCACGACCCGCGCTATCTTGGTGTGCGTTTCACGCGTGTACTCTTCATGGCCTTCCTGATTGCCACTTTCTTCAAGAATCAGGGCACGGATAGCCAGGCAGTCTACAATCTGTTCTCCGTTTTCAACTTCACTGTGATGAATTTCTCCTTCGGTGCTCTCGGTTTCCTGAACAACCTCATTGAAGAACGGAAGGTCTTTGTCCGTGAACGCAACGCCGCAACTTACCAGGTCTTCCCGTACTACATGGCTCAGGTGTGCTCCGAAATTCCTTTCACGATTCTCCAGGTGATTCTCTGGACCATCATCGTCTACTTCTCCGTCGATCTGCGCTCCGGTGCAGAATTCTTCTTCACCTACATGCTCATCACCTATCTATTGGGTGAGTGCGGTCTTGCAATGGTGCAGACATTCTCTGCACTGGCTGACGACTTCACGGAGGCTAACTTCCAGATCCTTCCAGTCCTGATGATCAGCTTCATCTTTGCCGGTTTCTATATTCGTGCCCCAGAAATTCCCGACTACTGGATTTGGGCCTACTACATCTCCTATATTGGCTACGGTCTGAACGCCCTGGGTATCAACCAGTTCGATGATAACTTTAGCTACACCCAGGACTGTATTGTTAACGGTGAAGCTCAACAATGCCCATGGGACCCGGATGACCTGATGTCCTTCTGGGGTGTCGGTCCAGAGGGTGTGGTGTCCAACAAGTGGTATTCCATTCTCATCCTGGCACTCATTACGTTTGCCTGGCGCACTATGGTCTACCTGATGCTGCGCTTCAAGAAGCATGGCACCCGGTAGGGTCTCGGTTGTGCACATTATTATTCAAAACAACTCCACAAAAGCGACAAGACATTTTCATCTCCTTTTCATACATACATAGTAAATTGGCCTACATGTACACATTTACAATTTTGTTGCTGTTGAGTATGCTACGCAGCATCATCCGACGAATCCCATGAAAAGCGTGTTCAGGAATTCAGCTCAGCTGCTTGCAGTGGAAGCTCTTGGGCTGCGTGACAGAATCGAAGCCAAACTGAGACAGGCTGACACCACGACCAGAATCCTTCACACCCGTCCACGCCAGGGCAGGGTCGAGGTAATCGCAACGGTTCACGAAAAATGTGCCAGTCTGCACCTGGTCGCCAATGGCTAAACCAGTCTCGTAGTCCTTGGTCCACACCGATGCGGTCAGGCCGAACTCGCTGTCGTTCATGAGCCGTATGGCCTCCTCATCGCCACTGACCTTCATTATACCGATCACCGGTCCGAACGACTCGTCCCGCATTACCGACATGGAATGATCCACGTTGGTCAGAACCTGCGGAGCGAGGTACGGACCCTTCTCATCTGCCGCCAAGGGAAACAGGCTTGCATCAATATGGGTTTGTGCCCCGGCCGCGACGGCGTCGGCGATTTGTTTTCGGATCCAATCGGCCGCTGACACCCGCACACAAGGACCCAGTGTCGTACCTGCCTCTCTAGGATCGCCCAGTATCATCTTTTTGGTTTCTTCCACATACTCCGAGACAAACGTGTCGTAAACGTCCTCATGGACGTAGATACGCTCAATAGCACAGCAGCACTGGCCACAATTGAAGAAAGCGCCGCTCACTAGCTCAGCCACACTGTAAGACAGATCCGCATCCGCGCGCACGTACGCAGGATCCTTGCCGCCCAATTCGAGACCAATGGCCATAAACTTATCGGAAGCCGCCTTGACAACTTCGTGACCGCCCTTCACGGAGCCGGTAAAGTTCACAAAGCCGACCCGAGGGTCCTGGATAACCGTGGCCGTAACGTCATGGTCCATGTGCAGGTACTGGAAGACGCCATCAGGGAGACCGGCAGCCTTAAAAGACGCGGCGAAACGCTCAGCGGCGAGGAGAGTCTGACTGCTCTGTTTCAGGATAACCGTGTTGCCAGCGAGGATGGCCGGTACGGTTGCGTTGATGGTGATCAGGTACGGGTAGTTCCACGCTCCGGCAATCAGGCAAACGCCAATGGGATCCTTGCGCACAAAGCGAGTAAATCCTTCCACCTTACCGACTTCCACGTCCTTCAGACACTCCGGCGCAATCTTTGTCATGTATCGAGCACGTTCCTCTGTGCCACCAATCTCACCACCTGCCTGCCCCACTGGGCGGCCCATCTGCATCGTTAACTCCATGGCCAGCTCATCCTTCAAGCTCACAAAGTGGTCGATGAATTTGGTCATAATTCCACACCGCTCAGCCACTGGTACCTTGCGCCACTCCCGCTGTGCCTCCTCTGCCTTGGATATGGCCTTCAAGGCCTCATCCTTGCTCGCCAGTGGCCGTTCCACGAACACGGAACCGTCTACGGGAGACACAATCTTGACTGTACCGGTCATATTCTTTTCCACCTGCTGCCTATTGCTGTGTATATCTCTAGAGATTATAGATCAGAACCATCTATTGATCAGAACGTTGTCCCGCTGTGAACGTCCGCACTGGGGCCTACCAGCTCAAGTACCCTATAGTCGCACGCCATGCCTCCCCGCAAGGGCACTGCGCATCAGGACTCCCCTCCTCGACAACTCCCCTTTTGCCGCCCAGGGGGGGCCCCCACCGTTTGATGTGTTGTGGCCTTTTCAGCCACTGAACAAGACCCCTTCCCCCTCTGTGCCACCAAACTCGTAGAAGCCTACACTGAGATTGAGCCCTGGATTTTCGCCACCCTTGCCAGCTTCCTATACAAATAAAATGAGAACAGGAAACAAGGACCGAATCAACACTTGCATGTAGAGTTCCATTGCTTCAGTATGGAATTGACGGGAGCAAATATGCGTATTGAAAATCAAAACAGGAGTAAAACAGGAGTCCTGTTTTCCTGACCATCGCATCAGGGGGTCAGTTGTTAATCGAGGTGCCTCAAGGACTTCCCGTCCGTTGCATATTCTTGCATATTCTTGCATATTGAGTTCAGCCCCGGATGCACCATATTTTGTAAAAAACTTGGTGGCTGAACAATATACCTATGGCATCTCCTCAACTTCCTAAGCTGGTCGTTCATGCATCCCGATCAGCGCGGACAAACTAGCTGCGGTTGGTAAATGGGATTTCTCCCTGGCGTGGTAGTGCGATGTGCAAGACCTGGTAGTGTGCACAATCACCGACATGTAACGAAACGTGTCAATGTATGCCTTGTGCGCAAAAGCGACGGGCCGGCACGCACACCCAGCGATGGCCCACCGTTGGAACCAGACCGCTTGGCATACCACCCTCTGTCTCATAATATTAGGTAGAATCTATTCAAATCATATTCATTCGAATCCCGACCGCTGTGGCGGGAAACATTTTGCGCGTTCAAACTCAGCGTAGCCGACTCTATCCCCGAGCCAATTTTCAGTCC
>PDIP01000008.1:217648-231710 GCA_002811645.1 Corallochytrium limacisporum
ACCCCGCCGTGGTGTTCTTCCTTGGTTTTTCTTTTTGCTTCCTCCCGCATGTGTCCCCCCCCCCTCTGGCATTCCCACTGCCCACCCCTCTCTGCCCCCCTTGACACGTCCGGTAACCTTTCAGTGTTCGCTGGCCTCGCCACCAAAAATCCTGGGCGATAGCCAAGCGCACAGTCTTTTTGCCGCCCCCTCGTTTTTCCTTCTTCTGAACCGTTCCACGGCCCGAGACGGATTGCCTTGTTTTTTTTTTTAATTTCCGTCCCGTCCTTTATCGGCCCTGTCTGGCAAAGTCGAAGTTTCGGTATTGATCTCGTGAGGATCGGTGAGATCCCCATATGGACTCTGGGCAGCTATCGGGCACATACCCATCTTCTCTTTCGTTTTTCTTTCCCTTTCCCTTTCTTTCATTCTAGTTTTTTTTTAAACTTTTTTAGGAGGCCTCCTCTTGTTTTCGCCTTCCGGGAATGGGTATTATGCCAGCAAGGCTTACCGCAGCCAAAATGCACGCTTTGGTGGTCTCCGGCTTTGGGTGGCTCCCGCTTTTGGATGTGATCTTGTTTCGTTTGGTGCCACTCCCTCGTAGTATGGTCCGTTCTCTTCCGTCCACCTTTCTGTCGGCGGAATTCTTCGCAGTTCGGTCCGATGTCAGTTTGTCTTTAAACCTTTGCAAGAGATCCACGATGGTATGGAAGAAATACAACCCACTGAACCATGGTGAAGTCCTTCACACCCCAAGTTGGTGGGCCTGAAGGATGAGATCAGTGAAGTATTTCCTTGGGAAACAGAGAGAACGTGAGGAACAAAGAGAAAACACGTACTTTGCTTTGAGTTGGCCCTAAAGAATAAGTGGATTGATCGCACACGAGAACCATGAAGGGTTCGCCAATTCGGATCGGCCAGGACCACCGCGGTCTGAGTGGGGACTCATACCGTGTCCGCTACGGCCCTATGCTCATGATATGCGCTATGGTGGCTCTGACTCTGCTCGTGCTGAGCCACTTTTTCATTAGTTCGAGAGACCCGGCAGGTACGGTTGTCCTCAATCCACGAGTGGAGGGCGAGCCGCCAGCAGAAAAGCATCCCTTGGGAGACGGCAAGAACAAAAAGTACCCACCCCCCGAGGTTTCATCACAGGAATTCATCGGTCACCCTCTGCCGTATGATGACGAACAGTACCAAAAATGGGAAGGTCGCAGCATGAACATGACCATGACCAACGAGCACCCTTGGACGCAGTACCTTAACGCGAAGGACGAAGGCTTCCGTAACTGGCTTCCTGACTTCAGCTACGCCGGCTACCACTACAACACTATTCCCATCCCAAATCACCGCGTATGGGACCACAAGACCTACCGTGTAAGTTGGTACGGTGGCCATCCGAATGACGACGAATTTGACGACGAGGCAATTCAAAAGGCCATCCATGAAGCTGAGAAGTCCTGTGGAGGTATCATTACATTTGAAGCGGGTACGTACCTCATTTCGCCGACATCGAAACTGAGTGACTACATCCAGGTCAACATGGGGAACACTATCTTTTTAGGTATGGGGTCGGATCCTGAGACGGGCACTATTATCAAGCAGGTCAGTGCCAAGGCAATGCAGGCATTCCATGTCATCCAGGTGGGTCCCGCACACAAGAGCTACGACAACAAGCGTATCGCTAAGGTCATTGCTGACGTCCCACGGGAGTCATTTTGGATTCCGGTCGACGATGTGAGCAAGTTCTATGAATGGCAGACCGTGGTGCTGGAGAACACGGAGAAGGACTACTGGAAACATGAATATAAGGGCATGGAAATGCCAAATCGGTGGGCACGCATGCACGAGTCCGGTCTGGAAATTTACGAACCCCATCAAATTGAGAAGATTGACTACGGACGCAAGATGGTCAAATTCCTGGAGCCAATCCGTCACGACATTCTTGTTGAATACGAGTTTACGATTCGTGACAATCCAATGATTGAGGAAGTAGGATTCCAGGGCATCGCTTTCCACGGTGGATACGATTGGAATAACGTGCCACAGGACTTTAGGCATCACCAGGGGGGCGAAATCGGAGAGATTCATGACTGGGGCTGGCAGATGGTGCGCTTTGACCAATGCTTGAACTGCTGGATGCGCGACGTTAGCTTTAAGAACTTAAATGGTGGACTCTACCTCGACCACAACATGGGCTTCACGTTGGAGAACGCGGTCTGGTCCGGCAAAGCCACCCACCACTCGCTGCAGAATCGCCGCAGCTATGGCTCCTTCTTTAAGAATCTGTACATGAACACCACCATGGAACATGGTCCCACCACCTGCCACTTGGCCGTTGGCACTGTGTACTACAATCTGACCATGCAAGAGGGTATGCCCATTGATTTCCATGCCGGCAATCCTCGCACCACTCTGTACGATTACACTACTGGTGGTCAGTTTGAAGGTTCTGGTGGCCCCTACAAGGCTTTCCCGAATCACGGACATATGCTCGTGTTCTGGAATCTGTTGCATCGCGCCTGGTCCCCATACCTGATGTCCGAGAGGATCAATTTCTGGTTCAACCCCAAACACCCCGAAGGCCCCTACACACGTCACATCTTTGCAAAACCGGTTGTGATTGGCCTGGAAGGGGATCCTGTTGGTATGTACAAGAACACGACACTTTTCACTTACTCGTTGGACGAGTTTGTGAAGCCGGACAGTCTGTTCTATGCTCAATTGAATGAACGTGGCCCAACCAAGTTGAAGCCTCGCCTGAAGAAGCAAGACTACTGCGACCAGGACCTTCGGACGCGTGTCAAGAAGTACCTGTTCGAAGGTCACCATGATTAGTGACCATCACAGGGCCCTGTCCGCCACATCAAATGACTCGAACAGTTGCAATTTTGAGCACAGCTTCTACAATTTATAAACATAGTTATTGTTTTCATAGTCAACCCTTGACAAACAAAGTTGAAACAAGTTCTTGCTGTAGTTATTGACATGTACTATGATTCATACATTGAAATCGAAGGATAGGATTATCTTGTGGACACCAGCCTTCGTCAACTTGTTTTCCCATTTCCATAAGTCTCAACACTTTCTCGCATTAATTTTATCACATCCGTTGGATCGTCAACCTTATACACACTACTGCCAGCAACAATCATGTTGGCACCTGCCTTCGCTGCAGCATCAATCGTAGAGGGTCCCAATCCACCATCTACTTCGATGTCCTTTGTCGGGTACTTCTGACGCAGAGTGCTTACCTTGGGCATCATGTCCTCCATAAACGACTGCCCACCAAAACCAGGTTCGACTGTCATGACCAGAAGCATGTCTGCCCCATCTGCGTAGGGCAGGATGTCCTCGACTGGGGTACCGGGCTTGATGCCGATGCCGACCTTCATGCCCGCGTCCTTGATTTGCCTTATAAGGGCACCCGGGTCCTTAGTGGCCTCTAGGTGAAATGTGAACTGATCCGCTCCAGCATCAGCAATGTCAGCCACCCACTTCTCAGGCTCGCTCACCATCATGTGGCAGTCGAAGAAAGCGTTCGGGATGTTCTTCCGCAGGCACTTGATGACTGGAGCACCGAAAGTGATATTGGGCACAAAGTGACCATCCATCACGTCCAGGTGTAGATAGTCAGCTCCGGCATCGAGCACCTTCTGAGACTCCTCCGTGAGACGGCTCAGGTCACTGGCCAGGACAGAAGGTCCAATCTTACAATTGCAAGTGTGAAATCCCATGGTGCATGTGTTGTCGTATGATATGACTGTCGCCTAACGAGTCCGAGTATGTTACAACAGGCGGAGAACCCAATGCGGCTGCAACTGATTCTTAATACTGTTAGACCTTGTATAACTGATCAGTCCAAGTAAAGTTCATGACATGAACTGTAATCCAAATGTGCTGCCCATATTGACCGCCCAAATTGCGGGTTTCCCCACTGGACGGGAGACGAACCCTGTATTGTTGTACCCCTTGATCAGCAAGGTGACCGGGGCTTCTGGGGTCTATCACACATGGAGAACTTGCGTTTCTCCGAACCTGCGGCCTTTGATATTCAAACATGATCCGGATATGTCTGTGTTTTTTTTGTTTTATCGGAAGTGGTGGTGAGATCATCAATGATTACGACGAGGTTGTTGTTTGAAAAAAGGAACGGTACTATAAAGAGTTGTCCGTATATTAAATTAACCAGCAGAGCGAATGTGCGCTGCGCGGCGGGCGCGGACAAGGAACGGCTTGGATCCGGCCAAGCGCTTCTCCCGTTCAAGTTCCATAACAACGTTGTACCAAGCGGTGGTCATGAGACGATCCTCACGGTCACGATAGCGACGGTAGTCCTCGTCGAACGTATCACCGGGGCCGGGACGCATTGAGGATCGTTCCGTGCGCAGTGCTTTGGGTTCAGTTTTCTTCTCGTGTGCCTGGGCCACGTCCTTGAGTCGGATCATCTCACGCAGGTCCTGAACCTGCTGTTGCAGAATGACAATCTCTTGTTCCTTCTGTGTCATGCCTTCCTGAGCTCGTTGGGAGTCGTCTGATTGATTGGCCTTGGCCAGGACTTGTCCAATGTGATCTCGACGTACACCATGGGCAGATAGTTGCGCATCAATGGCTTGGAGTTCCCTTGTCAGCTCTGCGACCTTGGTCTGCAAATGCTTCAGTTCGGCCTCGCCACTGTTCAGACGATTGGCATCAAGAGCTGCATGGTGCAGCTGAGCACGTAGCTCCTCAACTTGGCAATGTCGACTGGCAGAGAGGGAGAGCGCCTGTTTGAGTTCAGAACGCAGCCTTGCTTCACGCTGCTCCCCACTCAGACCGCTCAGGCCTCGCAGTACGTCCGCGCTGCCCGAAGACTCAGACTTGGCAGCCAGAGACGCATCATCAATCATGGGGTCGCCTTCAACCATGGCACTATCAGTGACATTCATGCCTTCACTGTCACGCACGCCCTCTCGCAGTCGTTGCATCTCGAAAGCGGCCTCTTTCAGGCGGAACTCGAGGTCCTTCTTGTCCTTCTCAAGCAAAACCACCTTTTCTTGGGTAACATCGAGCAGTTTCCTGACACCCTGTATCTGTCTTTGCAATGGGATATTGCCATCGGCGGCACCGGACCCGGCTACCGCATCACTGCCGACCGTTGCATTTACATTGTCCTCAAGCTGCTGCTCCAGTTCTATGATCCTCCGCTGGGATTTCTCCAATTGTATCTTCACCGCCCGGGACTGTTTTGCTTGGTGCCGCAACACGTCAAGCTCGTCACGTAGACTTTTTGATGCCTCTAATTCTTTCTTGAGTTCCTTGTTCTCGCGCTCCAGTCCCTGGTACGCCTGCTTCAGTCCCTGCATCTCTTGGCGTATCTGTTCCTTCTGCGCCTCGGTATCGTCCAGTGCCGTTTGAAGAGCCTCCACATCTTCTTTTGCGATATTCTCGACAGCAGCGGCGCCTTCAGTATCTACAATGCCAGGGTTTCTCTTCTCTATCTTACTCTCTAGCTCAGCGACGTGCCTCTCCAGCTGAGAAACATAATTCTTTAGCTCTTGGTTCTCGTCGGCTAGCTCACTCGGAAATGACTTCAATTGTTCACCATCCATGGCCATCATGGGTTCATCAACCCCAACATCCTCCATCGACTGAATTCGAGTGTGCATTAGTTCCTGAGTTACTTCCATAACTGCCTTCTGCACAGCCTGGGACTGTTGCAATACGCGAGCGATGAACACCTCCTGTTTAGAGAGCATGGTGGCACCAATAACTAGCTCGAAAAGTGCCTCGATATCCACCAGGGAGGAATCCCGTGCAATGGCATGCTCACTGGGCATTTTTGTGATCACGTAGCCAAGCTGTTCCGAATAATACTCACTTAAGCCCTTTGTAAGGCGATTGATGTTCGTCTTTCTGAGCCGCCAATTGTCATCGACTTCTGCGTTGATCCGATCTGAGTCAAAATAGTCTGGTGCCACCTCGCTCATCATTTCATAGAGCACCACACCACTGGCCAGGGACTCCACTGAGTCCGGCACCTGCGACAAATCATCAAAAGTCTGTGCATATTGCAGCAATAGATCTGCCCGTTCTGTACTCATGGTTCCTCAGATGTGTATTCTGCCGTGTGGCTGGGGCTTACTTTGGGAACGTTCCCCTGGTCTCTGTACGGAGTCTAACCTTGAATCCTCCAGCCAAAGAGATCCCCCTTTAATATCCTATTGTCATGCATAAATGTGGGTAGTGCTAAATGCCTTTGCGGCAATGGATCAGAGCCTTTCGACCGAGCAATGACACATCTGACGGTGCCGAAAAGGTCAACCGCTAAACAAACCGTATACGTCTAGTCCGGATACGTCCGAGTGTGGTTTCGGTGCCACAGTCAATGTAGGGAGGGGGAGGCCAACCTGTGGGGTCCGTACGCAATTTCCATAGCGAATGACCCATCGGACGGCCCCACGGAGTCGCTGGCGGCCGTTCTGCACAGCCCGGGTGAGTCTCATGACCTTTTGCTCCGCAATCGGCAGCTATTTGATATACATGTACTACAATCTATACCATCCTGTTACCAAGTGGGTTTCACCAATGGATTTGACTCCCAAAGGCACAGTTCACGTTACGGACAGCCGAAGAATGCTGAGGATTCCGTTGAGGACGCTCACGAAATCAGGAAGTCTACTCACCAAAGCCACGGACCCATCAGTCGGTTACTCTCTGCAACAGAGGTTTAATCATTCCAGCCAAAAGTTTGTCGGTCACACCAATATGGACGTTCACATTGTGCCCGTGCTAGAAGACAACTACGCGTACTTGCTCGTGGACAAGGAGACAAACACCTGCGCAGCGGTCGATCCGGTCCAGGCCGAGGTAGTGACCAAAGCAGCAAAGGCGAAGGGGCTCACCATCAGCAAGATCATGACCACACACCACCACTGGGACCACTCAGGAGGTAACAATGATATGAAGAAACTGAACCCCAACGTTTCAGTACTCGGCGGCGATGATCGTGTCGAAGGCATGACGGAAATGGTGAAGCAAGGCGATCAGTTTACCCTAGGAAGTCTGAACGTGAAATGCCTGCATACGCCTTGCCACACCACAGGCCACATAAGCTACTATGTGACTCATCCCAATGGGGAATCTGACCCTGCCGTCTTTACTGGGGACACCCTCTTCGTCGGCGGGTGCGGTCGATTCTTCGAGGGCGAGCCCAACCAAATGGTCCAGAGCCTGACCACCTTGGGATCGCTGCCACCCAGCACCCGGGTCTACTGCGGACATGAGTACACTGTGAAAAACCTGCAATTTGCTCAAGTTGTGGAACCGAACAACATTGATCTTAAGGACAAGCTGTCTTGGTGTCAGCAGCAGCGCGCTGAAGGCAAGCCCACCATCCCTTCAACCATTGGGGAGGAGCTGAAATACAACCCATTCATGCGCTTCAACCAGAAAGATGTCAAAGCGTTTGCGAAATCCGATGAAGACACGGAAGTCATGGGCAAAGTTCGGGCGGCCAAGGATTCCTGGAAAGGTCCCTGAAGCACGACGATGAATGTCAGAACAGGATGTGAGACTCTGAAAGGTGGCAATGCGAGTCATTTTGATCAATTCCGCCGGTCGCAGCTGCTCTTGGGAACTTCACCAGTCTTTCTTTGCCACCAGCAATTTGTTTAAAAGTTTGTCACAATACAATATTGTCCTACCTCTTAATACCCTCAGATCCATCTTGTGTCACATCGCACAGCACACGACATATGAAACAGGAAACGGAACAAAACAGGCTGCGAAAGAATGGGTTATAAGTGTTGCTTCTGAATGCCAATGGATAGTAAGATTTTATATGGAGTTTTGATCGGTTTTAGTGTGTCTGTAAGTACCTCTCAAACCACAATGGAAGATTTTGTTGCTTTGATGACTTGTAAACTAGTAATGACACATAAAGGTGATTCATGTGAATTCAAAGAGCTCCTGTTCAATCATAATCATGCAGATACATGATGAACGAGGGAACCCTTACAACTACGCTATGGACATGATGGAACGTTCAAGGATACATAATAAATAGGGAAAGGGATTAAAATGTTGATACTTTAGGCTTCCATCTTGCGGAACAGATCGTCAAGCTTTCCGTGGATAGGGAGAGTCTTGCAGTAGAAACCGTCGGGAATGATCTTACCCTCGGCACGCAGCTCCTGGTAGTCTTCGCGCAGGAAGTCAGTGAAGCCCCACTTCATGGAGACAGCAATGATCTGGCGACCCGGGAATTTCATCTTGGAACGGCGGAAAGCCTCAATGGCGTGACCGCGGTTACCGTCACGAGTGCGCATGGACATGAGAGGCTGGCCAATCTTAACGCGAGCAACCTTTCCGTTGGGCTTACCGAAAGCACCACGCATACCCGTCTGCAGACGATCAGCACCGGCGCAACTCAACATCTTGTTGATGCGGACGACGTGGTAAGGGTGGACACGAATGCGCAAATGGAAAGCGTCCTTACCGCAGTACTTGACCATGTACTTGTTAGCGCAAATGCGGGCAGCCTCCAGAGCCTCGGAAGACAGCTGCTCAAGTTCGTTGGACAACATATGAACGCACAGAGGGAACTCGTCTACGGTTGCCTTCTTGCGGCCCATATCGTAAATGCGGATCTTGGCATCGGGCACACCACGGTTGAACCGAGACTTGGGGTAAGGCTTGTTCTTGCAGTAGCGGTAGCACCGCGCAGGACGACGACCCATTTTGAATTTGAGAATAAATTAACCCGTTTGCTAATAAATCCCGTCTTGGATTCCAAGGACTTTACAGTTATGATTATGAAGTAAGTCAGCTTAAATAGGACACATGATGTATTTATGACAACCTATTCAATGCAATAGCATGGCAGTCTTCAAAACCGCTCTATTCCATAATTTGGTATAGTAGAGTGCTCGAAAGGCAGCCCTGCAGGAATTGAACGCTTGGCACTCCGGCATAGCGAAGGTGCCATTGCAACCAAAAAGTGCCGCACTCCTCAAAGCAGCCCCTTTCAGCGTTGTTGAGCTCCGGTACTGAACTCATACACTCCGTGCAACTGAGTACTTGCATCACTCTCAACGTGAACAGCCAAAGTCAGACCCAATGTTGCTGCGGTCTAAGGAATCATTCAGGAACATATTGCTAAACTCAGCACAGAAGCGTCTGTTCGGTGCAATATATTTAGTATACGCAGACCACCCTCCCACGGGTCAGATCAGGCCATTCAACCACTCTCGTTCACAAATTCTACGTCGGCAAAGCAATAGGTTAGGATGGGCCCATCGCGTTCAAGGGATAAATATGTATTCTATTGTATATCAAATATACTGCCTCCAAATACATCCCACCTATCCATCCCAGTGTATTTGGGAGTTTCTGTACTTGAGAAGAAGTCCATATATTTAGTATGGGAATTATTACAGAAAGGGTTTTCTATATTGAAAATACTGAAGACACCAGAGCAGGCAAGGAACTGTAAATTGAGGAAATCTTTTTCGTATGCACTCGTTGTACTCTTACTACCGAAAATTGCCTGCGTCAGAAGGAGGCCGGTCGCTCGCCGTACAAAATCAGATACATTTATATTGTTTTGCTAATATACAGTTTTACGTCGCGAAAAGTTTTGTGTGGTTTTGAAAATGTGTGTTTCTTGGCCGCTGGAGGACAGCGGAGGGGGGGGGGGTTGGTTTGGGGGCCGGGATGGAGTGCCAGAGGAGCCCTTCACGACGACACGGAGGTGGCCATTTGCTGGAAACGGGTGATGTCCTCTGTGCCCACGACACTGCCACCACACACAATGAACACAATGGGCCGTCCATTGGCCCCTTGTGGGTCCAGCAACACGTTCTGAAGTTGCGGGGCTACAGCCAGGGCAGCGCCACAAGCCAATTCAACTAGGATGCGATGGTTCTCAAGTAGATCTAGGCAGGCCTTCGCAGCCTCCGCGTCAGTACAACGGCAACAGGCTGTTGGGTAGTACTCTGATGAAGCTGGATTCGCAAAGGCAAAGGTCTGGTCGCTTGGGGTGGCCGCTCCCAGAGATTTGGCGCTGGAAACGATGTCCGTGAGGACGACCTTCTGGCCCTTCTCGACCGACAACTTGAGACAGTCAGCACCCACCGTCTCTGCCGCGATGACCTGCGGGCAGAACTCAGTTCCACCATTGTTCTTTACACCTGTGATCACTCCATTGTAGAGACCGCCTCCCCCAACGCTACATACTATCGCTTGAGGACATTGCTTTGCTGTGTTATCCGGGTAAATCTCTCGCAACTGTTGCTTAATTTCATCAATCATCTTGGAATGACCTGTCCAGATGCTGGGATCGTCGTAAGGATGTATATACCCAATCGATGGATCGTCTGCACAGACTTTCCGAGCCTTCTTGTCTGCCTCGGACCACATGTGCCCGTGAACCTGCACATCCGCGCCCATGTTGCGCAGTTTAACCCGTGTATGCTCAGGAGTGGTCTCAGGTAGAAAGACTGTAATGGGCACGCCTAACTGTTTGGCCGCATAGGCAGCAGCTAGTCCAGCGTTACCTCCTGAACTGCTAACCAAGCGGGTAGCACCTTGATCCACCTTGCTCACCGCCATGTGGCCGACACCGCGACATTTGAATGATCCTGCTGGTTGCGAATTTTCCAGCTTTAGGAAGCATTCTGGGGCCCTCTCAGCACCATGCTTCCAATACTTCTCGCGTACGAGTTCAGTAAGGTAGGCAGACGGTACCAAGGGTGTTTCGCTGCAGTGCAAATAGTATTGCTTAATGCTAGCCATGATTGTGAGCTTCCGCGGTGGCCTACCATTTTGGCCACCATTGACCGAGTACATGCGTATCCATTGATACCTTTCCTCACATTCTTGAGTCATATCCAAGGCCACTCCAGAAACAGAGACACACAGTCACATTGTCTGTGCAGATTCTCTGCCGCTTCATCTAGTGACCCAACATGTTGACACAATCTCTCCCTACGCACTCATCTCCGGCAGGTCGACAAATATGTCCCTGGCGGCTGAAATATTCTCAGGGCACGTATTCGAATCTATTGACTACTTAGATTAGTCTTAAGTACTGTTGATTAAAAGTCTTGGGGTTGTGGGCCAGAAGAGGCTGCTGATTGGCCCATGAGCACCAGTGGTGTGCACGTCGGTACTGAATGTACTGAGGTCGAAATTTTCCTTCCAAAAACGGGAAGATGCCTGGGGAAGGGAGAAGTAACGACCCCCGCCGGGTCCGGGATCCCTAGGGCGGGGAGGGGAATTATGGATATATCGGTACTTTTACTATGAACACTTTGCCCCAATTGCGTCCCAGGTTGGCGGCCACGGGGACCCAAATACCCCCCACAGGGATCTTCCGTGGGTGTCCGCGGGACCACTGGAGAGACACACAAGAGGTCCCGGGAGACCAGGCGTTGGTGCGTTGGCGGTCAGCACCGCCGAGGTACTCGAGTACACTGCTTCCTGGGCCTGGAGCCCTCGCGGGTGTGGGGATATTCTCAGAGGGAAGGGGAGGGGAAGAGGGGTTTGTGTTGGTGCTACTTTCTTTGTGCCGAATATCCAGCGGTCAACCCGCGACACACACGCACACGGGAGAAAACTACGTCAGAAAAAGAGCTGTGTGTTTTGTATGGATCACAGTTCTGAAGTTGAGTGTAGGGAAGGCGTGTGGGGCCTCGATTCCCGCGTGCCAGCTAGCAGGTGCAGTGACAGTTTTAAGGGAAAGGGGGATCAAGAACGGGAAATGAGCGCCTAAATCTTATGTACCATTGCTAGCTCACTTCGGTCCACTCTCTGCGTGAGTCTGTTCTGGTCTCGACATCCGTATCCCAAACATCTTTTTCAATGTTGTTGAGGGGCATTTGCTTAGTCATGAGGAGAAATGCTGAGATGCTATCCAATGAACAGTGACGCATCAACTGCTTCATGTACTTCAGGGATGTCGTGGGATCTAGTTCAGAGTGCTAACCCTTCAAGGCAGGGCACACAGTAGAGTTGCTTTCAATGACCATGGATACTGCAATCCATTTGTCAGCGGGTACGGTTGGTGGGATATCCGGTGTGCTGATCTCACACCCTTTCGACACCCTAAAAGTCCGGCTTCAGGTAAATCAGCACATCACGTTAGGAAAAGCCATTAGAGATGCTTTTAGGTCCTCATCAGGGTTACGGTCATTGTACTATGGAATTACATCACCAATCATGGGCACGGCCTGGATCAAGGCCACTGCATTCACCGGAAATAACGTTGGCAGGGATGCGGTCCGCAGCATAGCTGGTAAGCCGAGGGATGCACCCCTCACGCTCACACAGAAATCCCTGGCGAGTGCTTTTGCAGGGGCAATCACTACCGTGGTGGTCACACCAGTCGAAAGGGTTAAAATTGCTATGCAGACTGCCATCATCGGTACAGGAAGGGAACCAGCAAGCGCAATTGGCACTGTCACACAACTTTTCCGTCAAGACGGCATTAGATACGGTCTTTATCGTGGATTTTTGGCGACGTTGGCTCGGGACATGCCCTCGTATGCTGTGTATTTTGTAGCCTATGATCAGTGCCGTCAGCGCCTGGCACAATTTTGGGGCACTGATCCGCAGAAGTTAAGCAAGGTACAGGTCGCGACCGCTGGGGCCATGGCCGGTATGCTTAGTTGGTTACCCATTCTGCCTCTGGATTTGATAAAATCGCACCTGCAGTCTAGCACCTCCAACGGAGATGGTCTCCGATTCCGCGACGGAGTCATGCATGCGTACCAACTCTCTCAGCGCCATGGTATCTCTGTTCTCTGGCGTGGACTTAATGCTGCGATGCTGCGCGCAGTACCCTGCCACGCTGCTGTCTTTGTCGGCTATGAGACAAGTAAGAGGTGGCTCGAGCAGCAACGGGATATCTTGCATGCCACAAAGGCACGAGCAACTGTGACACTTTGACAGGCAAGAATCAAATAAAGAAATATGTATGTACACTTGTATGCGAGATGTGTTGCAAGCAAATGACACACACTGTATGGCGACTGTATCGTGATAATTGGAAATCAGGAGAATGCCAATGCTCTACTTGTGATCTCCCTTGCTATCCATTCCGTGGCCATACCACTCTGGGGGTCAGCGTCAGGGAGAGCCACGTACTCACCATCTTCTTCGTATCCGCCTTTAGCGTGTACAAACTTCCCGGTTCCCAGGGGCTGGTTGTTTAGCCACTGACCCTCAAACACATAGCGCTCCGTATAGCGGGTACCCAGACCTTCACGCCGTCCCTCCTTCCAGGTGCTGACGTACTTGGCGCTGGTTGACTTATGTGAATAGGTGCCCTTGCCATAGCGCTTGCCGTTCACGTAGTTGCCCTCATAGACGTCACTGCCACCGGGTAGGACCGCCTTGCCGAAACCGTGGCGCTCGTATTCCTCGTTCCGCTCCCCCTCTTAAGTCCCAAAGGGAGATTCCTCCTCTCCATTCTCACTGTCGTAGTGAGACACGTTGAGTTCCTGTGCAGATCTACAAAGTACGAACGAGTTCAGATAGATAGCCTTCGCGGACTCATCACCGGTTCGTGATCCCGAATAGCCGTCGGCACCACATCTTCCGATTACCCGCCTTACCGCCCCTCGTCTCCCCTGGCACCCCAGCCGAAGTACGGGTCCCTGTGAGCAGGCGCAGCGTAACCCACCCACCCCGGGAAGAGTATTTCTGTCTGATTGCCTTGATTGTGTACCTCCTCCACCAAAAAGCCATATACTTTCCACCGAGTGCGATTGGAATCCGTATATTAAACACGTACGGCGTCTGAGCCACCTAAGCACGGCAGGTTGGTACACTCACCACTGCGCAGGCGGCTACACACTCGCGCACTGGTGCTTTTGCTGCTCTACGAAGAAAGGAAAAGCGTAAACAAGAGAGAGACGAAACGGTTTTTAATTTGGGGGTTGGGGGGGGGGGAGAGGAGGAAGCGCGACGTAACGGTGACACCAAGCGTTCTAAGTACTAAATGCCAAAAGAGCCCAAAGGAAAGGAGTGTCGACAAGATATTTAATAATACGCGATTGGGTGGTGGGTCCGCCAGGGTAGGCCCCCCCCCGGGGGGGGG
>PDIP01000008.1:237283-254607 GCA_002811645.1 Corallochytrium limacisporum
GAGGGGGAGGAGGAGGGAGGGAAAATGTTTCCATATGCGCAGTTCTGGAAAATATCCTCAGTAGTTTTCTAGTATTCAATCGATAAGACGTTGGGCAACTCGGGTGTGCCTTCACCGCCCGCGGGTTGATTGTGTGTGGTACCAGAGACAGATTTGCCTGCCAACACTTCCCGGTGCCCCAGCAAGGCAAGCTAAACGGCAAGGGACGATTTGAGTGAGTGTGTGCGAGAGAGAGAGAGAGTGTGTGTGTGTGTGGTGGGAGAGGGGTTGGTTGTGTTAGACTTGAGACAGAGGGTGCTATTGAAAGACCAGAATGGAGCAGCAGCGGGGCAAAAAACTCTGAGAAGGATATTAAAAAAAAATGAAAATAGCGAGGCAAAAAAAATTTTGTGATCGAGGCTGCCGGGTTGGCTTTTTCAGGTACATTGATCACTTGAGCCACGAGTTCCGGGGAAATGTGGCGGTAGATAGCGAAGTTTTAGGCCCCCGCTTGCCCGAGGCCCGTGGTGGGTGAGGACGGTGGTAGGGAAAGTCAAGACGGGAGGTTTTTTTTTCTTTTGGATCTTTAACTGCCCGCAACCGACCCTAGACCCACTACCCGCGAGGGGGGGGGGAGGGGAGAGGGAGCTTGGAACCAAGAGAAAAGGCTACCGCACTTGGGAGTGGGAGCATTGGCGGGGGCTGCTTGGCTGTAGCCATACTGAAATAGCTCACTTGGCCCATGTTTTAAGAAATTAGGAGGATTGGATGAGGGGGGCAAGACCTCTGGGGTTTGGCTGGAGACCGATCTACAATTTTTTTTTGATTCATTCTCTCCTATTGGAACCCACTTGGAGTAGACGTGTGGCTTAAAGGAGGCGTGTGGGGGATGTGTCCTCCTCCCCCGCTCTCTGTCGCCCTCTCTCTCCCTGCTGAGGTAAGGGGGGAGGGGGGCCAAGCCAACGCAAGTTGGCTACCGTTGTTAATGGAGTGGTCACGAGGCTGCTTTTTTCTTAAAGACGTTCAAGAGATTAAAAATACAGGCACTGTGACACCTTTTTGTCTCCGGTTCCAAGGGGCAACCGACCGCTGTAAGGTTACCTGTCCCATTCAACTTTTTTCTGAATTAAGGAGGGAGGGGGGGTCTCGGGGGGGGGTTTTCGGGAGGAGTGAGAACGGGGGAAGGGGGGATGGGCTGTCAGTTTTTTTGATAGCTTTTCTGCCCTCAAATGACGGGTGATGATGGGTTCCCCCCGGAAGAGGGAAGGGGGCAGAGAGAGAGAGAGATCTTGGGGCTTTCTGCTGCGTCCCGTTTCCAGTACAGAGCGGTGTCTGCTTCCTGAAACAGACAGACAGACAGGGAGAGAGAGAGCGAGAGAGAGAGAGAGAGGAGGGTTTGTGTGTGTGTGTGGAGAGAGAGAGAGAGACTCACCTTTGCAACCGACAGTTTCTCTCCTGCGGGAGGTCTGAAGAAAAAAAAATGAGAAAAAAAAAAGGGAGAGAGAGAGGGTGGACCCGCAGTAAATGATGCGTTGCAGAGCCCAGCCCTCACACAGCGGGGCGAGATACCCAGGCACAGACACAGGAGAGAGTGCGAGACGAGACCCTGACACTTCTTTTTCTTGCTGCTTGTCCATTGCTGACATAGGGGCCCCAATTGCGTGTAGTGGCCAGGTCGGGACACGAACGGTTGTGAGCCCACTACGACGAATGCGAGAAGTGGTAAGTCGGATGAAGCCAACGAGGGTTATCCGCCAATGGCGGGCATGTGTTCACCACTGTTGGTAGAAAGGCTTGTCCGATCATTTGGTGGCTGTGTTGGTGTTTCAGGAGACCAACACAATGAAAGGGAGGTCGCCAGCAATCCCTATACCAGAACACATAGAGCCCCACGTCTCGGGATAGCATTCAATCTGCCTAAGGTATCCTAACGGGGCAGGATTGAACTTTTCGTGACCTGGACTTGACTAGCTCCATCCCGTCGAAGGGATTAGTTACAGTGCAGTAGAATAGTGTGACTGAATTGACAAGTGTGAACCATGTCGAATAGTGAAAGTAATGGACACCAGGTGCTGCGGAGGGCAATCATGGCTGTGCACAGTCATCCCGAATGGGACGCCGCTACAAAAAACCGAAAGGTGCAGCGCTTGATGATGGGGCAGACAAATGTGCCATTGGAGCAGGCGGAAATCACGGGACATGAGAGTATTACAAAGCTTTTGCAAACCCCGGGATCAACTCCCCGCAGTGCGCTCGGGGGCTGCAACTACGCTCCACACACGCCGTGCGGCAAGAGCGGTCATGCACCCACCGTTCCCTACACTGTCACTGCGGAGGAGCACCAACATCATGCGCAGTGCAGCAGTGGATCTCCTAACCATGCCTTCTCGCGGGCAGAGACCCCCGAAGGGGAGCACGTGCCGGTCGCGGCTTCCGCGTTGCCGAAGCCAGAAAATGTCGTCCGCACCTGGCATGACAAGGATAAGGATATCCTGGGCTGTGAACACTATATGCGCAATTGCCAGCTGCGGGCCAAGTGCTGCGGCAAATACTACACCTGTCGTCTGTGTCATGATGAGCATGAGGATCATACCATGGACCGCTATGCCACGGACGAAATGCGCTGCATGGGCTGCGGCCTGTCGCAGACACCCCGGGCGACGTGCCGGAATACGGACTGCGGTATGAAGATGGCACGGTACTACTGCAAAATTTGTAAGCTCTGGGATGACGAAGAGAACAAGAACATTTACCACTGCGACAAGTGTCGTCTGTGCCGCATTGGCCAGGGCCTCGGCAAAGACTACTTCCACTGTGACACGTGCAATGTTTGCATGAGCATCTGTCTGAAGAACGCCCATCGATGCATTGAGCGCAGTCTGGAGAGTGACTGTCCGATCTGTGGTGAGTACATGTTTACGTCCACCCGGACCGTGATGTTCATGCAGTGTGGCCATTGTATGCACTACAACTGCTACAGTCATCACATTCAGAACAGCTACCAGTGCCCGCTGTGTCTGAAGTCTCTGGGTAACATGACACGATACTTTGAGCGCCTAGACGAGGTTATGGAAGCCCACCCCATGCCTCCAGAGTTTGTCAGGGAACGAAGTTACGTACTGTGCAACGACTGCGAACGGAAGTCGAATTGCAAGTACCATTTCCTGTACCATCGCTGTGCCCACTGCGCCAGCTACAACACAACCACCCTCAAGACGTTCACGGCATCTTCAGAAAAGGCAAGTATCGACCCACAGCAGCCCCGTGCCACAACAAGCAGCGATACAGAGAATTCGGAGAAGTCGGAAAGCACTAGAGACAACGATGAGAGCGGCATGGAACTGGACACCCCAAGAGAAGTGGAGCCCGTTGACACAGACGACCAAGACGAAGATGAAGTTCTCGACGTCAGTGACAACGACACCTCTGCTGGTGACATTTCCTTCACCGAACGCAGGCCCAGTGCCCGACTCAGGAATCAGCGCCTTTCGGAAGTGGCCGACAGTTCCGAGGACGAGGAATCACCCATCCGGCCACCTGTCACTCGCTCACAAACCGCCCGACAGCGTGCACCACATCAGCCGAACCTGCAATGAGTTTATCACCTTTCCATGAAGCCCATCTTGTCGACATTTTCTCTTATTTGGTAAAGAATCACAACACACATCTTTTAAGGAATCATAATCGTACTGCCCCTATTGTAAGGCATCATCAACAGCATACAATACAATAGCATATCCATCGTCGCTTCCTATCAATTCAAAACCAGTTTGTGTATTTGGTGCTGTACAACGTGTATGAAAAATGTTATGTTATGGAACGTCTCTATGTAATGGGAAATGGGATGCTGCGAAGAAATGTCAATGATTGCTGAGGTCTACCGACGACGCCCTTTCTGCACCAGCTCAAAGCCATCCTCGTCAACGATTGGCTCGGGCCGCGCGCGGCGCGGCAGAGAGTCTCCGTTAGCATCCAATTCCATGCCGTCCTCATCCATGGCATTGCCATCATTGCCATTATTATCCTCATCATCACTGCTGTCATTAACAATTGCGTTGCCAGCAACCATGTTACCGTTCTCATCGACGGCAATGCCCCGCTGCAGTCTGTCAGGGGCCATGGATCCAATGTGCTGATCCAGAGCCGAAAAATTACCGGTCATGCACCACCCGTGCATTTTCAAAATCGTGTTCGCCACCTGCCAGGTGCTGTCATCTTCACTCTGTACGCTGAATTCGTCACTCAGGAACTGATCCAGAAAGTGGTCCAGAGAGTCGGCATCGGGCATGGAAGCCTTGTTCACACTCGGATCGAACAGGTCAATGGTACAGCCCATGAACCAGGCCACGATATCTTCGGTAGCAGGGCCGGCAAATTCGTGCTCAAGCGCAAGCTTGATGGTAGTCCAGTGCTTGAACGTGCAACGTACACCGTCCTGGAACCGGGCAAAGGCCTCCGGAGTTAACTGAGGAGGCTGAACCATTTTCCTTCTTTTACGTCGTGGACGATTTAAACCCTGTTGTTTTGCTAGTGCCCAGCAGTCGTAGAGAAGCGCGAGACCTTATGTACGTAATCTTGTGCAGACATCATCTTGACATACCAGCCAAGGTTTCGCAAACCTATTCGGACAAACTTCCCTTGTACTTTAGGCACGCACACGCACAGGCAACGCTGCTTGAGAAACCCGCCTTTTCTGCAACTGAGGCACGCGGGTTCCGAAGCCAACCGCCCCCCCACCCTTCTTTTCGGGTAGACCACCGTAGAGATGCAGGTTTTTGGGGGTTTAGGTACACATTGCCCTGCCCCAACTTGGGAGGAAGGGAGACGAGGCAGAAAAAGGGGGGGGCTTTTGGTAATAGGGGGAGGAGGGAGAGACCTGATCTCTTGATTCTCTTGATCACCAATTTTGAATCAAGCCAGTTTTGCTCGCCCGGTAGCTCCGCGCTCGAAATTGTAAGGCCGGACGAAGTCTCGAGTTCATGTCGAGCGTGGAGTACGACCGACTTTTGCAATTTCTTCTGAATTTTTCGGTCAAGATGGTACTTCAAATGAATTTTCAGTGTACGTGGTTCTAAACCATGTGAACTAGCATTTTGGCAGAAGGATCAGGGCAAGGATACATATACCATGGATGTAATATTCGAGCGTCAGAAAGAACGCACAAAATAGATAGACAAAATGCAGTCAGGGGGATATGCACAGCCTCCAGGGGCTGGACAGCAAGCCGTACCGGGACTGCAGCCGCAGAGGCCTACAGGAACAGATCAGGCGCCCTCCGCAGCAGCAGCAGCAGCTGGGCAGAGCCCCGTGACTCTGAAGGTTTTCCGCCTAGCCAGGCCATCATTTCGGACCGAAGGATCAATATCATTGGACCCGGCTAATCCCTTAGAACACTCTTGCGGAAATACTCTTTGGCAATCTACAGCAGTAGCATATGAGGAAATGATGGCGGGGGAAGAGAAGACTCTTGGTGCAAATATGCCAAATACACCGGAGAACTTCCTAATGCTACCCTCCAAAATTCGCAAGACTTTCCTTGGAGACTCATTTGTGTGCCTCTTAAGCATTGTCAATGATTCACCGGACAGAACCTTGTTGTTGCAGATTCGAGTAGAGATTCAGGTTGGATCGCGGCGCATAACCAAATTCGATACGGGTAACGCACCAGTTGTACTGGAGCCGTATCCTTCACCAAACAGCCGCTTCAGTCGGAAATTGGAGCACGAAGTCCGCGATTTGGGTCAGCACGCACTGCGCTGCGCTATTTCCTACGTCGATCGGCCCGCAGACCAGGCCGTACAAGGTAACATAGCGCATCCCCTCGCCGGGCCGGCTGCACCCGCGCCCGGGCAGCCTCAACAGGCACCCCCACAGCAGCAGCAACAGCAGCAGCACTCGTACGGCAGTGCACCGACCACCTCAGAGGTACCACCTCCATATAGCAGCTTCCAACAGCCAGGCCAACAGCAAGAGCAAACCCAGCAGCAGCAGCAGCAGCAGCAGCAGCAACAGCTGCGGTGGGTACCGATTACTCGGGTATTCCGATTCCAAGTGCTGAATCCTTTGAATGTCAGAACCAAGACTCGCGCGGATGGCGTCTCAAGCTACTATCTTGAGGCGCAGATTGAGAATTCGACGGATGGACCTCTGACCCTGGAGTCGGCCACGTTTGAGAATGGCCCAGAGTACACAGCCAAGCAAATTGGTTGCCCTGTGGGATTCAGCAACGACGGAAACAGTGATATGTCGAACGTTCTGGGCCTGCTGGGCAGAGTGCTAGAGCCCGGTGCTGTCACCCAGCTGCTATTCGCTCTGAAGCATGTTGAACACAGTACAGCCAACGACACCACGGATGCTTCCATGACACCGGGAGGGACAGGTGATGTAGCTCCACCTTCTGCTGGGACAGCGGCCACAGCCGACAAATCCAACGCAGACTTCCTGGGCATCCTCAGTCTGAACTGGAAGACCCACTTCGGGGACGGTGGACGTCTCAGAACCAATCGTCTGCAACGCCGTGTCATGCAAGCTGGTTCGACTGATTTGGTCAGCGTTTCCGGAAAGTCAGCCGCGCAGGAAGTGCTACTCGAAGAACTTTTCCAGGTAGCTGTTACGGTCACCAACATCACAACACAGGTTATCAATGCTGAACTTGAGTGGGAATTAAAAGGCCTGACCGCCATGGAAGGACCTAAGGATATGGCTGCCATGGATCAGAAGCAAACCAACGGACAACCGGGTGCGGATCACGATGGATCCTCCGGGGCGGCGACTCTGGAAATGATATCCACCAAGGAGTCATCAGTCCTCCAGGTCAGCAATTCTCATCCTCTTGGTGCCGCACACATGGGCTTGCTACCTGCTGAGGGCGAGGCAGTCAGTGTCGGGCGGTTGCAACCGCTGGAGTCCCGCACAGTCACCGTTCTTGCTTTCGCGGCCGCACCTGGTCTGCAGAAGATCCGTGGCCTAACTGTAGTTGACAAGCTCACTGGACGCATGCAATCGCTAGATATTGTTGGCGACGTCTTCGTGTCGTACAATCATCATGAGTAAACCACGGTGGGTGAAGTGTTTAGAAAACCTGATAGTATTAGATTTTCACTATATTGTATAATTGGTATAGCATGACGATTTTGGGACGTGGAGGAGGGCAGGCGAGGTCACTGTCGGAATGGTTTCAATCCGAAACCTCCTTCTTCATCTTCTCGTAGCTGTTGGCAACCTGAGACTTGACGTCGCCCTCGCGTTGGCTAGTGAGTACATGGAGACCGACAGCGACTGCAGTGCCGATCGCGGCGCCGCCTGGAATGCTCATCTTCGTCAATGCGGCCAGTGCGGCGCCCCCAATAGCACCTGCAGTTGAGAACTGATCGGTGCGGATCTGCCCTGTGTTATTGGCCAGACGGTAGACGCGGTCCTCCGCACCAGTGGCATCGATCCGAGAGAGAGCTGCCATACCCAGCGCAGCAGAAATGACTGTGAAGACAGCGCCTGACCGTGCAGCGAAGGGACCCACCCGTTCGACTGTGATGGGCTGCTTTCGAAACAGAGACCAAGGGGCAAAGGCTACCAACCCGACGATGGACCCCATCTGCCATCCTTTGAAAACAACATGGCGCTCGACTTTCCAGTGATCACTTGTTTCCATCATCTTTCTCTTTGTTGATCTTACATTCAACGCAAACCGATCTGAGGTGCAAGATAGGTTGACCGCAACGTCATGGTTTGCATATGAGAAATGGTGTGTGATCTAGTCACGTCACATACCTTCGGCAACCACCGTCGTTTCCTAGTTGTGCAGGCACTGCCCACCAAATCTGCCGTGTAGGTGCCTTTCCTTCGGACGTCTCCTGACTGCCGTCCAAACGCTCGTAAATCAGCGATTTCCACCACAAATTTCGTGGTTTAAGGAGATCGGCTTCGTCGCGCATCTCCCAAACTCTCTTCGGTGAAGAGATTGCGTACTGTGCTGGGAACTGCAGCCCTTGCCTGGTTTCGGTACCGTACAGTTCTGCTGGAAGTGCAAATTCCTTCCAAAACCCTGGTCCCAAACAAACGATGAACGAGGAATGGGACAGCAAGAAGTTGGTGGCCCTGCGCAGATTTTATTCATATACGGTTCTTCTGCATACTGTTTCAATGAGCTCCAAAAACGTTTGAGTCTTTCTCATTATACGCACATTCAATATACAAGTACACCGATAAATATATACGGACGTTGTATGGCATCCTCATCCCGGTCTGTGCGTACACAAATGCGAAGTTGGGTGAGGGAAAAGCCAAGGGTGTGAGAGATAGACGATCAGCAAAAAGCACAGAAAAAAAAAAATAAGGACCAAGGCCCAAAGAAAACAGGCCACGGGACCCCCGCCCCATCAGTGTGTCAGCCCTCTATATTGCATGGGGGGTTCAACCCACGCATATCCTCCCAGTGCAAGACCCTGGAAAAACGAACAGCTGTGCGGGGTGTTTCGATAGAGTGGTAGCTGAACTGCTGTTTGTGTACCTGTGACCCGGACAAGAGACCGGCTCTTGCCCGCATTCCGTTGTGGTTTCCCACAGTGATGTGAAATCGTCTGGACCCGGATTCACTGATGGTCCACTTGTGTCCCTATGGTCCTGTCAAGGCTACTTCAGACAAGCTGATCCCATCCTCGCAAGGCATTCGCAAGGCACTCGTTAGCCGCGTTGTATGCTGTGATACGACACAACGTACAGATCACGATGGTAGCCACCAAAGCCGCATCCGGCCTGCGTCACCTGGTGACCCTGGGTGAGTACTCCCCTGAACGGATCAGGGCACTTCTCGCATCCTCTGCTAGTCTGAAGCAGAAGTTTCGCTCTGGAGTACGTGACTACCGTCCTCTGCAGGGTCACAGCATGGCCATGATCTTCCAGAAACGATCCACTCGCACCCGTGTCAGCAGCGAGACTGGTATGGCCTGGTTGGGTGGTCATGCTCTGTTCCTTGGCAAGGACGACATCCAATTGGGCGTGAATGAGAGTCTGTACGACACTGCCAAGGTGCTAAGCGGATTTAATGACGTGATTCTGGCTCGTGTCTTTGAGCACAAGACCATCAGTGACCTCCGTGAGGCATCTGAAGTGCCCATCATCAACGCACTGTGCGACAAGTACCACCCTCTACAGATTTTGGCTGATCTCCTGACCATTCAGGAGCATTTCGGACGGGTTGAAGGGCTGAAGATTGGTTGGGTTGGTGACGGCAACAACATCATCCAGGAGATGATGGTTGGCATGCCAAAACTGGGCATGTCCATCAACGTGGCGACGCCAAAGGGGTACGAGGTCGACGCCAACATCGCAGACTGGGCCGGAGAGATGGCAGCTGAGGCAAAACAGACCATCAAGTACACGAATGACCCGGAAGAGGCCGTGCATGATGCCGACGTTGTGGTCACCGACACTTGGGTTTCGATGGGTGATGAAGATCAGTACGCGAAGAGGATGAAAGCCTTTGCAGGATACCAGGTGAACAAGGAGCTCACACAGAAGGCCAAGCCGGGACATATCTTCCTGCACTGTCTTCCCAGGCACAAAGAGGAAGTTAGCGATGAAGTCTTCTACAGCGAGAAGAGTCTCGTCTTCCCGGAAGCTGAGAACCGCATGCATACTCTCAATGCCGTTCTGCTGCATCTCCTGCAAAAAGATTGAGTTGGCTCTTGTACATACCTTCTGAGGGATCTGGAATAAACAAGACATCCTTCTCCCCTGTTTAGTAGTCAAAGTTTTGTGCTTCAAGATATTCCAAGTAAACTAGATATAGTCTATTGTAAGTGGCTTGCAGAACTTACTCGTTAAAGAGCACTCGATTGAGGAAGTTCTTGATGTCCACCAATTCCTGAGGGTGCAGAGCGTGAGGCAACCCACGGTAAGACTTGAACGTAACATTAAGACCGAGCTCGTTCTTCATGTACTCGTAGCTCTTGTGGCCATACGAGTGCTGCACAACCATGTCGGCATCACCGTGGCACTGGAAGACCGGCACTTCCTTTGCGAATTTACCGAGATTTTCGGTGACGTGCTTCCTCAAGGGGAGGTAGCAGGAAAGCGCAACGTAGCCGGCGAGCTTCTTATCCAGCTGCAGACCGGTGTACAAGGTCATGGCGCCACCCTGGGAGAAGCCACCAAGCACGATCTTTTCAGGAGGAATGCCATTGGCGATCTCCTGCTCGATCATGTCTCTTATCCGCTTGCTAGAGCCCTCAATACCCTCAAAGTCCTCTTCGGCGCGGTTGTCCAGGCTCTTGATGTCATACCAAGAAGTCATCTTCATGCCCATGTTGAGGGTGACTGGCATCAGGGGTCTGTTTACGTTAAATGGGATGTGTATACATAGATTAGTTCAACAGTTCTCAAAGAATCACATCTGTAGGTTTGAAGAGAAGATAAGAAAATACTTACGCTGTGGGTAAAACAAAACGTACGTTGGCCAGTTCCTGGCTGATGTGCCGCATGGGGTCATCCCAACCAGCACCACTGTCGCCGAGTCCATGAACCCAGAAGACGGTGGCCTCATGCTGTTCCTTGGGTTGGATCACCAAATCCGGTGCTGCTCCAGTGCTAAAGTCGCGGCCTGTTGATGCGTTGAATTCAGGAGAAGTAATTTTCTCTGTTAGTATGCTATCTTTCACATTGTTCCTGGTCTCAGGGGGTTCAGGACCCCCGGGAGGTCCTGAACCTGGTGGTCCTCTAGCGTGCATTGAACTCCCATCAAAGGCTTGGGGTAGGTATATTACAATGTAAGTAACCAGACAGACCAGAAAAAACGCCCCTGGTCCTCCAAGTGTATACCTACTCATCTTTGCGGCAAGGGACTTAGTGAAACCTTTCTTTCCGTTGGACAAAACTGCGCTTCTGCGGCTGTACAACTGTCTTCCGAACCTGATCACGCTCAGCATTAAATATACGTTTACGCGTTAAGTCTCTGGATGTACTCGAGAACAATCCTCGACCCGATACCAGGAGGTTCATACACGAGAAGAACTGGTAGGAAGCAAAGCACAGCGGTGAATCAGTACCGCCCATAAATAGCCACACGAGCACTGCAGGGCCCTGTCCCGTGTCCTCCCGCCGTGCCCTCCTTCCCCGTGGCCCTGCGCTAGGGGGAGGGAAGTTGCAGACTACTCCCCAGGGGCAGAGAGCCCGTATCACTCACCCCCTCCCCTTGCGCTTACTGCTCAGTGCAAAGGCCGTGGAACAGTAAAACGGGGGCCCAATTGGTCGAATCCCCTCTCCCCGTCGGTTTGCAGCCGGCCCAGGAGTACTTGGTTTAGTGTGTTGAAGCTCATTTGAATGGATGCGTTGCTATTTTACAGTTTCAGCAATCGAAGACCACCAGATTAAGGAGGAAACCCCTGAGCAATTATAAATGACTATTGATCCAGGGCATGTAAGTATGTGAGCGGACACTTACGCGGCAGACAATACGCACACGTCATTCAGAGTCAAGAGACGCATCGGACACCATGGACGCTGCGGACAACATAGAAAGTCTTAAGGTGAAGCTCGCTGTACAACCCTCACAGGTCAAGGATTGTGCTACAATACTTCTGCATGCAATCTTTCTTTGTCGGACATTCAAGGGCCCAGTGAAGCCCACAGATGCTGAGGCGGAGTTCTTAGAGTTCAACTATGTAGTATGCGACGAGGAGGATGTGAAGCAAGCAGTTGATGAAGTCTGCAGTAAATTGAAGCAACAGACCCGCTTGGTCATGCCAGGTGACAAGATTTCAGTAGCGTTGCAGTTCTACACGACCAGGAAGAAGGGATTCCTTGGTGAGGATCGACTAGTGTTCGAAGAGTTTTTGCTAGAGTTCACCATCAAAGAGGTCAACAGCGAGGATCAACGGATGGAATTCACAAAGGGACTGCAACAGGATTTGCGTCTTCAGATTGAACGGTTGATAAACTTTATCAATCAGAAGCAGGGGCACCTTCCCGAGTTGGATCAGACGACCAAGAGCGCAGTGGCGTTCCGCTACGATCTGAAGGTGCTGTAGATATACATCGTTGTCTAGAGATAATGTAAAGAACAAAACAAAGGACGTAAGTCATAGCATCCATCAATCAATCAACCATTCATAAACATAAACGGAAATATAGAGCCTTACGCAGCATCACCGACTTCTATTGACAAGGTTTCGATTGTCGCCTGTCCAGCCCTCGACCCCCTCCCCATTCCCTCTGTACGTAGGGACCCTTTCATTGTGTGCTGGTACAAATCCGTTTCCCTTTGCTGAAATGGCCGTTACGGGCCCTCTGCTCTGCCAGGAGGCTCGCCCGCGCAATAAAGCAAAGCCAGTGTTGCGAGAAGGGCCGTACCAGAGTGCGTCTGTTTGGGTATTAAAAGAGTCATGGGCATTGCTCTTGCGTGATCATGACCCGTACGTTGGTCGAGTATGAGGAAGTGAATGATACGGTTTACATGTTGCTACTGTACGAAGCGGCATACCTGATCTTGTCCGAACCATGAGAGAGCTGCACACGGTCATACTATAGCCCTCCAGGACGATGGATTTGTCCTCGCGCATAGAGGACCAGGCGCGATCGAACGTTCTAGTGGAGGCATTTGGTGAGGTACGTGAGTTGGTGTTCACAGATTGCTTCCAGCGACTGCAAACGTGCAACTATGCGTTCCCTGGGCAAAGACGGCCGAGCTCGGTAGAGACTTTGTCGGAACCGGCCAGCAATGCAGCCACCGTGTACGGACTACGGTTTCAGCGTTTGGTTTCGAGTGAAAGCACGGAGTGGCACGACTTATTCTTCTGTCGACGAATTTTGGCAATTGTGGGCATTGTAGACTTGGACAAGTGTAAGGACAGAGACCTAACTGGGCCCTTGGAAGAAATCGGGAGCACAAAGTCGAAACTCAAGGCAATTGATCACCGCATAATCTTTGTGGGAACCCCCAAGAGTCAGACTGCAAAGGATATTGTTAATCAGAATCTGCAGTCATCGACTGCTATTCTCTTGCCGTCGGATTTTGCCCAAATTGAAGAGCATGCATTCAATCGACAGATCAACACACTCTCAGGGGCCTTGGCAGACTCGCTGTCTGCCGCTCTGACAGCCCTCCACCGTGCTCGGCTTACCGATCGCGGCGACCGACTGCCTCTATTACTGATTCCATCGGAGAGGCAATTGATGAACAATGACGAATTCAAACGGAGCAATCGGAAAAGATTCTTGACTCGATTGGACAAGCAAACGGGAGATCTGTTGCTGCTCTTGGGAGAGTTTGAAAAGGCGGCAAAGATCTTCACCGAATGTATCAGTGTTACGCGCACCACAGATGCCTGTTGGTATGCTGCAAGTTGTGAGGGCTTAGCATGTGCCCTTTTGTGTAATCCACAGCTCCTTGATCAACACAAGAGCGTTTCTATCACATACTACAGTACCGGGGATGTGAAAGCGGATACAGTAAATCCTCTGACAAAGATAATACGTCAACAAAGCGGAGTTATAGACGGCGATGATGCGTCAATTGGTGACTACACCCCTGTTGACGCGACAGCGGTGAAGGATGGTATCCTCTACCGAAGCTTGATTGATTTTGGTCCGCAAGATGAGAGCTTAGTGAGCACAGTGCTGAGATTGTATGCGGAAGTGGTGGCCGCGTATCGCAGCACGCGGTATCGAAGCGTCTTTCGATTAGAGTACGAGGCAAGGATCAAAGCAGCCCGATTAGCGGCGACGTCTGAGAGAGAGCAGTCAAGTCTACGTGGTAGTGCCGCAAGTCAAATTCGATACGGCTATGCAGAATCTGTACACGCCTGGCTGCAGAGTGCGATGCACCAGAACATTGAAACAAGTGACCAGCGCCGGATTGAAGTGAACACAGTGTTCGGTGAAATCTACGCCAAGGCGGGCATGCAACGGAAAGCCTTATTGCACGCTGTGCGGGCATTCGAGCGCTATCAAAAGGCATCCTCGCGAATATCCTTGCCGTGGCCATATTTTCTCATCAAGACCATCGCTGAAAGCGTGTCAAAGGACATAGCCAAATCGTCCAACGAAACCATTACGATTTGGGATGAATTGGTGAGGCCTGATGACATTACCTTTTTTAACTCTGACAACCATGAACAGGATGGTGAGAGGTGGTTTCGAGTCCCATCTTCAAGTCACTGCGATGTTGGTCCGCCTGGTGTACAGGAGCCAATCTGGAGGGCCATGAAGTTCAAAATCCTGCAACACATGATCCGAAGCGCTCGACGGTCGGGGATGAATACGGTTGCACGGAAATGGCTGGCAAAAGGTCTAAGTGATGTGGCCGACCTGATGACAGAACAGGACTTTGAAGATGCTATTGCCGTCCTGAAAACCGCGATTCCTGTCCCATGTGTCCCGTCAGCAAACCCAAATGGATTCAATGTCGATGGATGTCTGCAATTTCAGGATGGGCTATGCATAACTGACTTTGAAGTAGAGGATGCCAGTCAATCGCTGATGGAACTCGTGACAAACTCGGAGCAGCCGGATGAGCTTTCAGACGATCCTACTTCCAAGTTGCGGAAGAGTCCCTTTCTCTACTCTCCCTTCGCCAATAACACTCGGGAGAAAGGCAAGAGAGTGAAAGGGCTGACCCCAGAAGATGCCGTGATATGGCTAGCTGGCGATGAATTTCGTATTGTGCTGTCCGTGTCATCAAAAATGGGCAACGTTGAAATCCAAAACGTCAAGGTTGTGGGTGAAATGCACAAGGAGGGCATCAGCTGGCCATGGGAGAGTATGCCCACCAAGCTGACCTTGGACAGCACAACACCAACTAACACTAGTACACCACAGCGCAACCGCCACAGTCGAGGTCTCCGGCCAATACAAAAACCGAAGACGCCGTCACCATCCCACCAGCGCAGCAGAGTCCGCGAACGAACAACCCGGTCCAAGTCTGTAGAACCCCACAGCGTGGCAGGCAGGGGCCCCCATTTCAGACCGTCCGATTCTTCGAGACCGGCACCGTACAGAGCATCACTTGTGGTCACAGCAATTGCTCCGTCAGAGGTTGGCTCTACTGTGGTTCTGCATGGACTGCAAGGGACGGCTTTTGGAAACCCGGTGTTCATCCCCTTTCCACCACACAAGAGAGAGAAGAACAAGGGCAAAAGTGCGGGTGAGAGCAAACGGGAAGCTCAGTCCATACCCACAAACTTCCATGTCAAGGTATTGGACTCAGTCCCAAAGATCCACGTTGAAAGTGCGACTGGTGGTCCCGACTTTAGCACCGTGCAGTACCTCCTCGAAGGAGAATCTCGCCTCTTTTATTTGAAGATGACCAACATTGGCCGTGTTCCGGTCGATGGTCTCAGTGTCAATGTGAATGATACAAAAGTTGGCAAGGAGAAAGCTGCCGAGATGGTGAACTGGGGAGTTGTCTCCAGAACTGATCTGGATCCTGAGGACAGTGTCTCGTTTAGGACTTGCTCCGAGATGCAGAATATCCATCTTACGGAAGGAGAACAGCTAATCATTTGTCTAAGAATAGTGGGGCTCACAGATATCAATGGGACACTGAACTTCGTGGCGCACGGCCCCGTTTCGAGTCCTGCCGAAGCCGTGGATGAGCACAAAGTTGGCTACGCTCGTGTTGTGTCCAAAGTTTTTGAGTGCCAGTTGGAGGAACCACTGGCGATCACAAGCTTCAAGATCATGTCCGTACCTCCTCACTTAACTGCAGCCATGGCTCGGGATTGGCTGAGTTGTGCGAATCTGTTTACTGGTGGCGAGCTGCAGATCATCAGCCCGGACGAGTACGTTCTGTTGGTGATGGATATGGAGAACCGCAGCGCCTATGACTACACGATTCGTATCTCTGTCAGTGCGCACAATCCACACGAGAATGTTGAGGCCAATCCTCAGCGACTTACTAGATCTATCTCTCACAGCATTGCGGAGATGGCTCTTGTGGAAATTGCCGGCATGCGCGAGGACGGCCATGACACGATCGAAGCCCACGTCGGCTTTAGCTCGCGGATCGTCATCCCTCTCCGGCGGTTTACTCTGCCCACTGATGTCTGGGACTGCGAGATTCCTTGGGAATCCGAGACCGTTCAATATGTGCGGCCCCGGGATGGGTCTTCCCGCGACGATGCCAGCACCCGCCGACGGTATTGGTATAGTCTCTTGCTGCGTGAGCAGATCAGCCTTGACTTCCGTTGCAAGCAGAGGAACACATCAGGCCTCCTGAGTTTAAGAGCTTTGCAACTCAACGAAAGAATGATTGCACAGATTGAGCGCCCACAGATCAGTATTCACTCGTCATTAACTATACTCGGAGCTATCAGTGATGATGGTGCAGAGGTATCCGAGGATGCGGAGCTGGCATTGAAGTCGGTGCGCTTCCCTTGCAATGAGTCCATAGTGAAGGTGAAGTGGACTGTAAGGAACAATGCGGATATAGAATTGCCACCGCTGAGGTGGAAGGTAGAGGTAGGGCCCTTAGGTTCAGCTGTCATCGACGAATCCTTTCAGGTCATCGGAGCTCTGAACGGCGTGATCTGTAAGCTCGATGCCAGCAGTGAGGAGAAGGTAACCGTTCTGCTACAATTTTTCTCTCCCAACACATACACTCTGAAGTTCAGCCTGCAACGACTGGATCTCGCCACAACAATTACAACGGGGCCTCAGGTCACAGTCAATGTCCCGGCCACCGACCATCCACAGCGGTCATCCATCACCTCCAGTCCGGAAGACGTCAAAAACATCCTGCAAGCATCTGCACAGGCCAGAGATGCCATCCGTAGTCTGCAGGGTCTACATCGACCACCACTGGTGCTACATGCAGTGTAGACCATCGGAAATCCCACTGCCAGCAAAAAGAATGGCCAATAAAGGGCCCCGCCCCGCCACTGTGGCAAGGGTCACGATATTAAAACAGGTCAGTATATATAATTTCGGGGTCCATTTCCGGCCCCTCCACTGACGCAAGGTAACTGCGGGGCCGCCGTGGGGAACCCGCAAGGACCCCTCTCCGCTTCAGAGGGCCCCCCCCCCCGGGGCGGACAGCGGTAGCTGGGACAAAGAAGGGCCAAAGTACCCCTGGGGGCCGGGCCCGATGGATGAGAAGCCCCGCTTGGCACTACCGGGTCACCCGAAGGTGCCGGTTGCCAAAGAGAAAGCAGGGAAATGAGGAAGGTGCCGCCCTTGCCGCTTTTTTTTTTTGGTCGCTTCCATCGCCTTATTTTCCTCCTCTGCTTTTTCCTGGTTCTTTTTTTTTTTTCCCTTCATCCCTCGCTTTCGTTTCTTCTCCCCTTTTCTATTTTTCAACTTACGTTCCCTTTGTCTGCAATTGCAAACCCCTGCCCGTATAAACGCCCTCCCTC
>PDIP01000008.1:265356-302946 GCA_002811645.1 Corallochytrium limacisporum
TACGGAGCTAAAGATTGGCACAGTTATACATTCGAGGGTGCTGAGTTCGAATCTGTCAAAATTTTCCCGCTCTCCCAAGCGACGGCAGAGCCAAATCAAAATGAGTAGATTCGATACAATATTTCCAGACAGAGGGTGGTATATCAAAACACCTTTGGTGGAAGAACTGGGCACGGACTGGAGCGAGGGAAGGGAGGGGGGGGGTGGCCAGCAGAGAAGAGCAAAAAGGCAAAACATTGTCGTCTTGGGGCAGACCGGGTTGTCATAGGTTCACTATTGCAAATGCGGTGGCGCGCACAGTCCTTGCCCCTTCCCCGCCCAGGGAGGTTAGGCGCAAATCGCAGAAGTTACCGGATTGACCAGCCATACGGAAATGGCTTTTTTCTTTCTGGCGTTTCACTGCTTTTGGTCCCCTTTTTCAGGGCTGGAAGGCCTCAACTTTCTTCGCGACTGAACGCCGGCCGAGTGATGTGGCAGGGCGACCGGGTTAGGAACAACGACTCAAGGCCGAAGGGAAACCGGGGGGGGGCAATTTGAACCAAAGGTCCCCCCTTCTCGCCTGGGTGTGTGTGTGTGTGTGGGTGTGTGTTGTGTTGACCCTATTCGACTCCAGCTGCCAGTCTTCGGCACGCGTCTGGACGGCTTGCTGAAAATGGGAGCGAACAGGCGCGCTTACTTGTGGCAAAAGTTTTGGCTCAGTTGCTTCTGTAGTCTTTGTTCTTTCTGGATCGCCAGTCGTTTTATTGAGCCCTCTAAGTGGAGCGATGAACATTGGTCCTCGGTATTCTTTGGTGTTCAAGGTACGTTTCCACTACTTTTTATGTTTCACAATCAGTTGGCTATTTGACCGTGGAAATCTGATCATGAGAGGACAGTGAGAAACCAAAACAGCTGTAAACGGTCGGGAGCCCTTGTTCGGGAAAGCGATTGTGAACACACTTATAGTAGATCAGAATGAATCGCAATTACTACGATAACGATATTACAACATGGTCACCCCATGGTCGTATCTTTCAGATCGAGTACGCCATGGAAGCCGTCAAGCAGGGAAGCTGTGCAGTGGGTGTCAAATCTAAGGAAGTCGCCATTCTCCTGGCTTTGAAGCGTGCCAGCTCGGAGCTGTCTGCCCATCAGAAAAAGGTATTTCGTATTGATGACCACATTGGCATTGCAATTGCTGGCCTCACCAGCGATGCCCGTGTGTTGAGCCGGTTCATGCGAAATGAGTGTCTGAACTCCAAATTTGCGTACGACGATTCCCTGCCCGTGAGCCGCCTGGTATCCCGCGTCTCCGCCCGTACCCAGGTCTCCACTCAGCGTTACGGCCGTCGTCCTTATGGTGTTGGCCTCTTGGTGGCAGGCTATGATGATCAGGGCCCGCACGTCTACCAGACCTGCCCCTCTGCCAACTTTTATGACTGCAAGGCTATGGCCATTGGAGCCCGTTCTCAGTCCGCTCGCACTTATCTCGAGCGTAACTTTGACAAATTCCCGGAAAGTAGCCTCGAGGAACTGGTTCTGCACGGTCTCTACGCCCTGCGCGAGTCCCTACCGCAGAACACGGACCTCAGCGCACAGAACACGGCCATTGCCGTTGTTGGCAAGGACTTGCCCTTCAACGAGCTTAGCGAGGAGGAGACCGGACGGTACCTCGAGAAGATGGGAGAGGACCGGCGGTCGAAGCGCACGGGTGATGTGCTGAAGGAAGCGGACGAAGGTGGCGATGCTGGCACCAGTGGGGAACCGGGTGAGGGTGGTGAGAGTCAGTAAACTAGTTTATCTGACTGGTCGTGAAGATCCTCTATGCGGCTTGATCATTCAAAGAACAGAGAACGCCCAAATACTAGTATGTAACAAGCACCAAACCAAATAATACATTACAGTAATGAATTGAGAAACCTTCACATTCGATTTCGCGCTCGCGTTGTGTTGTGAGCAAGCAACATTGCAAACATTGATGGTGTGACCATTAAAAGGTACAGTACAAGAAGTTTTTAATAAAGGCAGAGCCAGCCCGTTACGAGTTAAGAGTATAGTTATAACCACATCGAGGACACCGATAGAAAATAGTTTGTCCTTCGTCAGCGCTACGCAGCTGCATGGTGAAGAAGTTCATTTCGTGGTGGTTGCACTTGGGGCACTTCTCGTCAATTGTAGCTAATTTCGGCTGCAAAGCAGCCTGAGTAAGCATCTTGGTTTTGCGTTCGCTAACTCCAAGACTCTGGCTCACAGATTTCACCTGCTCGACAATCTTTTCATCCACCCAGAAATCGCACATTTCACACTCCACGCGGGTTTCTTTGACCGGGATCGGCAGGATGCTGCCGCACCGCGGACAGAACAATGGGCCCTCGCCCGCTCTTCCGAAAGCCGAAGCCATGTTGCTCAATGTAGTGTCTACTAAATTCGAGAGTTACTTGATAGTGATCATGGTCCGGGTTATCAAATGTGACATCCCATGGCGCAGAAGTACCTAGTCCCCAACACACGCCTGTTGCACACACTGCAGTGGGAAAGGGGAACCCACTCACCCCATCTCCCCGTGGCACACTTAAGCCTCCCCCTCGCCTACCGCCCCTTTTCCCGAGGCCCCCCCCTCCGCTGGTGCGCATTTCCATGCGGGACCCCCGCTCTGGGGCACTGGGCACGACCTTCAAATTGCTCCCCCCTCCCCTCTGCGGGGCACCCGCACGATCGGGGGAGGGCTTTCAGCAAGCGGGTGGCACGCCGACAGGGTCATGCAGACATCCGGTCTGTGGAACATATCGCCTGGAGAACGATGGTATTTTGAGAATGTAAATTGGGATACTCGGTCTGATCCGGGAATGAGTGATGAGCGATCCGTGTGATTTATAGGGTACAAAATGGTTGCCTGTACATGAGTACGAAGAGTTGTGGGAAGACGAAGAAGAGCCGCCCATGAAACTCGCGCGGTTACCGCGTCTTGGATCACATTAGAAACAGAACTACACAACCATGACGTCCAAACCGAACATAGGAACCGATTTTTTGGTCTTACGGGCAAGAAATGAGGACTTTGAAGAGCGGGTCAATAAGGTGAAGATCAATGGACTGAGTGACAAGAAAGCCGATCGCTTTCGCAAAAGCCCACACCACTTCTATGTCCGACTGAACAGCTCAAAGTCCGACCTGGGATTACCTGAGGGAAAAACAATCTTTGTGACTAACATCCCGTTCTATATGAGTGAGAGCGATCTGAAGAAAACCTTTGAGGCTGCTGCTGAGGGGACGGTAGAATATTTAGTATGCAGGAATCTCACCTACGACTCGGGCGTGGTGACACTGTCCAAGAATCTGAGGCACCGGCAGCATCAGTTGAAGAAAGAAATCAATAACTCTGCACCACAGACACCAGCGATGCGACAATTGACGGTTACCGGCGAAGTGGGACCGCCAGCTGAGATCACACTGACCGAGCTCATGCCACAGTGTCGCGTGGCCTACGTCTCCTTTTCACGTAAGACATATGCGCAGGCCATCCTTGCGCTCTGTCAGGCTAAATCCACAATTCCTCTGATATGCGACAGCAGTGAGTATCAAAGCACAAGTTTGGGGGGACTGGCAGCCTTCCGGGAACGCTACTTAGGTGCGATTGTCTCGCACACGGAACTCGAAAGCTTCGCCTCTGAAGTGATCTTCACCGCCGAAGACGCGGAGGCAGAGGAGCGAAGGCGCTTGTTGGAAAGTGCGGGAGTGCCAGATAAGGACGGGTGGGTTACCGTTGTGCACAAGCGAGCCACGAACCTCAGCGGCGGCGCAGGTTCCGGTGCCGTGCCGGTACACAAGGCCGTGAAGAAGCGCCAGAAGAGGTATGAAATGGACAACTTTTACCGCTTCCAGAAGACAAACCAGAAGCAGGAACGACTGTCTAAGCTGCGCAAGGCCTTCGAGGAGGACCGAGCAAAGCTGAAACAGCTGCAGCATCGCAAAAAGCGGAAAGCAGAACCGGAGACGCTAGATTAGAAAGACTGAGTCTGTTTTCTCGGTCTCTGTAAATTCGCAAAATATCAGTGCATCTGCTCTTAATAAATACATCGTTTTCAGGAAACGTCATTGCTGAACTTTTGTTAGATTGCTATGTGAGTTGTTTGGTTGGCTGCATAATCTAGCAAAGCTTTAAATCATGAGGAAAATGCTGGAACTATCATTGAAACATTCAGTCCTCCTCCACTTCGATCAACCCCCAAACCTCCGTAGTCTTGGCCCGAAACTCTTCCGTGGCCGCCAGAGAAGGATTGTTGAAAGTGCGCGAGTAGGAACTGTGACCGTGGTCAAAGTATTCGTCTAGCCAAATACCAAAGTGGGCAAGGCCACTGCGGGCGTGTCGGTTGCTAAAGATGCCATCGCCGCAGCCCATGAAGATGGAGCTGTTGCCACCAAACATGAAATAGTCATTCTTGCGGGTCCAGTGATACACGGCCAACTTCGGGCGCACACTAAAGAGAAAGCATTCTCCATTACCCAAACAGCGATCGCTGACTCGGAATGGCTCACTACCGTAGCCCCCAAAGACGTGGCCCTTCTCATCGCCTACGACTAGGAAGATCGGTCCTTCCTCGTAGTCTGCCATGCGCCTGTAGAAGGTCGACATGCTGACACCGTCCTGCCATGTGGCAAAGAGCAAGGACCAACTATAGTTCCTGTACTGATAGGGCACGCTGCGCATGAGAATCCGCGCCTCGGTGTCACTGACCAACCGACTCTCGCCAACGATCACGGGAGGTGTATCCTCTTCCTGATTTTGTTCTCCGGTTCCTGCTCCTGCGCCGTTTGTGTGGCTGTCCGGGTTGGACCGCTGTGATGCTTGCTTGGTTATAACAGTGTCTGAGTTCCTGGTTTCCCCCTCGTCCTGCAGCGTTCGGCTGCTAGCCTCCTTCGCTACCGTGTCCTGGGAATCATCGTCAGCCAGATACTTAGTGCTGGTGTCCGGCACACTGATACGGATCTCATTCATTGTCTCCTCAACATCGCTTTCTATTTTATCGGTGGTGCTGTGTCCTCCGAAGGTGGCCCTGTGTGGAAGTGGAACTGGGGCATTCGACCGGTACTCGTTGCCATCCGCATCGTAGGTCAAAGCCTCGATCGCTTCCTTGCTGAGCACGTCAGGCACTGCAAAAACTAGTTCCACCCGCTTTGATGGCGATTTCTTGTCAGAAAACACTCCCGGTCCCGCCGGTATGTAGATGGTGTTGTGTGGCTTGAGTACAACCTTAATCAGTGCCATGTCATCATCTGCTAGCATGTCATGGCTGTCCAGGGTGGAGTTACTAGTCCTTCCTGGCGAATTGAGCGAATCCCTGAGATCCGGTGCTTGATCTTTGCCACCACTCTCTGCGCTGACGGCGGTCTCAGACATGCCATTCTTATCCTCTTCGAGGGCTCTAGGACTGCCGCTGCCGCTGCCAGGACTGTCTGCACTGTCCACCTTTGGTAGTTGCTTCACCACTTGCATTTTCTTCACAGTCTGTAGTGCCGCAGTGTCGCTAATGTGATGTTGGTGGCCTTTGTGCGCCGAGTGGTGGTGTATGATTGGTGAGGGGTCCTCGTGGGAACCGTGATGCCCACGATGCAAGATGCTGCTGAAGAATCCTTTGCGGTCGCCAGGGCTGCCCCTGCTGTTCGCTCGACTGCTGTTCGGACTCTGTTCCACTGACAGGGCTTTCGGCAATTCCTTGACCGAACCAACGTATAGGATGTCCGTAATGCTGCGAAATACCTGGTACTCGAGGATGCCCTTCGCCTTTACGGCCTTGTGTTCTGCCTTGGGCTCAAAGACTACATGCTCAGTGGTAATGGTCAGCACTCCCGGGATCATAATGCTCTCGCGTTCGTTATACATGCTTGCGTATGTCTTCACACGCCGGCCGCTGACAGGACGGCTGACCTCGTGGTGGTGTCCGGCATGGTGGCCCACTTCAACACGTGGCACTGTGTCGTGATGGTGCAGCAGCATGTGATCGTGGTGCTTCTCGCCCACGCTCTGCTTCCGACGCACCATGGGATCTGCACTGGAGGCACGCTTGACTCCGCTCTGTCCGTCGTCATCATCAGGATCGTCCATATCGTAGACAAAAATGCTATCCCCAGGCATAAGCGGATGGGATAGCGGCATTTTGTTAAGGGCCGCTACCTCTCCCAGTGCCATATCATAGCGGACGGACAGACTCTGGAAGGTCTCTCCGGGTTGTACTTCGTGCAAGATGAGCTTCCTTGGCATGGAATGGTCCATACTGATTGTTCGTCCATAGCTATTTCTGTGTATCCTTGCGGACACCTTTAAAGTTTCACCATGGGAGGTTGGGTGTCTAGGTTTGTCTCCCTGCACTCCCTCCGATTTGCCACCGGATTCCATGGTCTATGTCAGGGTAAGCCCTGTCTGCGTTACACGTTCTTGGCTTTTCCTTGGTCTGGCGTGACCTGTTGCCCTACATTCTCAAGTAAAGCCTCCCATTGTCAATGACGAAGTGCTGATCATGCAGGTTGTCAGGATTGGACCAACAACATCCCTGTGGAGGACAAAATCTTTCAATTTCATGTTCTTCGGGACTTGGTGCTGTCTTATACCAATGCCGCTACGCAGACTCGCAACACCCGGGGGCTCTGTTCTTTGTTCATCCCTCCGCCAAGCTACACAAAAGTAAGACCTACACGTAAGAGCGCACCGTCGATATCAGCATTCGGACGGGACAAGGGGGATACAGTGGAGATCTCGGGGTCTGCCTGTATTAGACATTGCACCGCACAGTAGTTGTGTTTGAGTCTGACCGCAATGTCCATAGACTGCTCACCATTATGCTGCTGATGTCAACCCCGGTGCTGGCTACGGTCGAGGGTAACCGTTGGGCGTATCTCTTGCCCGTGTCGCTGGCCGGCGGGCTGGTTGGCCTGCGGCTCCTCCCGTTCTCCCGCTTCGATCGTACATCAAACGAGGCATTTAGCCCAAAATTCTTCTTCGGGCCCCCTACACCGCTCCCTTCCGCTCTTTCTTTCAGTTTCCCTCTTTTCATTGGTTTTAGCTCTGAGCTCCCCGTGTGTCCGTGACTGTGTGGTATTATCGACGATTTTTTCTCCTTGCACTTCCGCTGTACTCACTCATTTCCTGCTCTACTGAGATGACAGGTTCCCCCCCCCCGGGAGGGGGAGGGTTTGGAGTGGGACTTTGCAGTGTACTCGGTTGCCTCCCCGCAGCTTTTCAATTTTTGTTCATAGTTCACTTCTGTTCTTTATTGCCTTGCTTGTCGTTCTCCTCTTAGGGCCTGCCGTATAATGCCTCCGCCATACTCCCGGGGGGCGCCCCCCCCGGGGGGGGGTGCAGGGGCCAAGACCGGTGGTGGGCCACCTTTGCCACACGACTGCGAGAGGCGTTTCGTGTTTTAATGCGGTGTGTACTATGCGTAGATACAGTTCTTTGAACTGGTTATCTTGTCTTACCAGGGGCATCATCATCGTCATCAGCATCTTCAGCACTGATGGTGTCTTTTCCTTTTGGATCGGGTTTGATTTCCGGATACGCTGCCCAAATTGTTCCTGTTCGTTTTCCATGTTTTGGGTCCCTTGTAGCAGTTTGCAGTGCCGCCGTAGAGCTTCTGCGCGGGTGTGCGTGTATCTGTGCTTCCGCCTCTGTGGCACACGGACCCTACCATGAAAAACCGAAACAATGCGGTGTCGAACCACTTGCAAACAACAAATCGGATCAGACAGAAACAACAGCCGGCGCGCGGCTGCTGCATGCGAGAATACGTAATCCCAACAGGAAGAAATCCCCTGTCGCCGCCCCTTTCCTGATTCGCAAAATTCTCCGCGAGAGAGAGGGGTAGAAGGGGAGGACGGGCGGGTTGTCTTTCTTTCTCCCTAGCATCCCCACTCCACCGGCACCACCAACATTTTCTGCTAGTGCCCAAATTTACGAATCCTCCACTAACACAAGATCGAGAACCACCACATCTAGACTCTTCACTGAGACGAACACACACACACACACACACAAAAGACAGAAAGAGGGAGCGAGAGCGCAAAAAGTAAAGTGCCATGGGAGAGATAATCTATCTGCCCGGCACCGCTCCTAGTAACTGCGCACCCTGGAGCCATGGTGCACACTCGAACGATAACACTGCAGCCTGGAATGGCGGTGGGGAAGGGGGGCACGGAAGGGACGGAGGGGACTGTGGAGGGGGGAGGAGGGGGCATACACCGTCCCCGTCCCGGTTGCTTCAATTCCCATTTTTTGTTTGGTGGACCGCGGTGTGTTTTTTTCTGTATTTAATTTTGGACCAAAAACGTCTCCCTTTTGCACTGCGGTCTATTCTAGCACGCCAACAAAAAATACACAAGGGACAGGGACTAGCGAGGCACGGATCCCAGAGGCCATTGTTACAACCCCTCTCTCCCCCCCCTCCCTACCACCAACCCGGACAACACCAAAACAGTCACGACGTTCCGATCGGACGTGGATCCAAAAAACCCAAAACCAACTCGGAACGTCAAACAGACCAAAGGTTGGGGGTCAGGGTGGGGGATTCATCCATCCTGGCCCAGAGAGAAATTGAGTAAGCAACCCACAGCACCATTCTCTGTTTTCTCCTCCTTTTCTTTTCTTGGTTGTTTTTCCATTTCCCCTTCTTCTTCCTTCTTTTTTTGTTGTTAGTCTTTCTTCTCCATTTCCTTTCGGCCTTCGGGACCCACCTTCTTCTTTTTGTTTCCGAGCCTGTGTTGGGTTCCCAACACTGCCCCCCCCCTTCTCGGCCGCTCAGTGTCCGCACCGCACACGTCCACGGTTCCCCCCCCCCCACACCCCGGGGGCCCCCGGGGGAAGGGGGTTTCTCTGGCTCCCCTTGCCCTGGGGTCGGGGTGACCGAGCCGGTCAGCGGTGGGCCGAAATAAAACTGTGCCCTAAATTAAACATCGTCACGACTGGGTTGGGAAGGGCACTTGGAGCGGGGCGCGCGTCGCGCCGGGGCGACAACGCACCGTGAACATATGCGCGACAACGCACCGTAGACATATGCTTGCAAGAGCGCGTCTTTCTTACACCTACGCAGGATAGCAGATGTACCAGTTGTGGAGCGCACACTAGATCATGCTACTTGAGGAAGACAGTGTAAATTAGATAGGAAACGACCATGTCACACACACGCACAAAATTTGGGCACACTCAGGGACCGTTTCCCAAACACATACACTATGCCCGGCGGAGGAGGACTACAGGTTCCGGGCGGTGTTCCCGGAATGTTTCCAGCTCCAAATAGCGCCCAGAGAGTCGGAGGGTCATCGCGGGAAGGCGGGGCGAGCAATGATAAGGTCCGTGCAAAAGTACCTCTACAGAAGGGGCGTTCGCTCATGGACTGGATCCGCCTCATGAACGAACGTGGTCCAGCCCTCAATGGCATTGGAGGGCGCAAGATGCGTGTAACCATGGAAGAGCTGGCCAAGCACAATACCCGAGAGGACGCATGGATGGCAGTTAATGGAGTGGTCTACAATGTCACCGAATATATGGAATTTCACCCAGGTGGTGAAGGTAAGCTCATGGAAGGTGTCGGCACTGACGCCACTGCCCTCTTCAATCGGTATCACTCTTGGGTCAATCCGCAGACCATGCTCGAGAAGACGATAGTCGGTCCTTTGGTTGCGCCGCCTGCCATGCACTTGGCCGCCCCAGGCAATGCGGGGAGCGGAGGAGGCCCTGTGACGTTGGGAGTGCCCGGAACTCCTTCGGCTGCCGTACCAAGGAGAGCCGGGTCTGCTATAGCGCAGACCACCGACAAAAAGGCACTGCCCCAAAAACTCCGTACTGACTGGTACCAAACGGAAAAGGAAGTTTTCCTGAATGTCTACGTACCAAATCTGAGCCCCAAGGCCTTGGCGGCGGCAGGCGGAGCGGACGGAAAGGAGGTCGTCCTGACCATTTCGGAGGTAGTACACGGACACAAGCACCAAGTCGCTGTCAGACTAGGGGGTTTGCTACGTTTCAACACTGCAGAGCAACCGGTCCTGCACTTTGGACCGAAGAAATTGGAGGTCCGTCTACTGAAGGACAACACTGGGCAATGGCCCAGCGACGACATCAAAGTCACCACCGCGACGGAGGCCACCACCGTAGTTGCCCCCGACAGTAATAGTAGCACAGTCAGCAAGGTCACTAAGCGTGGTAGTGATTTCACTGTGAAGGGCTGTGTTATCTCCGAAATCAAGGACATTAACGGTCGGGGGCTAATGACGTACGTGATAGATTTGCCAGCCGATCCGCAGATTGACAGAGTCATCGGAGATTGGGAACCGGGCCAGCATCTGTATCTCAGTTTTCCCCAGTCCTACCGAACCGGCTACGAAGGCGCTGATGATCGCCGCCCCTACACACCGAGCGCCTTTGCCCGGAAGAATGGCACGCACTGGCAGGCCGTTCTCGACATCAAGCTCTACCCAGACGGTGTCTTCACTGGGCCAAACGGACCATTGCAGAAGCATTCGCAGGTTCCGGGCGAAATGTGCCAGATCCGTGGACCTGCAGGACACAAGGCCAGTGCCTGGCTGGACGATGCAAAGGGCCAGGCCATCACACTTTTGGCGGCCGGCACAGGGATAACCCCATTAATCTCAGTCCTCCGTGCCCATCTAGGCTTTTCGCCCTGGACCCATGTGACCACCGACACCGCTGCTGGTGGCGAATTCACGGGTTCCTGCTCGTCTGCAGCACTCATCTACAGTGTCCGGCAGTGGAACGATGTCCTCGAGTGGGAGGAGATCCAGGTCATTCTGGGCCTGGTCGGTCCGCAGCGCCTGCGCGTCCATGTGATCATTACCGATGGACCTGTGCCCAAGCACCCGGAGTTATCGGAGGGCATCAGTATTAGCAATGAAAAATTGGATGTCGAGAGCCTGAGAGCTTTGGTCAAAGTCTCGAAGTATGCTAATAGTTCCGGAGACGTGGCAATGGGCCCAGCGGATCCGCACTACTTTGTTTGCGGACCCTTGAGCTATAATCGTAGCATGGACTCCAAGATCCGCGGTATTGAGGGACAGGACACCAGAAACATCCATTTGTACCAGTAAATGAACAAATCACTCTTTAAAGAAACTTAGAACGGTTGCATGGTCTGATAAGCTGTCTTGTTTACTACTACTACTACTAGTGCTCTAGCCCATTTCGAGTTGGTGTGATTATTTGATAAGGTGCCTTGTTAGACGTCCAGGCCCAGAGCGTTCAGGGCCTTTTCGAGGGCCGCCAGCAATTCTTCGCGGCGTTGCATTTTCCGCAAGCTTGCGCCAAAGTACGCGGACTCGTGCGCAGTGCCGTAGAGACGGTCAATGTGGAATCGAATATCATCGACTATTGGAATGGAATCTGTCTCCTGCCTTCCTTCAATGGCAGTTGCATCGGCGAGGACAAGGCCATGAAAGAGCTTTGTGTGCGCCAGTTCGTCCAGATGCTGAGCAAGAACCTTGGCACAGTGATCCTCCATGCGCGGCACATCGTAGACACGGCTAATCTCAATCATTCGGAAAACGTTTTGCTTGGTAACATGCTGGATCATGATGGTAGCGCAAAAGTTCTTCAGACTGCTCATCAGAAACAAGTCGCTTGCCTTCATCAGGGGCATGAGCTCGTCTATCGAAACGTCGCTCACATAGTCACAATAAACATGCTCGGCGACCCGAGCAAATATTGTGGGCGAAATGTCATGTAACGCAATGGTGACTAAACCACCTTCTCTCTCGCCATCACTGTCGCCACCCTGCCGCTCCACTGCCCGTCCTTCCATGAACCCTTCGTTGCCAAGCATTGCCTCAAAGTAGGGACTGCGGCTAATCCAGAAGACCTTATGGCACGGAAACTCGTGTCCCTCGACTGTGAAGACTACATCCGCAAAGGCAATGAAGCCATCGATGAGACTGGTGAAGGCAAGCAGAGATTCAACAGCGGTACCGGGTTTGTCGTTGGTGTCTGCACCAGCTCCGGGCACATTCTGGTCTGTTATCGGTGATTGTCGAGTATCGTCCGCAGTGTCATCATCCACCACAGTACCCGTACCAGTACGGGCAAAGTTCTTCAGTGCTGGCAGCACACTATCCGCGTACTTCCCCAAAAATTCCTCTGGCAGACATGCTGCAAACAGTGGTCCATACTCCGTTCTTTTCTGCACCACTAGCATCTCTTCCTCCGGCTTTAGGTTCTCATCGATCGCTTCCAATTCGTCGCGTAGCAGCAAAAGGCCCGCCTGCTTCAAGATCAATCGCACTGCACCGAAATCTCGGCGGAAGCACTCGAAGCGTCCGGTGTAAAAGAATCGGAGCAGAGCATTGAAGGCCTTTGGCTCCAACAGCTCCGACTTGAGATGAACATGCGCCTTCGCACGCCAGCGGCCTTGCAGCTTGTCCAAAAAGTACTGCGACTGCGCGGCCAACACACATCGATGGGCAGACAGTGTCTCGGTGGTCACTATGCTATTGTGTGGATCATTCTTGATGCTCAGGGAGAAATGGAAACTGATGTCCTTGGTTTCCGCCGCCGTATTCTGGGGGTCCTCGAAGGCTTTTCGCAGAGCCTCGTGGAACGCATCCAGGGCAGTGGCAACCTTATAACGCTTCAAAACTTTAACAATGCCTTGGTTCAGTGCACCGTACAAACATCGTTCTCCGTCAAAGGTTCCTTCCTCGCAACGCGCTCCCTTGCTCAGCAGGTAGTTGATCACATCAAGGTGACCACACAAACACGCATAGTACAAGGGGGTAGAATCCCATCGGTCCCGCGAGTTCACACCATGATGCTTTACTTCTACTAAATAGGCCACCCGATCAACTTTGCCCTTGCGACAAGCCATGTACATGTCATCTGTGTCCTCTTCGGCGTCGTCACTGTCTTTGATCGCCGTGACCAGTCTCAGATCCTGGTTGTCAAAGGCGTCGTCCTCGAAATACTCGAAACCTTCATCCTCGTCGTAGTCTATCTCCGGTGCATATTCAATGTCAGCATCATCGTCTTTAAGAGCAGGTCTTCCCTTAATCATCTCTGTTCCTAGATCAAAAGGGCTGACACCCGGTTGATAGTAACCCTTCCGCCGCTGAAATGTTTGGACGGCACTGAACTGTTGCGCATGACTTTGAAGGTCATCGACATTCGGCACCTCTTCGGCTTTCGCTTCTGCTATGTTGGTCTGCTCGTTTTCGGTGTCACTGACATTAGTCCCTGTGGTTGAAGTGAACTCGATTCCATAGAACTCTTTGAGTGCTTTCGTCGACTTTTCATCGTTGAGACCCAGCGCATTGCGATAGATGGTGCGGTGGTCATGGTCAAAGTCCTGGCTAGTGAGTTCATCGGATCTTCCGTTCTGTGATTGAGACCCTGTCATGGCTACGCTTTCTAAAATTTGTAAAACCAGACCATAGAGATGGGTAGGAGTTGACTCACAACATCTGGCACAGTTTCCTTGGTGGACGTGATCTGACCGAAATTCGAGGTAGTAACGTCTTGGCCACTATTGCACTTCAGAACATATCAGCGTTTGAAAAGTACAGCCTCCGGGTTCTTAGCCACCCTACCAATCCCTTCAATGCTCACCATGCCGTTTCTTTTGAAGTACCTTTGAAAGTCGGAAATAGTAAGAGCCTAGCACCACCGGCCCGTGTGCGATCCGCTGCAATGGGTGCGATGGGTGGGTGAGACACCCGGGCGAAGAGGCATCGGACGTTCACTTCCGTGTTTCTCTTCTCCCTCCCCCCCCCCTGGGACGGGCTTCGGCCATTTCGCAGTTCCAAGATCTACACACTGGTTTCTTCTTCATTCATACCAACAGTGGTGGCAAGTAGAAGGGGGGCCGGGTTTTTCTGCCCGGGAGGTTCTCATCAAGCTTCCAAGGGCAGCTCAGAGCGATCTCGACGTCTAAGCCCGGGTGCATTCCGAAGGGTTGCACAGACTAGCAATGCAATTCTGGCTGCTATTTCAACGGCATGCCAAATTCAGAGTCCATGATCAAAGAAAATGTGCGCGAGTGGGAACGAAAAAGACTGTGAGAACGATGGACACGTGAGTACAGTGTAGAACAGCGTTTTGGGAGCCATGTTCAGAGTGAAAGAGGCCTTCAAGCAGGCCGAAGCAAACACAAATGAAGAGAAGCTAATTGTTGCAGTGCACTGTGTACTGATCGACAGTGGTTATGGATGCCTCGGTGCTGGTAATAACGGAACAGAGAATGAGCCGGACGTACATCTGCCGGAAGCGTGGAATAAAGGCGAAGACGCACAGAGCATGATTATTCTGCGGTACACCCACGAAAACAATCCGCAGTCCCGAAAGACTTTGCAAGCCATTCGCATGGGTTCATCGGTACTCTTTCGCTTTGACGCCGATGGTGAAGAGAAACAGACCGGCGAAATTGAAATGAAGGCTGAAGACTACTTGGGAGAAGACGGACACCTGAAGGATTACCGTGACTTCTCCGGAACAATTCAGAAGCAATTGATTGAGCCCACATCCCTTGCAAAGAATGAAAAGAACGAAGAAGCGACATCAGGCTCATCCTCAAATAAGCGCAAGGCTACTGCGCCAGTAGCTCAACCGCAGTCGGTCATGCCTTCCAGGGCACAGGGTCCCCCCGTCGCTGCCGGTGATGGCGCTGGCATCGGCAATCGGCCTGACTTTGACTACGGACGTCCGGACCTGGATCCTTTGGGCGGAATGGGACCCCGAGCACCTGGATATCCCAATATTGTGGGACCTCCAATGCCAGGAATGGGTGTTGCACCCAGCGGTGGCATGATGTTCGATCCCTTTCGCGGTGGAGGCGGCGTTCCTGGAGCTCCCGGGGGATTCCGTCCCCCAGGCGGGAACGGTCAACTACCACCTGGGGCGGTCCCTCCGGGCGCCCGCTTCGATCCCTTCGGTCCACCTGGAGCTCCGGGTATGCCAGGCGCCCCCGGTGGACCCAACCGCGGGGGCGGCGGCGGCGGATTTGGCACCGGCAGGCCGACTCCGGGCCAGGGGCGGTACGCGAATCCAGATCCAGACCAGTTGCCCCCACCGGGATACAACGACATGTTCATGTGATTGTTCTGCACATAATCCCTTTGGTATGTTCCCTTTCTTTAATTCTGTAATTGAACTATGTTAAAGTTGAGTAATGAATGTTTCTTCCCTGTTTAGTACATTGGAAGAGTGGGCTCGACCTTCGCCTTCCAGGAGAAGTACCCACCCTTCAGATCTTTCACGGTTTTAGTGCCTAGGACTTCGCTCATGGAGGAGTCCTCATGCAACATCTGCAGAGCACGCTGGGAATCATTGCCCATGCGGCATACGAAAACAATGTTAGCCTTTACGTCGCGCTGTAAATGTTCCCTCAACTTTTCACGTTCATCTCTTTGCCGGAGACGGCCCAGCGGGTAGTTCAAAATAACTGATGAGTTACTGTGCAGGCGCATGATGTCGTACTCGTGCTGTGGGCGTACGTCGATAACCAGAACCTCGTCACGGTCCAACATGTCTTTGAGCACTGTTGCATCAACACGATCATTAGCTTTTAGTAGGCTGATACTGTCACATGAAATCTTGTCATGTGCGGGTTGTTCCAAGCCAAGTACATCATACGCCTCGTCGCAGACGTTCTTGATCGTCGCCCTCGCTACGGCACTGCAAATGGCACAGTCAGTTCTTTTTGTCCGAATCTTTACACTACGCAGGCGGCACGCCTTGCCGTCCCAGAGTCCTAGAGCATTCGTAAACTTACTTGTGCCTGTAACAATCAGGCGGATGGCCTCCTGGGCCTGCAAGTTTCCAATCACACCAACCACTGGTCCCAGCACGCCGCTCTCGGCGCAGTTGGTGACTGTACCTGCCGGTGGTGGTTCGGGAAAGACACAGCGATAGCATGCGCTTCGGGTCGCGTCTGTCTCATTGCTCATGGGCGTATGATACGCACTGATCTGCCCTTCCCAGCGCAGCGCAGATCCGGAGATGAGCGGCTTGCCCAACAACACGCACACATCATTTACTAAGTAACGCGTGGGAGCATTGTCCGAGCAATCAAGAACGACGTCCCAATCCTTGACAATCTCCATTGCGTTCACCCTAGTCAGCATTCTCGAGTACGGTACTGCCCTTAGACGACCATTGATCCTCAGACAGATTTCACACAAGCTCTCTGCTTTGTTCTTGCCAATGTTCGGTTCCGAATGTGCGAATTGCCGGTGCAAGTTATTTTCGCTAACCTCATCACCGTCCACAAAACCCAAGCAACCAACACCCGCAGCAGCAAGGGTTAATGCCGACGGACATCCTAAGCCACCCGCACCCACGATGAGTACTGCACTATTCAACAGTTTCTCCTGGCCAAAAGGGCCGATCTCCGGCAGAATGAGTTGACGGGAGTATCTGGCGACGTCGTGGGTGGTCAGTCTGTGCCTGACATGCTCACGCCATGGATTCGCGTTGATTTTGTCAGATGCAGTTGTTTGTCTCTTCTCTAGTTCAAGGGCTTGTGCTCTGAAAAGCCGGGCCTCTTCTTCCAGCTTGAATGCTGCTTGCCGTAGACCCTCCGGAGTCAACTGGCGGGCGTCCAGTCCAGTCATGGTGGACCCTTCATCACATTCAATATGGGCAGCCAAAGACTCACAGCTCTCATCTGATTTACAACCGTAATTTGTGTTATTTGCGGCTCTTATCTGATCAATACTATCGGGAAACTTGTGTCTTGGTTGGTTGAATAAGCTCAAGTTCAAGAACCTTTAGGAACATGCAGACTTATGCGGACCTTTTGAATGAAAACCCACCCCTGACCGCGAGGAACCCTCACTCCCACAAGTGGTGGGGTGCGGTTTGGCCGGCACGGAGGTGACGAATTTTCGCGCGGACCAGCCCTCGGCTGCTAACATACATGTCTGGGCACGTTTAGCCGGGTGTGGCATCTTTGATGGTAACGATGAGACCGAAGCAATGGACTGTTTGACATTAATTTTGGAGAACCTTCTCGTTGGCATTCGAGCTCACACCACAATAAAACGTTAGACTGTAAGACTATTTAGAAACGGAAGTCTGCCATCGAGTTCTCTGGATTATATTGTATTTTCAGAGTTTCAGACGTCAGAACACTTGGGAGAAGTGGGCGGCGAAACTGTCAGGTTATGACAATTGTGATAAAGAACATGTAGAAAGCCCAAACGAAATACAAAGGAAACCATGAAGGAAGTATGTACGTGCGGCAATCCTCCGCACGGCACTATGGTGTCATGCGGAAGCTGCAATGAAGAATTTCATCCGGAGTGTACAGACTCCGGTGCGCTCGATGGCGAGTGGCACTGTCCAATCTGCGGTTTCCAGGGCACAGGCGGAATGACCAGCCATGGAGCCTCAGGAGTAAAGGCAGTTGAACAGACAACAGAAAACAGCGCTGATCATGGAGAGACCCTAGACATTGTGAAACCACTAGCCTCTGATCAGGCCCCCGATTCCGCTGCGGTGTCGTCGACGGCGGTCACGACAGGTGACAATGGGGATTGTGTCGGGAGAAAGCGCAAAGATTCCACCTCGAGTAAGACTGAGCCAACTAAGCGTAGAAAATCATCAACATCCAAGAAACCTCAGGTTCCGCAAAAGTTGGCTGTAGTGAAACAAAACGAATTGGACTCCCGAATTCGGGAAAGCGTGCGCACCAATTTGAAGCAAGCCATGCAAGGTAAGATTAGCACCCGCAGTGATTCTGAAGCGGTAGGTGAGGAATCTATTCAAGAAAAGGCCATTGAAATCGAGCTGATGCTATATGAGCTCTGCGGAAGTGCGGATAGCAAATACAAGAACAAATTCCGTAGTATTCTGTTCAATATGAAGGATGCTTCCAACGAATGGCTTGTGCAATCACTGCTGTCGGGAGAGCTGACCGCCCGTGAAATGGTTCGCATGGAGACACAGGCGCTGGCATCAAAGACCCTTAATGCTTGGCGCGAGCAGGAGAAGCAGAATCTGGCAGAGTCCGTGATCAAGCGCCAAGGCAACGAAGACGACGAGACAAGACGTCTGTTCCGGTCGGTGCTCAGCGAGCGGACAGCCTCAGCGGCAGAAACCAACAAAGATGCTGCCTTCTCCGGAATTACGGACAGCGGTGCCGCTTTTCGCGAAGCGGAAAGAATGCGGGGCAGCATGGTAGACGAGACTGACCAACAGCCCACTATTTCTAAGGTTTACGATGAGCCATCCAAGAATATTGAAGTACTCGAAGGGTACGCGAATATGGATGAGACCTCCCTGCAAGACAGTGAACAGAAGCAAGCAGAATTCGTGAACGAGCCACAGACCAGCAATGTCATTATTGACGGCCTCGATGACGGCAGAATGAAATGGACCGTTCGTTACGGCATTGACGTAGATCGAGCAGACGGTTTAGTGCCTAAGGTGCTGTACATCAGCAAGCGGGTTAAACGCAAATCCGCTCTGGACCATCTGCGCAGGGTACGTAGACTCGACCTGTGCAACCTCGCGGTACTTACCCTTCACATTCCGGCCACTCGTGAGGATTTTCTGGCCTACAATGAGGTGCTTGGGTACCTGCAATCCCGGAACAGTGTCGGCATTGCCAAGGCAGAGCATCCTGATGTCCATGAGCTGCTAATATTGCCATCCCCTGCTGAGGAAGACCAGGTACCGGACGTGTTTGAAGACATGTCAGTGTACAAGAAACCTGGCACAGACCTGCTGCTATTTGTCATTCTCTTCAAGAAGCTCCTAGCACCCAATGGCCACTCGACTCATCGCCAGCCGGCACCAGCAACTGTTGTGGAGCACCCGGTGAAGAAGTCCATCAATACCCGGACGGAGGTGTCATCAAGCGGCCCAGATGACATGTACGATCCGACAGACCATACATTGCCAGAGCGCATTTCACGACCGGACCCTTCCGCGCCAGCAGTAGCAACCGCCGCAGCAGCTCAGGCTATCGATTTTGCCAAATTGGCTTCTGCAGTTCAGCGGTTTAAGAACGCTCCTGGCTCTGGTGCTGCCACCGACTCGGCCGTACATGTCCCTTCACCTACAACGGCACCTGCGCCAGCCCCCGCGGCTCCCACCGGTCTCCAGTACAACCCTGAAGCTGTCAAGGCGGCCTTGGCCCGTTTGAAGTCAATGAACGGAGACGGTGGTGGAGGTCAGTGACTAAGATGCAAGATTGAATACCAAGTCTTCCTGTACTGTTTTGTGTGAGCAATGCATCCGGGCACAAGATTGATGTTTTAAAATTAACTGTTGGTTTCATAACCATGTTCATGTAGATGAAAAGCAAATGAAGTCTATGTTTATTGCGAATGTTTGTGATATGTAGACTCTGAAAATAGCTATCCAGTGCTTTGCAAGAGTTGTGAAGGATGACGTCTTGTTGCTGCATGGTGAGCACAGAACTTACATGCTCATCTATCGGTTCACATGGTCTTGAGCGTCTTTCCCTTTATCGTGCCAGCAGGCGGGGGGTAGAAGTATGCCAGTCCCATTGGCGTGAAGACCGTCACTGACAAACCGGCCAGGTACGCAAACGACGCAAACATAATCTTCAAATTCTCCACACCCACGTTTCTTGCGGTGAACAGCGTACCAGTATACTGTTCGTAAGCAGTGAACCACAGCCCAATGTAAAAGCGTTGCACGCTCACTGCCAGTCCGGCAGCGCAATGCATGATAACCCAGTAGCGGTGTGCGGGAATGTTGCGGTCAATAGCAATGGCCTTGAACGCCCGGTAGAGTGTATAACCAAACAATTTAAATAGTAGAAGCACGGCCATGTCCAGGGTAAAGATGCTCCAGTGTCCCAATGGCAGGGTATAGCTCATGCCAAAGACTGCGAATCCGAGACCAGTGAAGCAGAGGCTGGTGCTCAGGGCAAAAAACAGGTAACCAGCATACTTGTGCAGCTTCAGGTTGCGCTTTCGCAGTCCAGACCTGAGCTGGAAGGGGGCCATTAGCGACCAGATCGCAGCGGGAATAATATGTCCGTAGAAGGATACCAGGGGATACTTCTTGTACACTTCATGGACAGGAGTCCCTTCCTCATTGGGAAGCTCCGCCACCTCTGCAGTCTCACTGTCTGTTACATCCCTCAGGTTGATACCAAAGAAGTAATGACTCAGTTGGCGAATGGCAAAGGTGAACACAAGCAGACACAGCCATAGTGTGATACCCCAGGACACGTAGCTGGCCAGTGTCTTCATTGGCTCATCCTGTTTCTTGGAGCGTATACTCTGTAGGGTTGTAGCATTAGGTGGCATGGTTTAATCTTCTTGTGGAATTCTATCCATTGATCATTCACAATGACTCAGTCCCCATTTTATACAATAAAGTTCAGAGTGCCTTCAATATCTCTGTATATTCATGTGCGGTGACAGTCCGCTCTTTTGTAGCTGAAACTTGCTCCCATGACTTTAGATTGTTGTGTCATGTATGTATTCGATGCAGATGCCAACTTGTATGGAATAAAAGGTTCCACAATATGCGCAGGAAGCATCACACCGGGAAGTCCGCAGCTCTTGTCCCTCTCGGAACCCAGCGACCCACACAATGTCCTTGGCTCTTTGCGCACTCAGCTGCCGCGAAAAGGCAGGACCTCCAAGTCAGAACTCTCGTTTCTGAATACGGTACCTATTGAATCCTAGACACCCACTTGAACACTTTGCTAATTTTCCTACCCACCCAAGGAGGCCCACCCAGCGAGTATCAGCTGTCTACCGATGATCGTGCACGCAACGATACAGAAATCGCTTTTCCTGCGGTTCATACCTGCTGCACAGCGCCCCCCCCCCCAGCAAATCGCATTTTCTGACCGCATAGAAACATTTGTTCTGCCAATAAAAAATATACCCTCATGTCGTCCCCGCTCCCATCAATTTTGCCCGATGACTGGTATACTGGGAGTGCAATGGTGGGGGTTAGGCGTGCCCACTTTACTTCGGCGTATTTCTGGGGGACCAGTTACAGGCCCGAGGAATTGCAGGCGTGATGCGGGGAACGCTAATCTGAGCCGTCACCAGCTGTCAATAAGCGGGGAACCATTACGAAGGAAAATCTTGGTGGTCTCCTTCTGGCAGACCGCAGCTAAATTTCGAATCTATTGGGATTATGGCGAAGACGGAATTAGTGAAGTATGTACAGAGTGGTTCGCCAGAACCCTTTCCACGTCTGAAAGCCTGTGTATGTTGTGCTCACGGTTTTTGTCTTCCGCTTGTATGTTCTGTCTGCGCCCGTTTCACGGGGTTCCCCAAGGGCCCCAGCGCCTTCGCTCGCTGCTTTACTCAGGTGACCGGTCAGGAGACTGTCCCTGAAAGAAAAGGAAGAAGGGGGGGGGGGGGGACAGAGACGGGGGAGACGAGAAGAGGAGGGTCGCAATTCCTTCCTTTTCTGGAGGAGGCCCACAGGTGGGTTCCCGTGATCGGGTTGGTAAGGGTGTCCGCATGAGGAACGATTTTAGAAAGACAATCCGGCGATCTAGATAGTAGGGTGCCAAAGCTAAGTGGTCATGCGGCTATGCCATGCATGTCTGGTCCAGCTGTATTCAACGCCGAGCGCGACGTCTACTCTTCTCCGAAGGCCATGTCTTCGTCTGCACCTTTGGTTCTTCACCAGTCAGTTCCTTGTACAAACCTCGCAGCTGTTCCAATTCGATGCCCAGACGTTGCAGCTCCTCTTCCTTAACCTGTGCAGTGGCCTGGGGAATATAAGCTGAACCAGGACCCCGAAGAACATTATTCCGAGATGTCCATTCACGACTAGCCTTCGTCAGCCGTCGTTCTAGATTGGCTGCCACTCGCTCCGCATTATTTACCTGATCCTTTGTCAAGAAAAGGGAATAGTCTGAGCTTACAGGCATGATAATGCCATCACCAAGCTTTCCAATGACCTCTTCCCGGGTGGCACTTGGAGGATTGATGTCAACGCTAAGGTCTGCACGGCCCATTGCACCGATGACAGGCAGCATGGCAACAAAATTGGCCTCACTGGCAGCCTCAATTGTTCCACAGAGCACAATAATATTCTTGACTTCAGACGATGCAATGCCAAGAACGTCTTTCAACCGTCGAATACTTCTTTTCAAATTTCTGGCGTCGATCATGGGTCCCAGAAGTTCTTCAGAGACTTTCTGACCCGTCGCCCGTGTGGCCTCCGCGAAACACGGGTGCCGGACACGATTGATTGCGCACACTTGTGCATCTCCGTTGCCATTGGGATCCTCGCAGCCATTGAGTACGTGATGCATGTAGATGGTATGGAATGGTGCTATGGGATAGGACAATCGTAGCAGGGTTTCAATTGCAAACCGGAGGGTGCGAGCCACGTGAGCACGACCTTTGTCATCACCATTCCCGAGCAAGTATTTGGTTTGTTCCATGTAGTCGTTAGCGAACATTTCTACCCAGAACTTGCGAACAGCAGTGAAGTACACTCCAGGGGTAACCTCAGTTGGCTTCAATTCTGAGTAATCTAAGTCTTGCGCGAGAGACATCAGTTCGTAGATGAAGTATCGGTTGGCGGGATGGACACTGCAATCGTCAAGAAGGGCCAAAGTCTTCTCGCCTTCTTGGACATATCGCTCTTCGGTCCAGGCTTCCCTGATATCAGACCCTAATGATGTATCCATCAGAGTCTGCTGGACGTATTTTGTGGCGTTGTAAATTTTGTTGAGGAATGCACTGTTATTCTTTGCTTGGCGCATATCAAAGTTTACGGTCGAGACCTCCGAATAACCCAAAAGAGCCAGCCGCAGCGCATCAGCTCCGTACGCAGGGAATCCATTGGGATAGTTCCGGTCAATGGCTTTCAACCCTTTTGCTACTTCCCCATGCTCCACATTGCTTTCCAGTAGACGTTTCTTCAGCGCCTCTTGGCTTGCACCTTGAATAACATCCATGGGGTCGATGACGTTGCCCTTTGACTTGCTCATTTTTCTTCCTTCGCTATCACGTACCATGCTGTGGCACCAAATCTGCGTAAACGGATACTCATCGACCAAAAAGTGATTGGTCATCAGCATCCGTGCGACCCAAAAGAAAATAATGTCGTGACCTGTCTCCAATACAGTGTTTGGGTACAGTCCCGTTTGCTTCAGCTCTTGGCCGTTCTGTGCTTCATGCGGCCACCCAGCTGTGCTGATGGGCAACAAGGCAGACGAAAACCACGTATCCAAGACATCTTCATCTCGCTCGAGACGGTATTCTGCATAATCATGTGGATATCTCTTCTTGAGTTTCGCTTGCGCTTCCTCCACACTCCCAGCGATGATCCATTCATCTGTGGCTGTAGTGGCGTCTTCAGAGATCGGAAGAGCGCGAAAGGCTGGGATCTGATGACCCCACCACAACTGGCGAGATATGCACCAATCCTCGATGTTGGCGAGCATTGTCAACAATTCGGACGCGCATCGCTCAGGTCGGATCTGAATTGTGCCCATCTCCACCGCTTTCTTCAGCTGCTCAGCCATTGTGGTCATGGAAATGTACCATTGGGGCCGCAGCAAGGACTCAATTACATCACCCGTTCGGCTACACGTCTTGACTACCATATCATGCTGGTGCTTGCCGCGTACAAAATTCTTTGATGATAATTCTTTAAGCAGGCTACGGCGAATATCCAACCTGTTCTTTCCCCGATAGCGCTGTGGTACAAGATCCGTATCCAGCATAGTACCATCATTTCCGATTACATCTACAACCCGCAGATTGTGTCGCTGGGCACATTCATAATCATTGGCATCGTGTGCTGGCGTGACCTTCACAGCACCGGTGCCCTTGGTAGGATCCGCCAAAACCCCATCGGCAATGACAGGCACTACATGTCCCGTGGCTGGGTTCAAGACTGATCGGCCGATGAACATTTGATAGCGACCATCGTCTGGGTGCACAGCGACTGCCACGTCGCCAAACATTGTTTCTGGCCTCGTTGTCGCAACGCAAATCTCTTGGTCTTTATGTACAGTACCGGCCTCATCAACCAAGGGGAACGCAATGTCGTGGATCGCCCCGTACTCTACCTTGAATCCGTTTATGTTCATCACAGTTGGTTTAGTGATCGACTGTGAGTCCACTTCTACGTCGGAAAGAGCAGTCTGAAGAGTGGGACACCAGTTCACCATCCGATTCGCACGGTAAAGCAGACCTGCCTCATGCATCCTCAAAAATGCTTCGTTCACTGCGGAGGTATGATGGTCATCTAGCGTAAAAAATTCCTGGCTCCAGTCCAGCGAAAGCCCAAATGCCCGTAACTGTGTACGAATAGTCTCTCTGCGGGCCTGGCTCCATTGTTTTGCGACATCAACAAATTCAGCCCGTCCCATATCCTTGCGCAGCAGATTCTCTTTACGATGAAGAATTCGTTCCACAACTGCCTGAGTAGCAATGCCGGCGTGATCTGTACCAGGGATCCAGTGGACCCGCCGTCCAGCCAGCTGTGCCGTCTTCGCCATGAAGTCTTCGATGCAGACGGTCAAAGCATGCCCAATGTGGAGGTTTCCAGTCACATTCGGTGGTGGTAAGAGCATGGTAAAAGGTTTCTTTTCCTCACCTATGGGTGCAGGTCGTGGTTTGTCGTCTAAGTGATTTTGCACGCGCTGTTCTATGACCCCCGTCTGGATCGGTGTTATAAACTTCCAATCATCAACGCCATTTGGCTCACTTGCCCCGCAATATGCAGCCGCTGGCAATCTTAGAAGGTTCTGGCGTACTCGCACTTGTGAAGATCCACGCCAAGCAACGAACTTGAGGAATGACATGCTTCGTGGTCTTCGTTTGCAGAAACGTGCATCTTATGACACTCCCTCCATTGTGCCTTATAGTCTGGCTATCTTTCCTTCTTTATCTCACTTTCTTGTCGCAAGGTTTCCACTCAATTACAAAAAGAAGTGGTCTTGAAGTACCGCCTACGTTCTGTGGCGATGAAGTTGTGTTGATGAAGACTCGCACCCTCAAACCGGACCGTACGCATTGTGTAGGCACCAGGGTTCTCCATCAGAAATCTCGCGCGTGGGGGCCAGAGGGGCCCTTCACCCGACTAGGGTGCGAGTGGCACAGAGGGCACAGAGCGGGGGAGATTTGAATTAGTCCCCAACAAGCAAGCGGGATCTTGTACGCTGGCCGTCCTGATCCCTTTCCGCACCACCTTTATCCGTACCATTGCAACAGACACACTGATACAGCACATCGAATCTTGGGGAGTTGAGGTTTGGTTCCGCTTTCGTCCAGGACCAATCTGTCCAGCAATAAGATATTTGAAGGATAGGCATAGCCGAGGAGCCCACCTCTTCACAGTTGGTTTGACATTCCGCTTATGACCCATTCGGAGAGACACAGGACGCATATATGGCATTCGACTGTATGGTCAGTGAAGCAGCAATGACCCGTATCACTGGGAAATAGCATTATCAGGATGGCTTGGTTCGATCTTCATGTCCGTTAGTGTCAGGAACTGTACGAGATCCAAGTTTGCAGGCGTATCATGATAGAGGCACTGGTCCATCTTCGGTCGCGGCCTATGCATGCGCGTATGCCCCGGTCATCAATCCGATTCTACGCAAAAGAAGCAGGAAATCGAAGAAGACGTGTCAAGACAAAACGAAAGAGCTTAGAAAAGGAAGAAGTAAAGAATGTTGTATCGTCTGTATCTACACAAGAAGCAGAAGCAAACGAGTTTTTCACGTCAGAAGCAGTTCCAGCATGGCTTCGGGCTCGGGTGGCTGTCGGATCGTCGGAAGGGATAAGAGCTCGTTCACAGCTCACGAGGTCAGTACACATTGGTTCCCTGATTCCACCACCGCTTGTTCGGAGTCCTCTTAGTCAATCCCTGATGTCAACCATTTCCAGGTCTCGGGATCATCAGATCAATGATGTACACACTCTTCATGAAGAGTCACAAGAGATGCTTAGCTATCCCAGGCTATCAGAGGACCAAAAGGCCACTTTGAAGCAACATATTCGCACACTGGCAGTGGAAGGCGATCTTCTCGAAGCCTGGATGTTCAGGGAAAGATCAGGGGCAACAGACGAAATCGAGATATTGGAGACTCGAGGTATTCCAGTCGACCTCAATGAACACAGTGACCTAGATGTTTTGGCATTCGACATCAATCGGCGGTGTAAAGAGCCTGACTGTGGTCTGGCCCGGTCGGTATTAAATGCAGTTCATGATTTTAGGGCTCTGTACTTGAATCCAGCAGCGATAACACTCTCTGCGTTTACTGGTGATGCATCCTTTCTTCTTCAGTATGTTGATGGAAAGAACCTCCAAGGTAAGGAAGAAAAAGATATGCCTCCTGAACAGCAGGCTCCTGAACAGGAGGGTCCGATGTGGAATTTCCCCAAGGGTGCGGGTGTTATCTCACATGAAGATCATATGAAGATTATGGCATTTGGTAAGCTTGTGAGGTTTGGCCACATCGACGAGGCATGGAAGGTGCTGAGCAGTTTTAATGAACACCTGGCCGACGGGTTAAGGTTGCCACTAGCGCGTATGATGCTTGATCGTGGTCTGGAGGAGGCAATTGATAGCAAACGCTTTGGTGCTTTGGTTCATATTGCAGAGATTGGTCTTGAAAAGCAATGGTTGCGACCCAGCAGCTTTGGGGCAGTTGTAGGTGTGCTCTACGGACTTGATCGAGGTCAAGGTGTGCAGTTGGCTCATAGGCTTCTTGGGCATGCCGAGCGACGAAAACTCCTCACGGAATCTGAGTGGGCCCGGGCTGTGTGGAATGGACTCCTATCATGCAAATGCCTAGATCATGCCCGGCGTTGGTGGCCAAGAATCTTGTTAACTCATCGAGACCTAGGTGCAGAGCGACTTTCGGACATCTGGAAACTATTTCTCTACCGGACATTGGCAGCACACTCCGTGGAAACTGCAACAGACCCTCTCATACTCTTACCACAGGCGCTCAGAAATGACCCATTTAATGCACTTGTAATGGGGACCATGTCCGATGAGCAACTGGCGAACGAATACGCGAGGGAAATGCTGGCAGTTGAATGGGCAAGCTCCGAAACCATCTCTTTCGAAACAATGCGCAAAATGGAGAGTCTGATTCTACTGTCAGAGAAGACCCGAAATGTGGAATTCTTGAACGTTGTGCGGGGCCAGTTGGATCAATCATGGGCAAAAACAAAATCCTTTGTCAATTTGCATCCGCAAATGCAATTGGATCTCACACGGTTATATCAAGCTCTCTTCAGATCCTTTTCCAGACTGTCTCAAACCGTAGAAGACTACGAAAACCTGTTTCAGGCTTTGCAGGTCATGCAAAAGCATGATTTCCCTCTTGACACGACTCGTTGGGAGCCGTTGCTCGCAGAGCTGGTGGATGCCGGACTGCGCCATGGGAATCGATTAGCACCGCTGTCAACTTTGGTTGACCGGACGGTAACTGAAACGTATGAAAAGCGACATTTGATTACTGCCATCGATATGCTCTCTGAGTTGAAGGAGAACCACCTTCACGAGGTCATTGAACAAGTGAACAAGGTCTTTGCTCTTGAGCAAACACCAACTAGTCACATGCGCCGGTACGACCTCGGATCTCTCTTTGGAACTTTGTCATTGGCTATGATTGTGCACGGTGAACGTGTCATGGCCCTTTCCATCGTCAAGGAAGCAAAGGAAGCTCATCATCCCGTGCCACCTTTTATGCTTGATGCGGCCGTATCAACCCTGGCACGACGTGATGGACCAGTAGAGGCATTTAAATTTTGGCTTCAGTGCTTCCTTTTGTACGAAGGACTTTTGAGAGCTCCTGTGACCCTGCGTGGAGCGCTCACAAACGAGAGTGTAACCGAACAGCTAGATAATGTGGGAGGATTGCTTGCTCAGGATCATTTACGAGAGAGTCTGTGGATGGTCTGTGAGGAATTAAATACGCAGACTCACATGTTGAGGCCCAGTTTCGAAGATCTTGACGTACCTGACAAACTCGTTGCGTCTGTAACATTGCCATCACCTGAACCAGTCAATGGCACACGGGAGGTGAAGATCGCGACAGATAGGGTGGAAAAGAACCCCGAGAGAGCAGGTTCCAGTGAAGAGTCAATTGCACAAAAAGCAGTCGAATCCCTTCGCTTGACGAAGATTGATCGACCGAAGTCCATTGTAGATCTTATACGGTGGGGTCTGGCTGATGTGGAAGCTGGCGGAGCGTTCGAGTCCATAGTGGTCTACAGTTTGTCGGGCATAGAGGGCAGACCCATTTTAATGCATCCAGACGGCTTGTCATTGGTACTTGATAATGTTCGGGGAACTCGAACATTCATCAACACTCTGTGTTCCTCAGATGTGGAGTTAGGTAGCCGAGACCTCGCCAAAATATTCACGGCAATCATCAGAGTTCGAGCAAAGTCATCGCCAGTCAAGACTAGTGCACCAGAATTAGTCACGGTCCTCCGACAGTCCCGTCAGAGCTTCGATGGAATGCTCAGAGCGTTGCGACTTGTCACAGAGGAAATCACGGAAACATCCGAGGTTGCTGTATTGGCAAATACTATTGGTAAAGCCTCAGTGAAAATGGATCTGTCCAGTTTGGTTGCTATCGGGCAAAAGCTCCTGCTTGGCAACTCTGGACAAGCGGTCGGCTCGGCTCGGGCCGGTGAAGCAGAAGCTCTGAACCAGATCCTGAGGTTGATCAATGCAGAATCCGCACTGGCAGTTCCATTGCTGTTGCTGAACCACGTGCAAATCCTGGAGCGCGCTGATAGAGCTGTTGCTGGGAAAGAGCGCACAGCAGTGATTGCGCTGCTCCGTTTTCTTGCCACGGGTGATGCATTGCCAACCGGGATCCAATTGCGTTCAGCGGACGGCCTCTCGGAGGCGTGGTCCTATGCTCTCTATCGATTGCTTCGCATGAAAGCGAAGTGGCCCGAGGATCCTGAGCTAACGCAAGTTACGGCAAGGCTGCGGCGTCGGATTCCAAATTCACTCACCAATTCAGTCCCGATGAAACTTATGGACTTGGAATTGCAGTTGGTTCACAAACCTGCCGACAACGCTCACGCTCTGTCGACTATTTTGCGAGGCAGTGACAGTTTGCGCACAGACAGATTGTTGGTCGAAGATCTCCAGCGAGTATTTCGTCCTCTGGTGCAAATGGCAGCCAATTGGTCAGTGAAGAATGCAAGAACACTATTGGATTGCTTTGAAATTCGAAGCGATTGCCTTGATTTGATCACACTGAAGGACATGGCAGCCTTGTCTTTCGATACCCGAGATCGCGCTCGATTGATATCGATTGTGTGCGATCAGTGTCGAATAGATGCCGGCACATTTACTAGTGCAATGAAAGCTGTGGTGCAGGAGCAGAGAAAGAACGCTGACACTTTGCGTCTTGTTGTCGACGGCACAGAGAAGTTCCTGCACCTTCCGCCGGAGCTTGACGATGTCCTCGTAGCTACCGATGCGCAGAGCGATCCAACCTCTTACCGTTCGTGCCCGTCCATTTTGACCAGCCTGTTGTTGGACTATGCAACTTCTGAAGCGATTGGAAACGACGTGAGTCTGCTGAGGAGGGTATGGCGTGTATTGAGCCTTCGTTCATATGCCGATTCATACCCAACAGAGCAGCTGTGGAAGTGGATTGAAGCTCTGTGCAACGGGTCGCACCCGGACATTGCTACCCGAATGGCAGTTCTTTTGATCGATACGCCAAAAATTGACATGTCAGAAGTCTGCAAAGCTCTGCCCTTCGTTGAGAAAGAGCTCAGCAGCTCACCAGGCTTTCACGTGGCGTATGACGAAACATAATATAGAATGAAATGTGTACAACTATAACAGCGAAAAAGCTTCACCTTCCTCGTCCTCGACCGCGGCCCCGGTTCGGCACCGATCCCGGCGGAGGTGGCGGCCTTGTCCCTGGAGGCGGAGGACGGAAGCCAGGAGGAGGAGGAGGCCTAAACCCAGGCGGCGGTGGAGGCATCATTCCTGGAGGTAACGGAGGCATACCAGGTGGTGGAGGCATCATGCCAAGGGGTGGCGGCGGGAGCACAGTACCCGCAGCCAGGCCCAAGGGTGGCTGTCCGGGTGGTGGAGGCGGTGGCATAGTGGAGCCCTTTGCACCCGTCCTTTTGCTGCCCTGTGTCATGACACTCTGTTGCTTTTGTGATGCAGGCATCCTATTTCTGCTAGATTGCCTTGCAGGAGGTCCTTCTACGCTAAGAGAAACAATGGTTTCGCCGCGCATAAGCATGAGACCGATTGCCCGACGTTCCTCTACAATGACTGACTGCCCATCTTTCTTCTTCTTGACGTCCCGGAATTCTTCCACATCTCCAACTACCAAATTCATGTGCTTATCGAAAGCTAAGAAGATGCCAACGTAGGCCCGACCATCTTTGATGATCAATTTGATGCGATAGCCTAGTAAGGCCAAAAGCCTGCCCGACTTCGGTAGTGACAATACCATTCTTCTGCTTTGGATGAATTTCGAGCCTATGTCATGATTATGAAAGTTCAGTGAGATTCCAGACGTATTAAAATGGGGGCAGCTGCTTATGGCAGACGACTGATGTCAGATTGCGTTTCCGTTAGCCCATGCAGATCTCTTCAAATACCCCGTGGGCCCTCCCGGCAAGAAGCACTTGGTATATCCCTAGCTGTGTGGGTCGCGTGCGTAGGGGTAACACCTGCAGCAGCAGTGGTCAAACGTTTTGCGCGCCCTGCGAAAACTGTTTTCGTATATTCCTCGAACGGGTATGTGAAATTCCGGTAGACCTCAGGCGAGCATACAAGGCGTTCCGAAACTGTTGAAAATTGCGCGGTCGGTCGGGTGTTCAGTTTGGGCGATACAGTCCGCAGCAGCCGAAAACCAGGTAAACAGACAAAACACTCGTTCGTAAGGGGGTTCCTGTACCAGAGAAAAGCTATGAGAAGATTCCATACCACCTCCTGGCTAGTGTATGAACATTATCTCTGTTACCATTAAGCGATATCTTTCGGAGAACGCGGACATGGATTCAATAGAAAATCAGATCTTTGGGGGGTCACACGCTGACTTTGTCGGCCAAAAAAGAGTGGAGGCAATCATAAACCTGGGGACTTCGCTATCTGTTGCGATTGGCCTCTTAGTAGGTTATTACCTTGGTAATGCAACCTTGGCATTTCTGACATGCATCGGAGTTTGTGCGGCACTCTCCGTCGTTGTCTTGCCACCTTGGCCATTCTATCGCGTAGGTGACGTCAAGTGGCTTCCTCCAAAGAAGTCCGACAGTGGAAGTGATAAAAAGAACAAGTAGAGATACCAATCAAAACCACGTATACTAAATATACCGAAAACCAGTCTTTTGGTTTAATGTGAAATGCAAAATGAGTTATGTCTGCATGGCATCCCCATCCTCATTGACCTCTGACCCCCCGAGTGCCTTCACTTTGTATGCTTCCCTGCTCAGCACGCCAATAGTGGTGGCCACACCAAAAAGCTCCACCAAGTCCCGTGTCTCTTGAACAGCAGTATGCAAAGCTTTTCGCTTTTGTTGATATTTCTGAACACAGTCTTCGTGTTCCTTGTGCAGCAAATCCATGTCCGAGTCTTCCTCCATGTTTTTCTTCACGTCCGCTGCAATATCGTCGCGAATGCGAACAATACAATCCTTGATCGCTTCAAGAGATCCGTTCATTTGTGTACCTATTTCTGCAATGTTTTCTGTTTCTTCTCTTGCTGCTACATGTTGACCATTGGATAGTTTACTAGACAAATTCCGGATGCCATTGATGAGTGACTCCAAAGCTATCTGTACCGCAGCAGTCTGGTCGATGCCTTCTTGGGCAGTATCGCGCACGTCTACCATTTTTATCTTGTACTTACATGACTATCAACAAATTAATCTTGTATCGCCAAGGCAATCCTTGGCGTGAAGGGTTTTAAGTTTGTTGGATTTAACCTCGAAGTTTCTAAGTGTTTCGGTTTCGAATACCACTTCGTCAGCTTCCAAGGAAGCAAATCCCGCCCCCATTGGCTCGCTGTGGCGCGCTTGCGAGAGGGAGGACTACACACGTCGAGGTGAAGCTCTGCTGCGGCTCTCAGCGGGAGGGAGGGCCGCGGGGTTTAGGTACTTGACCTTTGGGAAACCCCCATGTGCTGGCCAGGCCCGGAGAATGGTGATACTTGGAAAATGTGAGCAAGTAACAGGACCCATAAAATTTATGACAGGATGTAGCCCAAGACATAAAGCCTGAGACACCACAAAGTATTGAATATGGGTGAATGTTCCGATGACCTAATGAAGCAATCTGTAACCGGGAATTTGGGGCCTAATGTGTGTAATGTATGTGCTGATCAAGAATCCAAATACCGTTGCCCCCGATGCGATACGCGAACATGCTCACTAGCATGCACAAATTTACACAAGAAACAAACAGGGTGTACTGGGAAAAAAGATAGGACACAATTTGTGGCCCTTTCAGAATTCACTGACCAGCAGCTATCCTCCGACTTTAATTTCCTGGATGAGGTTGGGCGGGTAGTTGCGATCTCGAACAAACGTCCAAGTCCATACTCCAAAGATCGAACACTGAAGCAAAGCCATGTGAACGGGTGTGAAGAGACGGATGCTAGTCAGTTTAGGAGTCTACCTCGCAGGTGGAGGCTGCTTAGGACTGCTGCAGAGGATCGTCAGACTCGTCTGTACTTCACTCCACCGGGCCTATCTCTGAGGACAGCAAACACTTCGTATTACCACAAGAAGTCTGATGAAATTTTCTGGCGACTAGAGGTATGTTTTAATGTGAGCAGCAGAGGGGGCGCCAAAGACGGGCACGAAGGCTGGAATGAAGAAGCTGCCAAATCAGAGCCGTACGTGTACAGGGAGAAGTCGGTCTCAGAGAACAGAAGTCTCCTTGAAGAGTTAGGTGATGTGTTTGAAAGCAAGCCAGAGAATGCTCGCCCGCGCCTTCTTTTGCCAGAGATAGCTGCAGCAGTGGAAAGCAACAGTGTGATGAAGTCGTATGCGGCCATCATTCCAGTTCCTCATCGACCACGGGACCAAACCCTGTATTGGGAACTGGCGTGGGATAAGCCGATGAAGGAAACCTTGAAGGGATGTGGCATCATTGAGTTTCCTCAGGTTCTGGTAGTGTCCAGGACACGTATTTGTACAACGCAGTCAGAGACAGCAAGTGAACAACCGAAGGTTCGGTACAAGTTAGCGGAACGCCATCTTCATTGTCTTGCAGCTGAAAACAATTGGGTGGCTACGGAAGCGACTGATGGCGGAGTTGGATTACAGTCCGACAATTCGAACCAAAAGTCTGGATTTCAAGATAGCCTTAGTGAAGGTGACCGAAATGCTTAATAGACCTATCCGATGTACACTATATGATACAACAGTACTGTCGTTTCCTCCAGGGAACCGAATGCTGTTGAACGCTTCGTTTGAATTTCATCTATGCGCAGGTTCGTCTTTATCACTAAATGACTACGTCACTGACCTACATATCGTTTAGCATGCAAGACATTGTTTCCTAAAGCTGCTTTAGCTCATGTCCCTGGCAAGCAGCGATCATAGTGATGCCAAACTCCTTCACTTGTGAAAGCTGCACCAAAGGATTAAACACTATTTCCTCGTCAATGGTGACCGGGTCGTCGCAGACAATCTTTCCTTCACCCGAATCTCAGATTAGTAGATGCTATCAAGCCCAGCTACGCTTCATCACTCATGTTGGCTTACATTATTACCATCTCCACGGCTTTGCGCCTCACCTTTGGCTCGCCGTTCTAGACTGTTCCCCGTCCTAACAAGCAGAACGGTTGCCTTGCTGTGTCCCGAGCCTTAAGCAACTGAGCCCAGCCCTAAGAGAACCAAATTCACCCGTTCCCTGCAATCAATGGGAGAGTTTCCTGTGGGAATGTGTTTCTGTGCGAGGGAGGTGCCCTCACCTTTGGAAGTAATACTGGCTGGAATGGTCTCAAAAATCTTGCCGGTCCCGGACACGTCACTCTCTTGACCCGTAACATATCGATCAACGAAGAAACTTTTTTTTTTTGGTCCAGATTCGACTGGAACTGTCTGCGGAAGGGGCCGATGCGCCGGGACCGGGGTTATGGGGGGGTTAAGGAGAGGAGAATGCAAAAAGAACAACAAAATGACAACAGAGGTACACAGCAAATGAAACGTGTAGCCTTACACGGGAACCAAAAACCCCCCTCCCGCACTACATGCCGCAGCAGGGAACCAAGTGCCACACAGCCACCAATTTTCCAAATATGCAAAAACTCGGTACCATTCTAGGCAGCCATGGCGTGCCCTATCTATGAATAGGGACATCGGCGCTTCCCAAATGAATCCCTAGAATGAGTACAGTAATACGCAAGAGCGTACATGTATGATCCGAGGACGGCTTTAATTGTAGACTTTCGTTTCACGAAAGCGCGCGCAGGACTGGGACTGCGATCGTACAACTGGGACGAAGTATAACGCGGGTCTATGTTGACGAAATCGCGCTGCATGCTGCCAGGGACACGCCTTCACTGAAAGTGACCGCCAACAAAGTGTTGGTGCAGCTGCAGACGCGGAAAGGTCAATACCGTTACGCGGGACCTCCAGCGGGACCATGCACTTCAGACAACGGGGATAACCGATGGCTCAGAACTCGTGATATCAATCTACTGGAAATCTATTGCAAAGTCGTACAATGGAGGATGCCCGAGCGAGACGAGCATTGCAAAATGGGGGCGAATACCGCAAAAAATCTCAAAAGCCCCGTACGACCGCACGAGAAGCCCCACTATGTATATCGTGCGGCAGAAATTACGTGGTACCGGGAATGTTTGAAAACTACAGGAGGGACAACTAATTTTGCGATGTCCTGTCTCCAGGTTCACACACCTGTGCAAGAGCTTTCCGGTGTAGTGTTGATAGTTAGGCGGTCGTACAAACCTTAGAAAAGCACTAAAGCAGGGCGATTTTGCAAGTGAACACAAGTACTAATCCAGGAAAGGGTTCACCCCAAAACCACGAGGACACGACCACGACCTTTTTGATTATATACTAGGGGTGAGAGGGGATTGCCACCGGCAAGTGGCAGTTGAACGCAAGAGATAAAATGGAGCAGTCTTGGGGAGGGGAAAGGACGGGAAACCGGAGTGGTGACACCAAGGTGGAAGCGAAGCATGTCGCTGGAGTTTTTCGCAATGTCATTGATGCGCACAGGTTTATTTAGTGTCATCTTCTGCATCCAAACGTGTTCATTTCACATCCCCAGCGTTTGCTATAATTTGCTCAGGTGACGACAAGATATGAACTCGGTGGCTCCTGGTACAAAACAATACGGGACTGAAGAAGATATCAGATCTCGCCACCCCTCAAACGCGTTATACAGACATAGATATCTCTTATAGAACTGTTCATCATGGGCATAAAGCAGTTTTATCATGCCCGAGCCCGGGAATTCAAGGAATTGGTTGAACGGCCTGAGAAGGGGCCTATCACTGTGCATGGTCTTGACGAGGACCGTTTCAGCTGGAGGACATTCGCAGCTTTCTTCGGACCGGGGATGGTGATCTCCATTGCATACATTGATCCCGGAAATCTTCTTAGTGACATCATCTCTGGTGCTGCTTACAACTATTCGCTGTTGTGGGTCCTTTTTGTGGCTAGCGCTATGGCTCTGCTCCTACAGATTCTGGCCGCACGGCTCGGAGTCGTGTCCCGGCTGAATCTTGCGGAGGCGTGCCGGATGGAATACGGTGAGCGTACGTTCACTACGATTGGACTGTGGATCATGACGGAGATTGTAGTTGTTTGCTGTGATATTCCAGAAGTCATCGGATCAGCATTTGCATTGAAACTTCTGCTAGGGTTCCCACTGTGGTTGGGTGTTGTGCTCACCAGTCTTTCGACCATGATGCTCTTGGGTCTTCAGGCCTTTGGCATCCGTAAGATTGAGGCAGTCATTGTGGTGCTTATTGCCATCATGGGCGTCTGTTTTATTATCGAAGCAGGGTTGAGTCCGGTGCCTTGGACAATTGGTTCAGCAGACTGTTTGAGCGACGAAGAATGGTATGCTACTCTTGGTTGCCAAAAGGGCGACGACAACTGTCCTCGTAACTACTGTGGAACCGTGTGGTCTGGCTTCATTCCCATCATCTACCCGGAGCAGCTCTTCATTGCTGTCTCTCTCGTCGGCGCTGTAGTTATGCCACACAATCTATACTTGCACAGTGCTCTAATGCAGACACGCCATGTAGACCACAGGAGTCCCGTTCAGGTGAAGTGGGCAAACTTCTACTGTGCAGTTGAGTGTGCCGTAGGCCTGGTCATTGGCTTCATCATCAATGCCGCAGTCATCATTGCCGCTGGTGCTGTATTCTTTCCGTCTGAGCACAACGACTATGCTGTGGTGAATGATGTACTGGATATCGGGTTCCTTGACGCCGGCAGTATGCTTCGGGAATCCCTCGGCAAGGGGGCGAAAATTTTATTTGGAATTGCTCTGCTTGCAAGCGGCCAAAGCAGTACCATCACGGGTACATTTGCTGGTCAATTTATCATGCAAGGGTTCCTTCAAATGAAGCTCGAGCCGTGGAAGCGTAACTTGATCACTCGCACGTGTTCAATTATTCCCTCCTTGATCATTACCATTCTTGCGGGAGATCAGGGTGCAAATCTTTTGATCCTTATTTCTTCGATTGTGCTCAGCTTCCAGCTTCCCTTTGCTTTGATCCCCTTAATGAAGTTCACCTGTAGCAGGGATATAATGGGCGCCTTCACGAACAAATGGCCATTGACTGCCTCTGCTGGATTCCTTAGTATAGTTGTGGTTGCCGCAAATGTCTATCTCATTGCAAGCACCATTATTGGCATCAACGCCAGCAAAGGCGGGGAGATTGCTATTGATGTTTTCGCCCTTATTGTCGCCGCCATGTATTTTGGCGCTCTTATTTACCTGACCTGGCGTCCACTGAGTGGTAATGTGAAACCAATCACAGTCCCTGACTCTGACCTTGAAGAAAGCAACATCGAAGGCGCAGATACACAGTCAGTGATTTCTGCTGATGACAAGATGGGGAACACAGAGCCTGAGAAGCCCGTCTGTGCCGCTTCCCTTGATCCAATCCCCTCACCGTATCAAGACGATACATCCTAAAGAAACACTCGTTCGTCACACTCGTTCGTCATACTCGTTCGTCAATAGGCTGTAACCGATAACTAGTAGATATCGTGCAGCCGCAATAGCTCCTATCAAATAACGCACCTATCCATACAAGTCAACATTCATAACGTACCTTAGCACGGCAGCAGAGCTCTGCTTCTAAGGATAACTAGTAATTATCGTATCACGTCGTATCGTACATCCCAATACAAATTTAAGACACGCAATCATTCGCCGATAGATGTCTTCTCTGCAAACGAAATAGCACTCCACCATCCCTGGCTCCTTCATCTACGGGCATTTGGTGGGCCTAGTAGGCGGGTACGTGTGTAGATCTGGGGTACATACGTTCTCGAGCAATTCACAGTCTTCGTACGCCTTGTTATCACAATTGTTGATGATCATGAAAACATCTAAACCCGCTGTCGCAAGACTAGCATGTCCGAATGCGCGACCAGTAAGAAGCACTCTCCAAGAAAATATCACCAATTGGGGCTTTGATC
>PDIP01000090.1:0-40830 GCA_002811645.1 Corallochytrium limacisporum
AACCCTAACCCTACCCTCCTTCGTAAATTGAGATTTTACCGCCAGCACTATATCCCAAATTGATGCGCTTCCGATCGAAGAATCTGAAAATCCCAGCCGTTACCGAATAGCTCTTTATTGATGGTTATAGTTTTAGGACTTAGTTGGCAAAAATAAATAGTACCAACGGTAGACGGCATGTACTTTGGCGAGTCTTTGCGAGACGGTCAAAGTCTGCAATTGTGTTTTGGCAACATCCGAATAAGGTAGTAATACCGCGCAGTATTAATCGACCTGGTAATGGCTGCTAAAGCCAAATTCACCGTCTTCCTCGTATCAGCTAGGCTTCACGACTGATTCTACAGCGTCCACAGAGGGTAATCATACCAGTCAATATTATGTGCTTTTTGGTACGGACAACTGGCGCCAAACTCACCGTCTGCTCGTTCCAGCCATTCGTGAGGGGTGCAGACGGACAGGATGATGGACTCGGTATGCTTCTTTTCGTCGTCGATCATTAACCTAGATCCAGCTGTTACATAATTGACCGGCTGATAGGCGACGTCAGTGTCTCCGAAGCTCGGACGACAAATTTTCTTTTCCTCGATCCACTTGAAGTGGATGTCGAAGGTCGTACCCTGGTCCGAGTCAAGACCCACTTCGAAAATGGTGAGAGGGACGACCGAGTGCGTTCTGCATCTGAATTCATCGGCTACCACATCGAGCCAAGCATAATTGTGGTCTGGAAGAGAATAGTGATTTCCATGCCAATCGGTTGTGTCGAACATCATCAAATCGTCAAAAGGAACAATCAGCTTCCAATCCTCCTTGTCTGTGAAGTTACAGATCCTCAAGTAGGTGGACCAGGAATGGGAGATCGGGGCAGGGGCAGCCATGGTGGATGGGTTTGGTTTGATTTGGTATGTAGTCTCTTGATGTGAAAGAAAACTTTGTATCTGCTAGAAGATTCTTCAGTTGTGAGGTGATCAGAGATCCTCAAATACCCTGTAGACCACGAGGAATCCTCTCCCCCGGTGCCGGCCACCACGAATGCCAGACATGGTACACATCGTTTTAAGCTGGAAATATTTCTAAAGTTTCTAAGAAACTCGCGGCCTTATGGAGCTGGGCATGTGCCGTATAATCGGATGTCAATGAAAGCTATTGATGGAGTTGGCTGATTACAGATGTCTAATTTCAGTGGGCGACGAAGAATTTGATACTTCCAGTTTCTTGCCAGGTTCGTGCTGGATTAGGGCGCTCGGTGCCGTGTAAGGGCCTCTTGGTAGGGCCCCTCCTCCCGCCGCGGGGAAGGGCGGGGGTGTTGTTTTCGAATCTCTGCGCTCTCGCCTTCTTGCACACGAAAAGTGACAGCCTTTCCGAGCCGGTGGGACTCCGTGCACAGCAACTTCCGGATTCGGCTTCATTTCTAGTAAAGTGACAACGTACGAGAGTTTCAGCTGTCTTGTTCCCTTTTATCACTACTGCCCCTGTGCGTGCCCACATCCGAACGGCTCTTAGTTTCTGGGTGCGAGTCCAATCTCAATTTGTGCAGAGCCAATAACAATGTTTGACTCTGCATTGTGCTCGGAATGGATCTCCGACCGGGGGATTGACCGGAGTTGGCGACAAACTCCAGCGGTTCCAGTCCATTTGTAATAAATATGCCGTACTACAAAAGTTCGATCCCAGCTGGATTCTGTACCGCTTTGTTTCCAAAATTATGACACCGGCCCCAACGGCCCTAATCAGCATGGGGCTGGAAAATGCTAACAGAAAATATTCAGTGTCCGCACAGAGCCAGAACTAATGAAATCGTGAAACGAATCTACTTTATATTTTCTAGGTCACCGACCGTCTGTGATCGGGAGCAATAGTCAGTGGAAACCATGAAGGAAAGATTTCCCTTATTTCCGCCTGAATTGCGCACTTGAGATAACTTTGATGGGATCAAAACTATACCACGGGTGCGATCTCTGTAGCCCGCATTGAACCCAGGCTTCATTCGTACAACTGAGACTAATCAAGTAAGTGGGCACTGGGTCTCGGGCGGCAAAGAAAGCCAGTGCAATCAAAACCCACCGACAGATCCAGGGACTTAAATTCAGATTGGGCTGTGATACCAGTAGGATTAATCTAGGTCCGCCAGGGGCAAAATGTGCGATACCCAGAATATGATTCACATCTGGAGATGTCACGATACCAGGTACAGACTCAGTATGGTAGTCAATGGCTGTGAATATCCAATGTGCCCCGTCATAGAAAGAAATGGGGTCACTCTATCATTTTACCGCAGTACCGCAGAAAGCCACTTTGGGTAGAGGTATATCCACAATATCGATATCTAATGGCTAACAAGCTGTAACCCTGACTGCTGTGTGTGTGTATGTCAGATATACAGGGAACTCCGCTTCATAAAATGAAGTGTGTCTGGAAATGCGTTTCTCCACATATTTTACGGTTAGTCTACTGGAAGACTTCGCACTGCCTGAGGTCTGTCATTACGGGAGTATCGAATTCCCCGTTCAGTGGACTTCGAGAGGTCTTCAGCTATAGGTTCGAAATTCGATGGTTGCGTCGGATAACATTGCGTTCGTTACCGTTAAAGGTCCTGGGCAGTTCCCTAATCGGCATCTTGTTCATACGGGGAGGGTAAATGAGGTGGGTCGGTTATGTCGGTCGGACTTTCATGTTTTTGTTTGTCTGTTTCGTTGACGGATGTCGCGCTTTGTGTTTCGACCCTTCCCATCTCACTCCCGTCAAGGTCACATCCAGGTAGTGTGACTGGTTTCACGTTCCCACTTAGGGGGCGCCAGCACAGATAACCAAGAAATCCAAAGTACAGAAGAGCGACGATTAAACAAATTACATAGATGGTAATTTCCACAGGTGTCGTGGTGTTGATGCCAACCACCGTGCTGGCCATGAGATAAACATTGGCAGCAACCACCAGAACAATCAGGAACAGGGAAGTAATAGTTAAGGGCCTTCTGTTCACAAACTTGCCCATAATATCCGTGCTACATGTAAATCTCATTAAGGGAACAAGGGCGAAGGGAAGCTGAAAGCTGAGCACAATGGACGAAATAAGAATCAAAAGATTCGCACCCCTATCGCCTGCAAGAATGGTAAAGATCAAAGAAGGTATGAGAGAACATGTACGAGTGATCATGTTACGTTTGTATGGCTCGATTCTCATTTGGAGAAAGCCTTGCATAACAAATTGCCCCGCAAATGTACCGGTAATGGTACTGCTTTGTCCGCTTGCGAGGAGGGCAATTCCGAATATGAGTTTCGCACCCTTGCCAAGGGACTCACGGAGCATGCTGGCAGCATCAAGAAAGCCTATATCCAAAACGTCATCCACAACTCTGTAGTTGTTAATTTCAGAAGGAAAGAATACTGCACCAGAAGCTACGATCACTGCAGCATTAATGATGAAACCAACCACGAGTCCAAAGGCGCACTCTACAGCACAGTAGAAATTTGCCCACTTAACCTGAACATCACTCCTGTGGTCTACTTTACGTGTCTGCATAAGAGCGCTGTGCAAGTAGAGATTATGAGGCATAACTACTGCCCCAACAAGGGAGACAGCAATAAAGAGCTGCTCGGGATAAATAATCGGTATGAATCCGGACCACATTGTTCCACAGTAGTTACGGGGACAGTCAGCATGACCTTTTTGGCAACCCAGGGTATCATACCATTCCTCGTCACTAAGGCAGTTAGCGGAATCAATTGTCCATGCCACCGGACTCATACCTGCTTCAACAACGAAACAGATACCCATAATGCTGATGAGGGTGACAATAACTGCTTCAATCTTCCGGATTCCAAAGGTTTGCAGAACTAGGAACATCATAGTGGAAAGAGTAGTAAGCACAACGCCCAACCAAAGAGGGAATTTAAAGAGAAGTTTCAGTGCAAATGCTGATCCGATGACTTCCGGGATGTCAGAACAAATTATCACAATCTCAGTTAATATCCATAATCCAATTGTTGTGGCTGTACGTTCGCCGTATTCCAACCGGCACGCTTCTGCTAAGTTCAACCGCGACACGACACCAAGGCGCGCAGCGAGAATCTGCAGGAGCAGAGCCATGGCACTGGCAACGACTAGAACCCAGAGCAGGGAATAGTTATATGCAGCGCCGGATATGATGTCACTAAGAAGGTTACCTGGATCAATGTATGCGATGGAGATGAGCATTCCGGGACCGAAGAAAGTAGCAAAAGTCTTCCAGCTAAAGCGATCCTCTGCAAGTCCGTGAACTTCAAGCGGCCCCTTCTCGGGGCGCTCAATGAATGCTTTGAACCGCTGAGTGGGTTTTTGGTAGAACTTTTCGAGATCAGGCATATTGTCTATTTGTTCTGAGTGAGATTTCGTCCGTCTTGTAAACAATTAGTATGAAGAGTGAATAAATGCCAGACTGGTCTCTTTGATCCTGGAGTGGTCGCCCGGATCATCTCGTATCGCTATTTAACTACTTGTTCCTGGCACCTTACCTTAATGTGCGACTTTCTGTGACAGGAACGTCAGCAATACAAGGCTTGATGTAGAGATATCACATGATGTGATTTCGTATTCAGGTTTAGATTGTTTTACAATCCAAAGAAGTCAGAGAGCTGCACAGTTTTGCTATCAAGCTCAAACCCGATTGCCTTACTTTGCATTCTTCCCTTTCCCCCTTGTCCCTATTCCCCCAGCCAAACCCCTTCCTCCTGTGGGAGTCTTGAGTCCAGTTCTCCAAAACTTTGACCGGCCCTGGCTTGGTAAAGAATTGGCCCTTGCACTGCACACTATCACATACGGACTTCATTTATAGCTTCGTGTCCTTCGAACCCCGGCATCTACGATCTTTGAGTACAACCGTACCTCAAAATCTCTTGGGGTGGACAGTGGCCGACCATTCACTTTATCTCCGGTCGATGTGATCCGCTCATTATCGCTGTACACCTCACAAAGTGCCTATGAAAGAAGCATGTATGCCAAACCACACCGTTACATAAAATACAGAGGATCATGGACGACCGTATCACTTGAGGAACTGGCACTCAAGGGGCTCGTATACAGAAGCATTAGAAGAACTATAACCGGTCCAGGTACGGGTGATAGTCTTGGTGCCGGCCAAGCTAGAGGGTGTCAGTTTGGTTTGGTCCGCTTAACGTCTACGTCATCGTTGCTCATCGTTCTCGTAAATGTATACACGCTCTTCGTGCAAGTTTCAAACAAATACACTTCGAGATCTGCAATGGGCCTCGTGGACCTTCCTTTACTACGAAATTGTCTGCACGCCTGCGTCATGGCGCACTGGAGATGAGTATGTCAGCACAGTTGGACACGCCCCCTTCCTCCCTAGGAGTTCCTACGGCCTTCCACTACAAATATCCGAAACATGTTCCGGTTGTTAAGGAGTTTCACTTTACATTCGAACGGGATCAAGGCAGGGTTTCACACCACTCTCTCCTCCCGCCGTTCTTCCAGCCACCATACGAGACACTAAGTGCTGAAAAATTTCCGGCTTGTAGACCATACATCTTTCTAAGCCCTGCGATCCTATATTCATAGAGAATTTGAACCGGAATTAGATTGGTCGTTAAGAGGTTTGGTGGCGGAAGAGAATACCCACAGTACATTGCCAAAGCAATTCACAAAGGAAGGCTGTGCGCAGCGAGTGTCCAGCGATGTACATTATTGACTTCCTTAGTACGATGGCATTCAATAGTAAACAAGAGTAGGAACACCGAACCCAGAGTTCCCTCACAGATCCAACATTGTAGCAAGCAGGAGCGTGTTACTGTTTCTTAGTACAGATGGTATGGCACAGACTTTAGCTGTCAAGAAGCTCAGACGCGCAGAACAGTATAGTGCGGTCACGGAATCTATTCAATCTATTCCCGTGGTCTGCCGGCAGGTCAATCCGATGCCAAGCCGTAGCCGACTCAAGGTGTGAATCAACCATTGCAAGGCTACTCTATCTTGTTGTGTCATTGCGACAATAGTCTCGAATCGCGGCCACAGATTGGGCATGCTTTTGTGACACCAGAAACTGAATTTTCTCGTTCAGGTCCAAACTTTGCAACAAGTTACAGGGTTCTCTTGAAGTGAGAAGGACTGTGATGGACCAGAAAAATAGAACTTGTTTAAGAAATCTGGTAAGTATGCCTCCGTAGAACTTTCCATTCAGTCCATTCCCATGGGCACACCACTGTGGGAGGCTAGAGGATGTGGTGGACTTGGTGCAGTCGCATTTGAGGGAGTGAGTCATTGCCTCCAGAGCGGGACATTTCATTTGCGGGGCAGCATAGTCAGCAATTATTTACGGATTCTCTCAGATTGTGCCTGCTACCAAAAGAAGGATTTGACGCCCGCACAACGTAGAGAGATGTCAATTGATGGACAACTGGGCAAAATACCATGGAAAAGATTGAAACGACCCACTTTCGTCGTGCACACATTTTGTACAATCGCAGTTTTTTTCAAGGACGGACGAGAGCGAGAAGGCCTTGGGTAGCCCGTATACTCTCCCTTTTGTGTGTGCACCGCAACAGGATAGCTACGATCGCCAAATTTCACAGTGCTTTGCAGGCAAAGAATTCGGCAGTTCATGATGCAGCACGCTAACCCTCAAACACCGAGAGCATGTTGATCAGAGACAGGAGGACACGAAGTGCCATGTTGGAGGGGATTTAAAGATACAATGACTCTAATTTTCGGATGAGAATGAGGCTAGCGGTGAACGCTCCTGTTTAGAACAGGTAGGCAGCACCACCGTGGGCAACGTCATAGCGATCAAGATCCATAACCTTGACCCATGCGTTACCAAACTCGCGTACAAAGCGTTCCTTGGCATCGTTGGAACCATACACCTCGCTTAAAGCTCTGAGTTCGTCATGGTGGCCAAAGATGAGATCGTAACGAGTAGCTCTATACTTCTCGTCGAGGGTTTCGCGATCGCGTCCAATAAACTCATACTCAAATTCGTCAGCGGGCTCCCATACAGTAGAAATGTCGAGTAGATTTACAAAGAAGTCGTTGGTAAGAACTCCAGGTTTGTCAGTCAGTACACCGAGCTTAGAGCCATCATAGTTGGCACCCATGGCACGCATGCCTCCCACAAGTACTGTCATCTCCGGAGGAGTTAGAGTCAGAAGCTGTGCCTTGTCAAGCAGAAGCTCTTCGGCTTCAAGGAAGCAGCTCTGATTCTTGTAGGACCTGAAGCCGTCGCCTGTTGGGTTTAGAACCTCAAAGGACTCAACATCAGTCATGTCCTGCGTAGCATCGGTGCGACCTGGAGTGAAGGGAAGCTCGATTTTGACACCAGCGGCCTCAGCGGCCGCCTCAACGGCAGTAGTACCAGCGAGTACAATAACATCGGCAATAGAAATCTTCACCTTGTTCTTGTTACTGTTGTTAAAGTTCTTCTGGATTTCCTCCAGCTTTTTCAATACCTCCTTCAATTCCTTGGGGTTGTTCACCTCCCAGTCCTTCATAGGGGAAAGCCGGATGCGGGCACCATTGGCACCACCACGCATGTCAGAGACTCGGAAAGTAGACGCAGACGCCCAGGCGGTCGAGACCAACTGAGAGGTGGACAGTCCACTGCTCAGAATATCTTCTTTCAGTTTCTTGACGTCATTCTTTTTGACCAGCTTGTGATCCACAGCGGGCAAAGGATCTTGCCAGATAAAGTCCTCCTTAGGCACGTCAGGTCCGAGGTATCGAGACTTGGGTCCCATATCGCGGTGGGTCAGCTTGAACCAGGCCTGGGCAAATGCCTTTGCAAAGTACTCAGGGTCTTTATAGAACTTGAGGGAGATTTCTTTGAAACCTGGGTCGTCGCGAAGCGCAAGATCAGTAGTCATCATGTGGCATGTATGACGTTTGCTTGGGTCGTCGGGGTGTGCAGCATCGGGAACGGTACACTTGTCGCCCGCAGCCTTCCATTGCCATGCTCCAGCCGGGCTTGTGGTTAGTTCCCATTCATACTCAAAGAGATTGTGGAAGAAGCCATTATTCCACTCGGTAGGCTTATTGGTCCAAGTGACCTCAAGTCCGGAAGAGATAGTATCGTCACCGAAGCCAGTTCCAAAGGAGGAGAGCCATCCAAAGTCCTGATTCTGGATAGGTGCAGCCGCGGGTTCAGGACCCTTATAGTCCGGCTTGGCGGCACCGTGTGCTTTACCAAATGTATGACCGCCTCCGATAAGAGCCACGATCTCCTCGTCGTTCATACCCATGCGTCCGAAAGTTGCACGGATATCAAAGGCTGCCTTTTTAGGGACTGGCTGACCCCTTGGGCCTTCAGGATTGACATAAATGAGGCCCATCTCGGTTGCAGCGAGGGGGCTGTCTAGCTTGCGCTTACCGGTGAAACGTTCATCACCAGTCAGGAACTCAGGCTCGGTTCCCCAGTACGTGTCCTCCTCCGGTTGCCACAGGTCCAAACGCCCGCCTCCAAAGCCAACTGTCTCCAGTCCCATGTCCTCAAGGGCAACGGTACCGCACAGGATGATCAGATCACCCCAGGAGATGGATGAGCCATACTTTTGTTTGATAGGCCACAGCAAGCGACGGGCCTTATCCAGATTGACATTATCAGGCCAGCTGTTAAGAGGAGCGAAGCGCTGCATTCCGTGGCCACTACCACCGCGACCGTCATCGGCGCGGTAAGTACCTGCAGAGTGCCAGGCCATACGGACGAAGAAGGGACCGTAATGACCAAAATCAGCAGGCCACCAACTCTGAGAGTCGGTCATCAGGTCACGCAAATCCTTCTTGACATCTTCCAGTTTCAACTTCTTGAATTGCTCCACGTAGTTGAAGTCTTCTCCCAGAGGATTGGACTTTTGAGAGTGGTAACGTAGCACATCCACGTTGATGCGATTGGGCCACCAGTCGCTATTCCGTCTACCTTGGCCAGCAGCTCCAAATGGACACGTTGATGAAGCAGGTGAGGAATCCTTTCCGGACTCCATCGGCGTCGCATCAACATAGAACACTGCCACCAGGAAGGCAAAAATAATTTCAAACAGAAACTTCATGTTGTCATTCGAAGTCAGACGAATGAATATGCTATATTGTTCTTGTAACTCCTATGCTGTAGCACTGTTCTTTAACACTTAGCCTCCAAAGCGGTGAAGCATGTATAGATCAAGAGGATCAGACTTAGATCTGTTCTTGACGGGATCTGCTTAAATACCCTTTTGGTTTGTTTTTGTCCGCTAGAGATACCACCGTTGACTCGAAAGTAGATCCTTCCATAAACACAAATTAAACCACCTTCCCAGTAACTAAAGCATTCTCCATCAAGATAGAGCCTTGGTATTCCATCCGCTTTTGGTCCCACTCCGCGCTACTGTTCTTCCGATGAGCCGGCACTCGTTCTGTTTCCGTAGGGCACACAATGCAACACCAACCAGTGGCATCAGAGGGGTCATTCCTATAAGATGCCACGTCGGTCTTGAAATGTGACGCGGACATACCGCATTGGTAACGGAATAGTAACAGAGCATGATCCTCTTGGCAGCGTCGGTCGTCTAGTATTCTCGTTTATCTCTTGGGAATTTGGCCTGACTCCTTGGGATCCTCCTGGAATGCGTCAAACCCGCACTGTCCACAAATTCAAGCAAAAAATCAAAGTAAAAAACTTCTGCACTTGAGCAAAATATAGGGATCGTCAAGGTGACGACGTCAATCGTACTACGCATTGGGCCGTTTTTTTGCCGCAAATGGAGTGTTGGCTGATTCATTGGGACTAAGAGAATGACTATCAACCACATCTCCATGTGTGAGAATGCAGTAATTTTCGCGGCCGGGCCGATTAATACGGGTTTGTGGCCAAAGGAAGATATTCCTGAAAACAGTCTAGGAAATGTCAGTCTCTATATGTTGACGAAAATGCCATATCCAAAGGGTGACTATCTGTACCTGGGGGCCTGTGGGACCAAACGGGCTGCTTTGTTAACACATGCACACAGATTAACGTGCCCATGGCATTGCAAATTTTTGTGGACAACAGTTCGCGGGCGAACAATGACGGGTTACGTATCACAAGAAATAGCTGGAATGTGAAAGTTGCTTCAGTTTTACCACACGCACTGGTCAACCCGTAAACCATTTCGGAGATCAAACTCCGGAGCCGTGAATCCTGGTAATCCCGGTAGTTTCAGGCTTGGGAAGGAAATCACCTTTGGCTGTACCTCCGGGCCACTCCAAAAAAATGCTTACTAACTCTGGCATTCATGGCATTCACATAAAAATGGTACGCCTTATTAATCGTTCGCTGACGCCTACGGTGTCGACCTTAAAAACGGCCAAAATTTGAGCATAGCTAGTCAGGTGTCACCAAACGTTTTCGTGCGAGGGAAACCAGAATTAATCTGTTTTCATCATTGTATGTGTCCTCTGCAAGGTTGCGACTTCCATCTTACGCGCCTCAAGTGTGCAGGTAGGATTCGCCAACAGAAGGATATGTCTTGGTAAGGGATTGGATGAGCCCGGATAAATCTCGTTGTTATGAATGAAGTCCCATGACAAATCCGAAAGGGGGCAGTCAAACCAAAGACATATGTCAATACCTAACGGGCTCGCGAGATCTGAGCACAATACTAGGCACGAGTAAGCGTCCATATGAGGTCGTTGTTCTTACAATGCACTTACTGGGTATCACCTGTTTCTTTCGTCCCGTACACTCGATTTCATCGATATTTTAGTTCTCCTTTGTGGTCATGCACCTCGACAGTTCATGCGGTTGAGGTTTTGACATCTCCTTTGGGCCAGGAGACCAATGAAGGAAAACCGCTGGGCAGTCATCCAGTCAGTTAACACAGCGTATAAGTAGTATCGTTTACAGATGGATTGAAGGCGTACTTCTTTGCGGACTGGACCGGGGTGCCAAAACACGATGCAAGCGGGTATCATGTTTCAGTTGCGACGTTGGAAACTGTGCGAATCTGGAACATGATCCACCCAGGGTGCCAGGGTGTCGGGTGATTTTGGAGGTGGCTACCTGTTTTGCTCCACTGCAAAATGAACACTGGACGCTTCATACAAGACCACAATCGACCACTCCTCCTCCAAGTGCTTTGGCAGCGAATGTCAGAAGCTCGGACGATTCACTGTGCGTCGAATCGACATGTTTGGGAGCCCGCAGTGCTCTTCGCTCATTGTCTCAGCTGGAAAATTTGGCAACCCCTCGTTGCGATGTATTCCAAATGCCGCGCCCGAATAGAAATTCTAGAGCAGTGGTGTCCACAAGGGCACAGGACAGCGATGGTGGGAAGTACAGAAACGTCCCCAAGATTTACCAAGCCCATCTTCTTACCCGGAAATAGAAGGAAAACACGGCTCACCGGTTTGAGTAACTAAGAAGTAAAGGCTTTGTAGGGGTCCAACACTGCTCACTAAGAAGGGAAGTCCAATGTCCTTTTAGGGTAGGGAAACACGGACAAGGGTTATCTTTGCAGCAGTGCTGCTGCAAATACATGTTGGCTAGAACTAGACTTTCGTTGTAGAAGCGCAAGACTTCTGTTTCATATTGTCTGGGACAATTGAATAAATAGGCTATGGCCAGGGTTAATGAGCAAAATAGCTATATGACGAAAGTACTTCTCATCATTGGGTGCTCAGCATAAAGGGACCACAGTCACAACTGGTAGAGTTCGTCACAAATGGTTTGTGGATTCCCGTTTGTGTCTAAAGCAACCTAGTGTATACAATTCACATCCGGTAAATCACTGTCATGAATGGAACAACTACCTGGGTAGCATTGGGCTCACGATATTTCAGATGCGAGACCGGATATGACACGGAGGTCAGGTTCCCTTCTGTTAACTGGCCCACAAAGAGGGTCTTCATGGCTTTTCGTGGTCTCATTTTGTATGCTCTTACAGTTTCACAAGCTCCATGCCACCTTGGTCGATGGAAAACGAAAGTGGAACCGTCATTTCACGTCTAATATTGCCGAGCTTCTCGCGACAAGCTGTGGAAGTGCCAGCCTGCGCGAAGGCTGACATCACTGGGCAGGCGAGTTGATCGGTTAGCAGAGTGGCACTTCCGAAAACGAAGCTGGGTAGTGAGTGTGAGTGAAGGGTTTGCGTTCAGGTGAGCGGTTTTCCGATCTGGTGAGGGGTTCGAAATTGGTGAGGGGCAAGAGAGTTGTACTCAGAACTTTGTGTTGAAGAGATCTATGTGATTCCATGTATTTGACAAGTGATGGATCATCAATGTAAATGTATTTCATTTGCCGTGTGCACTATAACAAACACAATTAACACTTGAAAAAGATTCTTTGGAAAGGGTGATCGTTCCTTAGCATATTTATTCGGCTAGGGTCATGATAGTTGTGAACGATCGGACATGCACTGAAAAAGAGTATGCCTACATCTGCACCATTACTCGGACTGAGTTGCTTCAGGGGCAGGTGGTACATGGTCAGGGATGACATTAGTCTGAAAATTCCCTAGACCATACCCTGATCCTAGCTTTATTGGTGCCTGTTGTTTTCATAGATTTACGACAACGCGGTACTCTGCACTCACACGTGGCTCTGCGTGTTTTGGCGGATTGTCCAAACGAAAAGCAGTGTGGAAGACAATGGGAAAGCATTGCTGCTCCAGCTGCTGTTGCTTTTGCTCGTCTCGAAATCTGTCAAAGTGAACCATCACAATGACCTCGTCAGTGGTCATTTCAGGATAGTAAAACCACTTTTGACGGTCACTGTACTTTAGTTTGTAGTCCTCCACAGGAAGTCCTGTGTCGGCATAGTTCAGAAGGAGCGATGGAACCACGTCTTCGTCCTTTGTCACAGAGTATTTAGCCGCCATGGCAAGGGGTGTAGTCAACACGGGCCCTTTCATCGGCAGAATTGGACGCCACAGATCAATTACCATCAATCGCTCCGTGTCCTGTTGGAAGTCCGGCATGGTTACATCGGGTCCGTAGTATGCCTTCAAAGATCTCTGCAGCTCTGGTAGAGTCTCACAATTATCTGCGTGGACCTCGCTGGCGTACTCTTCACCCTTCTTTCCACCACGAACGACTAAATAACTGTCTTCGAAATGGACCTGGGCCGAATTTCCAACAAGGTGTTGAATCAATTCGGTTACTTCCTGACCGTACACTCGCTTCACCTCGATCTGATTCTTCCACTGGTCAGGTGTCATCGAAGTCTTGTGTGAAAGGAGAACAAAACCGTACTTATTGAAAAATTCGGACTTGCTCAGCCCCGACTTTGACTCTTCCTCACGGGCGTCATGGACTGGGATCCTCCGATCCTCCATCTTTCGATACCACTTCCCAGCATTCCACAATCCCTTTGGGGATAGTGGATTTGACATTATCTTCAAATCCTGTTCAAAGCGCTCGCCTTGCTTAACTTTAACATCCTGGCGCACGAAACCCGGGATCTTGGCAGTAACCGTACGCGCACTTCCAGCAGCTGCGGCCATGGTCTGTTTGGACCTAATTCACACTGTCACAAGACTCTGACACACTGAGTGTTCTGTATGGTCGTAAGCTATGTAATTCGCAGACAACTCCACCACAGTTTGCATTATGTATGTCCGTCCTGTCTTCGCTCAATTCCGATCTATTTCTGCCAGCTTTTAGTACCCGGAAGGCCAGACCATAACAGCCTGTTTGGCTATCTGCTCACGTAGGGACCCACTCTGTGGGATCGACTGCGGCCCAGGGAAGAAACAGGAGACCTTCCCTCTCCTACCACAACAGTTACCAAAAAGAATCCTTTGTGAAATAATCGGGAGAAGATGGCTATGAAGATTTTCCACACAGTCAATTTGCCGTTGAAGTGGTGATCGTCCATTCGATACTGCGCACTGCGGAGTCTTGGCGATCAGAGATTCCCAACCCCCCAACCCCTTTTCCTTCATTAGGGGCAGGGGTGTCGTGACCAGGGCAAGCAGGCGTCAAACGATTCCAATGGATTCTGTACCAGTCTCCACCTCATCCTCACACCATATACACTCCTGACGGGGGGGGGCACTGGAATGTTGCCCCGCAATCAGACTGCAACGGGAATATTTTTTCACCGAAGCTCCATTACCAAAAAGAAAAATCATCTGACTACGATGCCAATAGGTGAGTGACTCAGGCTACCTTTCCGTACTGACTAGAAGAGAGGCATCCAACCTACTGGCGACATGGCACACACAGTCATGGGGGATGCAATTAGCAGAAGATTGATTGATTGTACGCGGCATTCCATTCGGATCTCAGCCGAAATTTTGCGGCCAAAGAGCTCTATAGTAGAAGTATGGTCTATTTTGTTTCTCAAGCCAACAGCACTTCTAGGCTGCTGGACCATTGGGGGTTGGTGAGGAAGACGATATCAGTGTGATAGAGTACAGGAGACGTGCATGTGGGCATGCTCAAAGCCCCTACTACCATGGATCATACTACCTGTCTTGAACTCCCATTAGTCGTCAGTCTGCAATGGTAGTACGGCACCGTTGCATTGCGAATAAATGTATGGGAATACAGTCTTCATGATCGCTCCCCCATTGTGTGCGCGATCTTCGTGCTGGTAGAATTCACCAACATCAGAGAAGAAGGGATACTCCGCACGACGCACCCGTGCATCGGGAATCCACTGGATGAAGTTATCGCCCTTTCCGTTCCATTCTTGTCGACCATACAATGCTATGCCCATCCCCATGTCTTTGCCTTCACGTCGCAATCGCTCCTTCACTGTTCGGACCATGCCTTGTGGCACAATGAACGAGTCCAAAGACAGCCATTCTTCATCCAAATATACCTCAGCGTACGAGTGATCCAGCCATTTCGGAATATTCGGCACTCCTTCTAGAATGGCTCCATTGATCTCCACAAACCACGGACGAGCAGCGATACCAGCTGCTCGACACAAGGCAACAAAAACTGTGGTCTTTGTCTGACAGAACCCTTGCTTCAGATTCTCAAGTACCTCGCTGGCTTTGTATAATCCAAACTTGGGACCCCATGCGAATTTGAGCTCATCACGCACATAATCATGAATGGCAATGGCAAGTTTGGTCCTGTTCCCTGAGTCCTCCTTAAGTGACATTTGAATATCCCCAAGCACATTCTTGACTATTTCGTGATCGCAATCAATGTACTTGGTAGATGACAGGAACAATGCCGGATCGTCTAATCCCATATTCCTCTTCGTGACCTCTACAGGGTGCTCGATGTCAATGGCTTGTCCTGGTTTAGGTGCCACGAATCGGTCCTCTGGCACTTTGTGCTTCAACATGGCCTTCTTCAGGTCAATGACAGGTTGATCAATTCCTTCGTATGTCAATTTGAAAGTACCAAAGTGCTTTCCAATTGAAAATGGTGATCCCAAATGCTTGTGCGCAATCACAGCTTCCTCTGGGTCAATATGAACAGTCTTCATGAACCATCTAGGCTCATATGCACCTATGCACCTATGGGAATGAGGGCTGTGGAAAACGGCGCAAATGTCTTGCCCTGCTGTTCAAAATGAGGACTGTAACCAGTGTCACCTGTGAAATACAATTTGGTTTTCATTTGCTCAGATTGCACTACGAATGATCCCCATAAGGTCTTCATGTGGTCAAACACACCGCGACCGGAGCGATGTTGGCACTCAACAAGCCAAACTGTCAGACCTTCCTGTTCCTTAGCACACCCTGCTCGCCGTTGGCCATAGTCCGTGTCCTCGGGGTGCTACCGAAGTACCCGGGTAGACTGGTACCAGTCTAGTTCTCGGTACCGTCCTATTCCAAAGGAGGCAAGGCGCTTACCCACTCCTAGCGGCACAATAAACAAGGGCATCTGGCCGTTTCTTCCCTTGTGAGTTGCGATGTACTTAACCGAGTCCTCATCCAAGTGGTCGTAGTGATCATGAGAAATAATCACAGCATCTATCTCTGGCAGGTCTTCGCGGGCTACGCCTGGAGCATGTGCCCGCTTCGTGCCAGATGGACCAATCCATTGAAAGGGGGCGCACCTCTCAGAGTAAACAGGATCGCCAAGAATGTTGAAGCCATCCATCTGCAACAGGAAGGAGCTGTGATTGATGAAAGTTGCCCGAATTTTGCCATTTCCCGTGATCTCCGCTGAAACATTCTTGGTTTGCACAACTGGTGGCTGCTTAGGCCACGGGGTCCTTGGATCACCACGTACCAACCTTACGATATCACCTCCCCCAAACTCCGGAGGCTTCTGCGTATTGCTAAAGTAAGTTCCGTTAAAATGATCAGACTTTGGTCCTCTGTATATCTTACCAACTGAGAGAAGAGAAACCATTGTTGCAGTTGTGCCCGCGGACGCTGACCGGATACTTGAAAGCAAGCTGATTCCGCGAGAAGACATTCATATCAAATGGTGTGGGCGACCAAAATGGATCAATTGCTCCATATGGGCTTTCAGTTTGTCAGTTGTCTGACAGACATAAGCCCCTCAAAATACCAAGGTACCGTGCTTCCCCGTGGTGTCCATTCAGCAGCAGATACCGTGCGTGGTACTCACAATACTCAAGCGAACGTGATCCGCTTGCAGTGCGTCATCCATGAAACTCTTAGGGAAAATCGCACCACAGAACTTGTAGACACCGTGTCGAGAACTGTGTCTCATGATACAGGGGCTTGCCCTTATACTCCAGACCCCCAGATTCAATAGGCCCCAAATGGAAATGAGTTAAAAGTAGCGGGAAAATAGACCCCGAACTATTCTGAACCACTCCAGGGGGTGGGTTGGGTGGTCGCGCAGACCAGGAACTCACCCCTTGTGGTCGGACGGCAGTGGCTGGGACGCCTTTTCGAGCAGTGCGAATAAAGAAGTTACTTCAATGTGGAAAACACACTCGTTTACCATATGTTTATTGCAAAATCTGAATGGTCTGGGATTTGACTGCAGATCCATACAATACAGAAATGGGTTCGCCACCTTGAAACAGGGGAAGCCAGCGATGGATGGCCAGTTGCAATGCACTCATTGGAAGAACAGCTTGCGGCTAAGCAGCGTTCGCACTGCCATCCAACAGAATAAAGGAGCTTCCAGTAAATGTCAAGCTCGCATTAGCCCCAAGGCCAAGGCAGAGCTTCACCTTTTGTCGACATGTCACGTGTGCAAGATTCACGCCACAAAAGACCAGGTCGTCAATCTGTGTCTGGTCTGTGGTACACTGCTGTGTTCAAAGAATGGATGTGCATTAGATCATCAAACCAAGAAAAAGAATCATATTCTCATGCTAGAAGTGACATACTTGGATGGAATAGCATCGTGCATCTTTACGTGTAGCAAGTGCAATGAGACGATGCCATTGAATGCGAGAACATCTCCTGCGGATTCCATTCTCAGTGATCTACTCGATCTGGTCGACAGTGAGGCAAAGAAGCATGAGAAGCGCCTAGCTGTAGCCATAGCTGGACCTGACTTACTCCAAGCGGAACTCAGCAGCAAAGGGAAAAATGTTAGCAAAGGTGCCAAACGGGGTAACCTCTACAGGGGTGCTCGCACAAAGCGGCCTTTGGATCTGGCAGCTGGTTTACCCAGCCACGACCATGTTGAAGATAGCAAAGACATCCAGAGTCAGACTGTGCGCACCGCTGCGTACAAAGGCCACACTGGTCTTGTCAATTTGGGCAATACTTGCTTCTTCAATTCTTTGATGCAGTCCCTTGGTGCCTTGCGACCAGCTTTACCATCCATCCAAACGGAGATATTGGCGAGTGAGCGTCCATCTGCAGATGTCACCATGCCCAGTCGGGGCTTCACATCCTTGAAAGATGAGAAAGAGCAGATAGGTGAGTCCGAGGACGTCAACAACTATGACAATTCGAAACACACTCCTGATGCGAACGAATGCGAGGAGGATGGCCCTTCCGGTGCTTACGACAACGAAATCAATGACGACAGTGATGACGATGAGGAATTTGACAATGGCGCGGATTCCCCATCGGAGCATACAGTTACCTACACCTTACATCCCGGACCTGTCACGGCGGATTCAACATTGGCCTTCTTTGAGACTTTGCAGATGTTATGGCGGGGTGGAATTGTGTCCCATAAACCTCACAGATTACTTGCTCATTTCTGGAGAAGAGCGGGCCACATGATCAAGGGAGAGCAACAGGATGCTCACGAGGCAATGATCTTCCTTTTTGACATGCTGAAGAAGGACGATTTACAGACCTACCAGGCATCTTTGCTCAACCAGCGGTATGGATCCGGTGGTGACGAAGGTCAAAGAGCGGTGATCAACAAGAAATTGTTGGCCAGTTTGGGTGTCTCGGAGAGGCGGGCCATTCGTCACACAGGTTTGCACTTACCAAATTGGATTGATGACACTTTCGGGTTCTACGCAACAACGAGCATTGCGTGTGCCTCCTGTACTTCTGTTGTCAAGAGGCGCGAGTTACACCTGCACTTATCGCTCCCGCTGCACACAACAAGGCAAGGCCCCGCTACATGTCATAAACAAGGAAATCCTTCATCCGTGCCGCCCATTTCGAAACACCAAAGGAAAAAGGCAAGGGCGAAAGCGAAGAGGCGGAAGGGCCACCGCGATCCTCTACTAAACAATAGTACGGAGGGACCGGTAGCGGGTGCGAACAGAGAAATCGAAGGTTCTGAGGCAGACAAGGCAACTGAGGTATCGCACAGGTCTCAGACGGATATGGTGGAGACAGAGGATGAAGACGATAGCTGTGATTCCGAAATCACTAATCTCGAGCAAATGCTACCCCAAGCTTATATCAGTGGTGATGATGGTCGTGGTTCGGTCCCACCCAGCAGCAGCATCCCCGAATTACCTGATCTGATTGGCGCGGCCTTGAGCGACGAGGTCTTGCAGGGTGGCCATGGTTACAAGTGCGAGAAATGCAATGGTGTCAATGCGTTGCGATCTACTTCGGTAGATCCCACGGTCGTACCCCCAATACTCCTGTTTCACATGAAGCGCTTCCAACTGAAAGGTGATCGCTTTGTTAAGAACAATGGGTCAGTTTTTGTGCCTGACTCCCTTTCAAGTTCGGCGCTTCACTCGAATTACATTGAGGACAAAGACTTGGCGGGCCCGTATCGACTGAAGGCGATCGTTGAGCACCGTGCACGCACCATGGACAGTGGTCACTACGTGGCGTATGTCCGACTGCCGGGCAATCAAGACAGCGATGACGGCCCCGGGCAGTGGGTATACGCTTCGGACGCGGTTACCCATGGCATATCCTTCGAGAAAATGACCAAACAGGTTCAACCGTATTTGTTGTTCTATGAGCGTGACTAGAGACTCTAAAGAATGTCGTATTTGATTTTTTGAAGGACTATCAAGAGATTGTGTTGCGTACAATGAATGGAAGGATCTACGATATTTGTGTTCATGATTTTCGAATCAACTGGATCGGCATTAGTCAGTCTCGGTACTTGTCCATGAACTCTTCGTGGAACTGCTTGATGTTGCCGATGAAGTCCTTGAAAGTCTCCTCAGGAGGCAGGAACGTGCACCGCAAATGATAGGTGCCCTCCTCCTGCTTGAACCCGGTACCGCTTACCGTACACACGCCAGTGTTCTTCAGCAATTCTAGGCAGTACAAGGTATCCGGAGCCTTGCCCTGGCGATCTGCCTCCTCGATGGCTTTCTGAGGCAGCTTAATCTTGGGGAATGTATACATAGCACCCGCACTGCGCTGGCAGCTCATGCCCTCAAGCGAGTTGAAAGTCTCCACCAATAATTCAGCACGACGCTTCAGGCTGGTCAAGATAGCGTCACGCTCCTGTGAGTACAGCTCAAAACTGGCGTCACCAGCCTTCGGTGGGTTAACCAGCACCTCTGTCATGATCTGACCCGGAATGTTACTGCAGAGTGCCACACTCGCCGCTTTGTAGAATACACCCATAGTCTCCTCGCTCACATTGCAGAACTCCATATAGCCACCACGTGCACCACACTCGCCGATGAAACCCTTGGACGTGGAGTGGAAGCTGACGCATTCAACTTCAGAGTCCATGTCCCTGATAACCTTCTTGAAGCTCACGAAGGGGAACTCCTCGGGGTAGTAGATGTTGTCCTGGTACACTTCGTCGGCCATGATCAAAATACCACGCTCGGCGCACAGATTTACAATCTCCTCCATCTGGCTCCGCTTCAGACACCCTCCAGTGGGATTGCCCGGGTTGATAATGGCCAGAGCACGAACGTCGACGCCATTGGCCTTCGCTTCGTCATGGGCGTTCTTAATGGATTCAAGGTTGGTGGCCCACCCATTCTCCTCATCCAGGTAGTACGGCACAGCAGTGCCACCCAGAAGAGTCAGAGTAGCGGAATAGAGCGGGTACTGAGGAATGGGGATCATAACCCCCACCTGCGCATTCTGAATAACGGCCTGGCACACAGTGTTCACACCCGAACTTGCACCGTTGGTCAGATAGATGTGTTCCTGGTCGGACGGATAGCCATCGCGCTCCTCAATATACTTTGCGACACTCTTGCGAATTATAGCGTGTCCCTTAGAGTTTGAGTAGGCACCGGCACTGCCGATGCTGTTTATCAGAGTCCGTGCACGTTCAATAGCATCGGGAGCGAAGAGTTTCTTGGTAGTTTCCAACCGGTCAGGGTCCTGGAATAGATCCGGGAACTGGCACAGGGACATGACCTCACGGAAGAAGGTAATGGGCTTTTGGCCGACCTGTTGCGGGTTGCCGATGTTGCAGCGGACTACCTGCTTGAAAGGCAGTTGTTCACCCTTCTCCACTCTCTCTGCGAGATCTTCTGCGGTGATGGCAATCTCACCACGCACTGCGTATTCCATCTCCAACAACCTCTTGTTCAGGTTCTCCACAGCCAGCACCTCGCGGGCCGGCTTGGCCGCCTTCAAACTCTGCTGAACCATGATTGTACGACGAAAGCGCTCGACGATCTCCCCACGGGAATTGCTTCGTAGACCGGAGACAGAGCGTCTACCAAACAGGGAAAGCATTGGCTTTCTGAGCACCCACACAAGCTTGATGAGTGAATCAAGACTTTTAGCCCACTTCTTCTAACTTCACTTTTGATGCAAGGTCTGTGCAAATCAACTAGCTGCCCATGGTCCAAGTAGAGCATGAAAGTCTCTGTCTGAGTCAGATTTCTTGCTGGTATCTGTCCACGAAGTCCCGTGGGCCAAAGCGTCTATGCTTGGACAGGAGAGAGTGTTTGTACTGACGCAATCCCCAGGCTCCCCCGTCCCCTGCCGCCCGGTGGCCCTGCCCCCTTATGTTGCACCCACGATACACAGACCAATGCCCGGCATATCAACCCCTAACCCTCGAGGCAACAACTGAGACCCACCGCCCGGACCCAAAGGGATGCTATGAGCGAATACAAGCAGTCATATCATATCAGCAAGTCCCGACAGACATGAATAGTGAAAGCAAGAAGGCACACCAAGGTCACAAGGGGTACCGTTCCTGACCACCTCCCGCCTCTCCAAACAAAATAAAAAAATTGGCCCGCAGACACTCACCGGTGTCAGATTCCGAGAAACAGGGCCAATCAATTCAATAAGCCACCAGGCGACAGCGAGAAAGACAAGAAACTAGGAAGCTACACAACTGGAACGAGAAACCGGGTCGGGCCCCGAACGGAGGTACCATCAAGGAGACAAGGTTGAGGCAATAGGCCCACAGAGGGCGACAATTTGAAAACAACTTCCCCAGCTATACCAACACACCCTCGGGGGGGAGGGGGGGCACGGCCTCAAAATCCCCCCTTCTCATCCCCTTCACCCATCCAAAGCGTGATAGCCGGCTTTCACTGAAGTCTACAAACTTGCAACCAAAAGCATACACCGACCCGCCTGTCGTACATCCATAGCTTAATGTACTTCTTCACACGAGGATTTGTTTACAAGACATGGCATGTGTCATTGATGTTGGATACAGAAGAGCCGATAAACTCTTGCACAAAGGGTTGGTGTCGATTGATGTGCTATCGCTTTGTCCTCTACGGCCGATTATTTGGCTTTGGACTTTCTGAAGCATCCAAGCAAAAGCAACGGACTAACCATGAAGGGGGCCCATGGCCACTTATTTGAAGCCCTTCGACTGGGGCACATTCACAAAGAGTATCACTCCACGTTTCACCGTGTGCGGATCGCCTTAAGTCGGCGCATACAAAAGGCGGGGTACGAAATGGCTGAACAAAACCTCGAATTGAACGAATCCGAATTTTATGATTCAAATTTGATTTGGTTGGAGTTATCCATGGTTTGTTTGGATTACCCTATGCTTTTTGAGGCGTCATTGATTTAGTACTATGCTACATACCAAATTACCGGCGCAAATCACGACAGAATCCAATTCTAGATCGCTGGGGGCCTGTTTTCCAGCCGACGGAATGTCCCCTTCCGCTAGCCCATGTTAGGAATTGGCGAAAAATGCGCTGTGTAGGGTACTTTTTGTTTCCTTCCCCAGTGTCTCATCAGGTTTATTGACAAAAACGTTAAATAGTGTCCCATGGGCTCTCTACGAGGAACGCTACTCGAGGTATCGCGACCAGAAGATCCCTTACCGTGAACATCACTCGAACGGTCATAATCCAGGGTAGTGGACACGGGTCGGTCGGGGAGAGGGGGGGGGGGGTGCACACACCACAAACCCAGTGGTACCATTCTCCCCGTGCCAAAGGGGGAGGAGCGACGGGTGTGCAAAAAATCGGTGGAACCGCCAGCGCACACATACAAAACGTGCACACATGTGCTGACGAATGCGAACAGTGAATCAAACCCTCCCCTTCAGTTCTTCGGCTATGAAAATCGGGACGGGGGCCTACTCGGGGACCGCAGCCCCCTTGCCCAAAGAGAGGGATTCAAATTCACGGAAAAAATCGCTTGCGTTCCCTGAGTACGGTATAAAAGCTTCAGCTTTTGGCCTACCAGGTAACCTGCACCACACTCGTCATCTCACTACTGGTATTGTCGCTAGCGGGTCCGGTCCGGCCCCGGGCTCACCATAAAATTCAACTGCACTTTCGAGGCTTGAACAGACCGACCGATCGCGTGTCCTGCAGTGTGTTCCTCAGCACTTCTGTTTCCCGATTTGGTGTGTTTTCTGAAACATCGGAGAGGTATTGCTGCAACTTTGTTATCTTGTGCCCTGGTCAGCCGAAGACGAAAGTGTAACAAAGTAGTGGACGATACTGAATGCACTGATTTTTTTCCTTGTTCTAGGTCAAACTGGCACTATCGCTTAATACTCACAACGTAAATTCGTGGAAAATCTTGGCTCTAAACTACATCGCAGTTGCATGAGGAGAGCGTCGTATGACGAGGGAGAGGAGGCCACGGGGGGGGGGGGAAACGGGGGAACACATGATGATTAATTAGACCTTCTGGTAAATTGATGGTAATCCACGGGAGTTGGTGGTGACTGTTTCTGATATTCATGGTTAATATACTACAAATTATTCCATTCTTCGTGCAGAAAATTCATCTTCGTTTGGTTGATACGATTCTGGGTGACCTGCCGGTGTGATTGAAGCTCAGGGGAGGGGGAAATGTCATCACTCTTCAGACATTGCAGACCACGAAAGGGATTAGTGTGCACGGCATATACAATGTCTCATCCAGTGCGGGTTTGTATTACGTCCATTGCACCAGAAGATCTTCCCAGTGATAACCAACAAGATATTCTGGAGGCATCTACTTCAGATCAGAGACCTACTTAACCACTTAACGCCCTCTATAGGTATCGGAGATCGTTCTAGTTTTCGTTGCAGACTCGTCTCGAACCTAAAATTAACTGCCCTTATTGCCGTTGGCCTGACTGGTTTCACCGTCACTGGTGCAGCACCTGTGGATGATTTGGTGGAAACTGGAGACCTGTCCGTGCAGACTAAGTATGATGTCAATGGTGTGGAACGCAAGCTGACCCGTCCGGACAAGGACACCCTTGTTGTGGAAGACGATTTGGCAACGATTACAACAAGGGTCCAGTGGAATGATAAGTGGGAAAAGCATGGTATCCAGATGGTGATCTGCGCCAAGAAGAGGATTCTGCCGGGGTGGACAGTTGCCGTGTCGCTGACTGAGGGACAGCAAATCGAGTATGCGTACGGCTTTAAGTACGATATGCTGTGGGAAAAGAACATTGCCATGCTTGGATCCACAGGTGAATACAACGTCTACGGCGAGGCCGGTCAATGTTTCTATCTGTCATGGGGTGGCATTAACCGCGAGAGCACCGATGCTCAACTTCCCAGTGATGTTGAGTTCCTTCCAGCAAAGAAATACTGGTGGCTGTACTAAGTGAGGAAAAGCATCATAACTTATCAAAGAAGGAGACACCCAGTCACCAGCAGAGCTGTGGAATAGCCCGCTCACATCCACACAGCATGTGCGTGGTTTTGATCCATCTCCTAACAGAATCATTGGAAACCTGTATCTTTATCCATATCATATAACATCATCACCCATATCTATTCTTACATGGCATAAACTTTTACTTTCAATACGCACTCTAGAAGCCTCCTCGTCGTTTTTATCACAAAATTTAAATTGTAATGCGGGGCCATGATGCCAATGACGAGTGGCAGACCATTGCGATGTCCAGACTTGTGATATCGCAGTCGTATGTGCCATTCACTCTGTAATCAAATTGCCTGTGATTGATTTGATTTGATTTTAGCAAAAGGTCCCCGACTTCACTATAGGATGGCTCCCGTTGTTGGTGAGTGTTGGGGCAAATGGAGGGGCGCCAATGTGTTGGGACCCAGTGGAAACCTAGCCACCTTGACCAACTTGTCTTTCTCTGGAGAATGCGTCCAGGTACGAAAGAGCACTCAGTTTATCCAGTAAGCAATCCCAGTCCTATAATATCGATCTACAATCTTGTGCACACTTGTTCCAGGGAGAGCATGACTGAACAGAATGTGAACAAATGAAAACTGCTCAGATCGTCCGAAGGGGTTGGGCCGTATAGAGAACGAAGGGGAACATCATGCGAGAAGACGAGAAGCCAGCTGGTTTGGCTGACTCTCTTGCACCGTTGCCTGATGATTTTCAGAATGCGGACGCAGCAGCTGTAGCAGAGAATGAGGCTGTGAACCAACCGGAGCCTGTGCCCAAGGATGCACCGCCTTTACCGGAGCCTAGATCTAAAGTGGCGGAAAAGGCACGTGAACGCCTGGATGATGATCCGTACGACGTTGCGGCATGGCAGACATTGCTAAAAGACCTGGCTGCAGAGAACAATGTTGAAGAGCAACGGATTGTCTACGAAAATGTCGTTCGGAGATTTCCACTGAGCGGCATGTTTTGGCACCAGTATCTGGAACTCGAGCTATTCTACGGTGATCGGTCTAAACTAGACAAACTGTTCCAGCGGTGTCTTTCACTTGTGCCATACATTCCCATCTACAAAATGTACATTGACCACATTGAAGCGACACGCGGTGCTGGCCTGGAGGCCCAGGGACGGCAAGAGGTCATGACCCGAGCGTACGAATTTGCAGTCCGCCACGTTGGTCTCGATATCAACAGCGATGTCATATGGAGGGGTTATCTGGAGTTTGTGCAGAGTTGGGATACCCAGGGAGGCGACCAGTATCTCGAAGGTACCCGAATGGATGCAACTCGTAAGATCTACCAGCGGGTTATCACCCTTCCCATCAATAGTGTTGAAGACTTTTGGCGTGAGTATGATGCCTTTGAGAATAAGTTGAACAAGCTCACAGCCAAAAAGATTCTCACAGAACGGAGCGCCGCGTACATGACGGCACGGACTGCCTTCCGAGAGCGCAAAACGTTGACGGATGCCATTGACACTGAGCGCCCCGCACGGCCAGCAATTGGCTCCAAACAAGAGGTCAAGCAAGTGAAGGCGTGGCAGGCGCTGATTGCGTGGAGCAAGACGAACCCACTGCGTCTGGACGACGAGGTTTCTGCAAACGAATTGACAAGGTACATTTACAGGCAGGCGTCCCTATCTCTGTGCTACACACCGGAGGTTTGGATTGACTACGCGCACTACCTGTTGTCCTTGAAAAAGGCAGATCTGTGCCAGGAGACTTACAAACGAGGCATGGAGATAATGCCTGGTAATTCCTTGCTCTGTCTTAGTTACATCGCATGGGAAGAGACGCGCAAGAATTATGATCTTTGTAGGGAGACCTTTGAATCCTTGCTGAAGAGTCCTGAATGTGAACAGCGCAGTCTCGTTTACATCCAGTACATGGCTTTTGCTCGACGCAACGCTGGTGGTGATCCGGAACCACCTCGGAAAATCTTTGCGAGGGCGCGCAAGGAACCAAACGGCTGTGCGTGGCAAGTGTGGGCCTACGCTGCGCTGATGGAGTATTACTGCAACAAAAAAGCCAAGACTGCCGGCAACATTTTTGAACTGGGACTTACTCGCTACTTTGCGAAGGAAATCGGATTTTGTCTGGTGTATCTGGACCACCAGATACACTTGAATGATGACTCCAACACTCGATCGCTTTTTGAGCGCCTCTTGGCTGGGTTTGAATCTGGGGATTCCTCCGAAGAGTCCTCAAACACGGACGTGCGGCCCATCTGGAATCTCTACTACGAATTTGAGAGTCGCTGGGGTTCCCTGGAACGCCTCGAAGAGATTGAGCGTCGCCGACGTGAGGCATTCGGTGATGAAAATGAGATCTCTGCGGAGCAAATGAAGGGCACCGTTAAGCAGCGGGACAAGCAGCTGCAGCAGCGTACCCGTCGGCAATTTGAGGAAGATCAGAAGACTCGGGCTCTCCAGCTCATGGAGCGTCTGAGTTTCATGGGATTGTACCCCTTGAACGGAGAGGAGGCAAAGACGCTTGGCCTCAATCTGGACTCAGCTGGACAGAGTTTTGGCGGCATGGGTGGTGGTAGTGCAGATCTCATGAGCACATTGATTGAGTCCCGCGAGACGGAAACCATGGATGGAAATGCTAACGGAGCGGGCTCGAGTAATGAGCAGGTCCGTGCAAAGCACAAGACTATCGCGGAACTTCGGGAGCAGATCGGAGATCTTGTACCGGATCTATTACAGATGGTAGCCTTTGTGCCTAAGGCAGCTGTGGATCCTATGGAGCCCTTTACGAACATGGGCACCCACCACCGTGTGGACATGGTGCCTGGCAAACTCTTGCAAGTGCTGGGTCGAATCCCTCCAGCTCCGTGCTTCCCATATGGGGTCTCTGCCTTGAACACCGATGCCATAATCATCTCTGTGACAAAGCAGGACCTGGAGAATGTCGAGTTAAAGGGCCTCACCGCTCACCAGAAGGCATTTATGAACAGTGGCGTGCCCAGCGGTGCTCGCAAGCGCCGATTTGGTGATGATCCCCACGCCGACTCGAAGCGTCGGGCTCAGGGTCGCTAACTTTCATCGCGGTCATCCCATGTCATCGAAGGAAACACTTAGAAAATAGAAAAGAAGCTCATAAATCCATAGTGGAGCATCCTTAACGGCTTTACAGAAATCATGAACTGAGAATCGTCCAGCTCTCTGTTGGTGTCGTAATTGGAAGGCCAACGCAAAAAGATACCGTGGTACCCTTGGACTCCACCCCTTAGGGGGGATGCTAAACACTCTCCGCTGGGAAGGGAGGTGTGGGCGCGGGGCGGTCTCAAGGGGAGGGGGGGGGGACCGTGTCCTCTCTACGGGACTGCGGGTGCGCATGCGCTGTTTATTCTGGCATTCGGAAACTGTGCCTTGTGACTGTGTACAATGAAAAAGATCGGTCCTCTGATGTACGGTAATGGGACTATCAAGCCACAACAATTCCGTCGCCTATATAAACAAAGATTTACCGAAGTACACAGTAGTCGGAAACATGGTTGTCCATAGACTTATTGCATGGCGACGGTTTTTTCACAATCATGTGGAATACGTGACACAAATACACATTAAACAAAGAGCTAGGGTATGACATACCTCTTGGGCTTACGTCATTGCCTGCAACGGGTTAGAAACACCAACACTGCAACAGCGGTACTTGCGGAAGTGGTCTCGCGTCGACATTTGAAGGTATACGGCCACGAAATGGCGGACCTGGTATCTCTGTCGTGCCATCACACCAGCGATACCGGTGGCTTTGGCAATAGCTTTTCCGACCAAACGATCACTGATTCCACAGCGCATGCAGCAGAAAATGAGGGCCCTGCACCGGCCCTGCTCATGCGTCTGAACACGGGTGCGCAAGTGCCCGGGCTGCTGATCAATGCTAGTGAAGGAACTCAACGGATCTTCCAAGAGAAAAAGCAGCGTTTGTCCAAGATCGGCCTGGTGCTTCTGACCCGTCCATCATGGAGTCGGATGGGCGGTCTGCCAGGCTTTCTACTCTGTCAGGCGGACATGGATCTGCCACATGCCCACGTCGTCGGACCCGCCCAGACACGGGGGACGATGGGCCGTTGGGGAGATTTCGTGCGCCGTACCCGTTTTGCGGTGCGCTTTGGCGCAATCACGCCATGGTGCGGACCAGTGATTGTGGAGAAGAATCCAGTGTACACGGTTACAGCAGTGCCGGTGATGGATGCAAGGGAAGAAGGACCAGGACAAGGATTGCCGTGTCCAACCACAACCACGCAAGCTCAGGACGCGACAAGTCATCCACGTGAGATTGAATACGAAACTATCGAGGAACTGCGTTCTGCGATGGGCTATGGGGACCGTGAGCAGCAGACACTTCTGCATGGCCTCGGTGGTAGTAGCAACTACAAACGGCAAAAGCGGAATGAAATCGACGAAAGAGTGCCAACAGCGGGAGAGGTAGGGTCCGGAGTCACTGGAACGGCACGAGAGTCGATGAAGACGGATCCTCCTGCGAACAGAATCACCGCTGCTTCACCGGAAGACGCAGTCAACGCAGTGGTGTACATCATTGAATTCGCAGATACACCGGGCAAGTTGGACGTCCAAAAAGCGCGGGAACTCGGGGTGCCCCGGGGACCAATGCTGGGAGATCTTAAATCGGGAAGGAGCGTGGAGCTCGAGGACGGGAGGGTGATCAGACCCGAGCAATGCGTGGGACCCTCCGAGAAAGGATCGGTTCTGCTCGTCGCAGATCTGAGTACACCTGCGGAATGGCAGGCACTGGCGGGCAGTAATCCGGAACTGTGGACTCGTTTACAAGGAAGCATAGACTACTTCTTGCTCTGTGGTCCGGACCAGTGCAAGCCGACGGTCGAGAACAGTGCTTGGCTGCGGGCATTGCATCATACTCCGGACTCTAAGTACCGGACTGAGACACTTCACTACAGCCGATACGGTGCCATAAAAACCGACGACTGGCCTTATCAGCGACATAATCGGAAACACCGGCTGCTTGCCCAGCTGCTGCCCCAGAATTTCCCGGAGAATGCGGCTGACGTGCCCCAAGGAAGTGCCAACAGATCGGGTATTGATCCAGTGATCACGAAGCACGGTCTGCTGCGAGCCTTTCACGGCGTCACCTTATCTCCGCGACACAAAGGCGGCGTATCCAAGAAGCCATTGCTTGAAGAGGACGATGGCACACTGGATAATTTACAGAAATCCTCGCCAGACTTCCAACGAGCATTTGCGATGGCGAGGGAACGGATGGCTGTCGTCTGCAAAGACCTCATTCCACCGGACTACGTCTCTTTGGCCGAAGCATGCTGCAGGGTACCGGAGCTGCCGAACCGTTTGCCGCGGCCGCGCGCCGTATTCTTAGGTACCGGCTCTTCCGCTCCATCCAAGTACCGTAATGTTTCTGCCATTGCCCTCGATGATGGCATTGACGCGGTGCTCCTGGACTGTGGCGAGGGCACCCTAGGCCAGCTGCGTCGTCACTATGGCGGCAAGGAGAATTTGGGCAATTTCTTGCGCCGTTTACGGGGAGTTTTCATTTCCCACGTCCATGCAGATCACCACCTGGGTATGACCTCGGTCCTCCTGGCCGTGCGGTCGGCGGTGGCAGGCAATGAAGCCATTCGAGCGGACCAGTGCCCGAAACTAATCATGCCGTCCTTTTGCACAAACTTCCTGCAGGAGCTCGTGGAGAGCGGCGATGAGCCTACCTTAGCACCGTTCTTGGTCCACTGTGACACGCTGCGGACAATGCAGCAGAAAGCATGGCTGCCGTTCGGTGTTCCTAACAGTGTATCCCCGAATGCCGCATATCGTATTCGTGTGTTCCCGGCGCGCCACTGTCCGGAAGCCTTCTCCTGCACCGTCCAGCACACCAAGGCCGACGGCGCAGAGGGCCTGGCCATTGGCTACTCCGGAGACACCACGCCCAACGATCACATGAACCAAGAGGCGAAGCACATGGATGTGTTGATACATGAGGCCACCTACGATAATTCCATGAAGGAGGAAGCCCGCAAGCGTCGGCACAGCACTGTGGGCCAGTGCATTGAAGTGGCCCGGCAAGCCCGGGTACCTAATTTGATCATGACCCACTTCAGCCAGCGGTATCCCCGAACACCGCCAACCAGCGCTGGCCAGGGTAGCGAGTCGTCCAAACTGAGCATTGCGGTTGCATACGATCTGATGGAAATCGATGTCGGCAATTTACGGGCTGTGGAGGAACTGTTGCCTTTCCTGCCCAACCTGGATCCTGGAGAGGAAGACGACGGAGAAGCAATACGAGCGCATGTCATTGATTAAACACGATATGAGTCTTTGTAAGGTAATCTTAATGGAACGCTATTGATCTGTATCTTTGTAATCTGTATGTGTCCTTGTGTGATGGGTGCAACCTCAGAATTTGTTGCCTCAAATCCTAATCCTTTTTGAAGCCGGTAGCACCACTGACTTTGATGCTTGCGTCTCCCGGGCGCACACCATTCTGCCGCGGCAAGTACTGATTGCCGAGCAGGATCGGTGTATCTACGAAGCGGTAACCCCCGGCAGTCAGGTACTTCCAGGTGCCAGCCAGGGCACCCAACCAGAGCACCAAATACATCATGTTGTTCATGTAGTTTTCGCTTGGCAGGATCAAGGTCAGCAAAATCATGCACGTCAGGGCCAGAAGCACAAGTGGTACTGGGCTGACAGCCGGCCGGTGCACTAGGCCCTGCAACTGCTCCTGCGAGAGATCAGCAGCCTTGGCCTTGCCTAGGAACAAATCGAGACTGTCTTGGCGGAATCCGTCCATGAAATTGTTCTTGTAGTAACGCACAGCACTGTTGTAGCCGTCGGCGAGCAGACCTGCCATCGTGCGCTTGCCAGTGCGGGTGAAGTCCGTCTTCAGTGCACCTGTCCCGGAGTAGTGCAGAGACACTGCGTCGGCATTGTCAGCCCACACGTTTTTGAAGGCATGCTCAAAGCTATCGAACGAGCTGATGCTCTGACCGCGTGCCAGGATGCCAATCTCGACAAAGGTCGTCTCCAGCATAATGCGTGCAATCATGGACTGTACGACGTTGGTGCGATCCAGGCAATCCATGCAGTTTGTGCGCACAGTGCCGTCCTGTGTGCGCTTGATCTCCCCGTTCGGTGCCCTCAGGTAGAACCCGTGCTTTTGCATGTCTGGTAGGACGCGATCCATGAGAATGCTCAAGCGATCCCAACGCATTTTGGAGCATTCCTTGTGGAAATCAAAGGCTTCGTAGCGGATAGGCAGGTCACTGTTGCGCTCACACTCTGCGCGAAAGTTGTCTCCAAGGTTCTTCTCGGCCCCCTTCTGGTCGATCAGATCAACTAGGACCTGTGGTCCGTACGATGCACACAAATCCTCAAAATGCTGCCGGAATGGTCCCTGGGGATCCACACCGCTCTCAATCATTACTTTCGGCTTGTACTTAATGTTGGCATACTGGTTCCAGTAGAGTGGAATGCTGCCTCGGATCTGCACAAAGGAGGATTCCCAGCCCTCCGTGAAGATGACCTGCTCAGTCTCCGCAAAGTTTGCAACGTTACCCATGTCATCAATACCACGGACATTGTAACGAGTGCCCGTGCGTTCGCAACCACGGCGTGTCATAAGCAAAAAGTCAAATTCCCGACCGGCGACCTTCATGACTCGATGTTCAAAGAACCCATGTACCAAAGGAAGGCAAAACTGGGCGCATTCCGGCTTGTCCAGAAGACTACCCAGCATTGGACGGTTCCAGAAGAAGTGTGGATTCGCCCTTGCGGACAGACCCTCGCCCGTGAGCTTACCGCTGTCGATTACCTGCAGACGCTGAGTGAGATCATAGTCATAGCTAAAATGGAATCCACCATTGTCAAGAGTGGCCTGCAGAAGCTGCAGTAGAGCTTCATGTTGCAACTTTGTGGTGTTGTCCATGACGGTGTTACTGAATGGGATCACACGGAAGCGAGTCGCGCGGTAGACGGGGGCACTGCGGACCCGGAACAGCAATTCCTTGCCGGTGATTACAATCAGTTGCTTGCCGGTCGGAAAATCAATCACACCGACCAGACCGGAACACGTCTCTTGCTCAACCATTGCCGGGTCGAAGGTCACCGGACCAGGCTGCAGACGAACTTCCTCCAATGCGGAACCAGTGCGATCGAATTCTAGACAGTAAGCACGGTTCCCTCCGGCTGCCATGGGCTCCAGTACAATCTTCTCCGGCATAACATACAGCCGGAGATTATGGTGACTGGCCGTCATATTTGAAGAATTTATATACTGCTTCGTCCCTCTTTCTAACACCTCTAGCACTTGTTCATCATTTCCTATACATATCCATATGATCTTTAGACCCCGTACACGTGGAGTGAAACACTAGACATCACAAATACCAGGATATATCACGGCCATGGTTAATCACAACCAGTCCCTTCTTCCACAGGTTACTGCACCGGCTCTGCCCTGTCGGCCCTCGTCTCCGCGGACGTGTGGTTTCGCTGTGTTGCGTTGGCGGGTCTCTCTCTCTCTCTCTTTCTCTCCCCCTCGCACACACACACTCTCTCTCTCTCTCTTGGCCCAACCAACGAGCACCGCCCCAAAAAAAGGGAAAACACAAAGGAAGAGAAAGGCGAGGAAGCCAAGCACGGCACAGTTGGAGGGGGGGGGGGGCAAAACCGCTCTCTCTCCCTCTCTCTCTCTCTCTGTGAGTTCAAACTCTAGCTCTCCCGGTTTTCTCAAGTCCGTCGGTTTTATTTTGTTTTCCGGGCGAGGCTCCACCGGGCCCGGGGAGTTTGATTTGTTTTCTTCACACATCCGGCCCCGCGCCGCTGCTATATACGCGCACGGGCTTTTTCTCTAACGTTTCTTAGTTTCTTAGTCTGCTGGCCACCCCCCCGGGGGGGGGGATCGGTTATGATTTTTCTTCCCTATTTTTCGTTTTCTTTTTTTGATCTATAGACTCCACCTTTTTTTTTGCCTCTTTGGCCTTGCAATATTTCCCTCGAGTCGTATCACTGACTTTGGGGGCTCTTTGTTTTATTATTAAATCACGGAAAGGCGCTAAAAGAACTTGGCCACCGCGAAAAAAAAAAAAAATGGCAGAAATAATGGATCCCCCTTCTCACCGCTTGAACCATGGGCGCGCGTTCAAAATTCATTTCATCCTCTGATGATAATTACATTAATCCGTATATAAATATAGCAACATGCCAATGGGGTATGGAATATATTGTACTGTAGCTGCTCACTGGCACTTGGAGGAGCGCCACGTCCCAACGGGCACAGCCCCCTTACCCGTACTCAATGTACACACGGATCCTCTTTATATATCCGGATCTTCTCAACCTTGGAGCACATTTCGTTCACCTACTCCGGCCCTTGTCCCCTCATCGCTCCGAGTGCCAGGCACAACAGGAAGCCTGGCTTTTACCACAATCAGTGGGGTAAAAGCCAGTTACCATATATTACAAGTGGAACTACCAGAGTGCGACAACCCGTCCTGATGGGCAAGCAAAAAGTCGAGATGGGAGACACAGTTAAACAAGAATGTGGAGAGAGGAGGCACCCTGAGTGTATGCTCGTCCAACTACATGTGGTTTACTATTGCAACATGCTATCAGTTAATTTTTCTTGTCGTTTTGCTCTGCTCGTAAGTGAGCATGCGGAGATGAGAGGCAGGCCACACGCAACTGAAGGGGCACCGGACGGAATGTGAAGAGATTTTGGCGGTTGGTAGAAAGGGAAAGCCGGAGCGTATTTCGATAAGAAAAAACTTTAGCGCAGTGTGTTTTCCGGTGCACCCTAGCGCCACGAAATAGAGATCGCTCAGACAACCTTCATCTTTCTCCATTTCTCATTCTGATAACAAACATATAATGCTGACAAAAGCGGGGAAAGATTTACTACGGCCTGGCAGGGGGAAATTCCGACCATTGGTCCATGGAAATGTCACGGGTTTTCGTTTTTGGTTCGGCTTTGCCTGCCCTTTCTGGAGGCATTTAGTTTCTTGGCTAGCACCTTCGCTATGCTAAGCCCGCACACCAACTTGTGCCCATGCACCCGTTCATGCCCCCACAGCGCAAGCAGCACATCAATTTTCCTGGTATCGATTGGCAGGTGCTCATGGATGATGATGACAACCAGAGTATTTCGACAACAGTTTGTTGTGGGTCGCACCCTGGGGCCCCGGGGGAAGGGGGGGGGAGGAGTTAGGGTCCGACTGGGACGGGACCCATGTTTTATCGAGTGTCTGTTGCGCAGCAGTGGAAGGTGGTCGAGGCGGCACAAACTGAGCGGCCCGTGAAAAAAAAAAATTATGTAATAAAAACAGAAAGAATCACATTGAACCGCGTAGGCGCATCTCAACTTTTCATTCCTTTTCCGTCCCGTCTGTGGAATATCGGGAAAGCCACCGGAGTGGGTCCCCGTGCTGTCCATCAGCCGCGACATCTCTTATGTGGCTACCGCGCTGGATGGGATAATGTCGTGTCGGGATGTCGGCCCCTGTCCAGGCCCAGGTACAACCCCTGCCCCGCGGGGGAGGAAGGTGGGTGGTTCAGTCGGTCGTCGGCCCGCGCGCGGTGTTTGCATCATCGCGCACCCGCGAAAGCACCCGCCCGCACCAGACGGACACAGCAAAGCAGCAAAGGCAGCAGAAGGCCCCCCCCCCGGGGGGTTGGGGGTTGGGGGGCCGTCCCCCGAACGGAAAAAAAAAACTAAACAACCAAAAATCAAAAAGAAGAGAAAGCCCAACAAAAGGCTGAGTAAAGAAAAATTCTTTTGTTCATTATCGTCATGTTGATACACCGTTCGAACTCATGTGTGACAACAAAAACTTGGTGGGGAGGTGACGGCCGGCCCACCACACCTCCCGACAACGCCTCCTCCTCTCCTCTCCCCTCCGAGATTCTTTCGATTCGTCGATGTAATTCTGACTCTCCGATCGTAAAAAGTGGGAGCAACCATTGAATACATTGGTAGCCTGCCCGTAATTTCGCATTTTCTGCTCTCTCTCTCTGTGGTGGGGTGGTGGAAAAACTCTGGTCCGTTCCGGATCGCCCCCCTGGCTCTCGCCCTAGCCTTTCCTATGCCCCGGGAGCCGACCGGGAAACTACATCATTTCATACCCCGCCGGACCCCGATACCCTCGTCCTCCACAGTTCTTTCGCAGTTGCAGCAGTTAATGCGGGAAGAACGGGCGACCACCACCACCCCGAACCCCTTCCCCAGGAACCGAAGTGGGTTCCCTGGTTGAACGGTGTTAGCAGGAGGGGGGGGGGGCGGCCGGTATGTTTCGTTAATCTGCCGAACGGCCTCCTCCCTCTTCTCTGGAGTTGGAAAGGAAGGGGGTGGCGGGGGCCATTCTTTTTTTTTCCATCTCTCTCTCTCCATTCCTTTCTTTTCCTTCTTACGGGCGGATGGAGGGGGGGGTGGGTAGAGAGTGGAATTGGGGAAGGGGGGGTTGTTGCCTTTGTTGTCCCCCCCTTCTTCTCCCTGGACAACTTTTGCGCTCTCTTCTGTGGATTTGGAGTCCAGTTACTGGAAAACCGAGGGCATTCGAGCGGCTCCGGTATGCCAGGAGTCACTGGGTGGCTCGCCCTGCTTACCAAGAAACAGGGACGCAGGCCGTAACAACTGACATCACTTGCATACACAAATTATTGGTGTGTCCTTGAAACCAGCACCATTGATAGGCAATTCCTACTGTTGTGAAACTGGTATTTGGATCCGCTCATACCAGGCGTTTTGTAACATTCTCCACAATCTTGCGAGTGTGTTTAGCACTGTGGGGTGCATGCGTCCAACAACAGATGAATTTAGCACGCAGTCACTGCTACTCGATTCAATAGAACACAATAAATTATGGGCAATTGCCTCAGCTCAAAGGCCAAGGAAGGCAAGCGGGATGAGGACCTCGCGGGTAGCGATCCACCCGCTGCCCCTGCTGCGGTCAAGGGTGAAACCAGCGGTGAGCACCAAGAGGACAAGCAGGAAGTCCCTCCTGTGACTGATAAGCCCACAGAGACCCCTGCACAGGATTCGGTTCCGAAGCCGACTGCCGACACCGACAAGGAAGAGAAAGCGAAGGGTGCCGAACTGCCCGATGTGGCCACACCGCCACCACCCGCATTACCTGACCTATCAACACACCCCATTCTGCGCCAGACAGATACTGACAAGGTCAAGGCCGCAGAAAAGGCTGAAGAAGAAGCACACACTGCCATGGTTGATGCAGAAACGAAGTTGAAGGATGCACAGGCGAGGGCAAAGGACCTCAAGAGCGAGGCTGCTGTACAGGAGAAAGAGGCCGCCCAGTCAAACTATGATGAGAAGGTCAAACAAGCGTCGGGCGCCAAGGATGCCCTTGACACTGCAAAGAAGGAAGCAGAGGAGCACGCCAAGGCAGACGAGGAGAAGATCCATTCGGGAAAGCTGATCGACCCTGAGATCAGTGCGGAGGCGGAGGCTGCCATTGCCGCTGTCCCGGTCTCTAAACACAGCCCAGACACCGTGGGAGGAGAACCTCTGCGCCAAAGCATTGAAGAGGTGCGCAATGCCGCCCAGGGCAAGAAACCAACGGCTGATGATCCGGCTGTCAACGACTCCAACACATCACTGCCAACGGATACCGAAAATTCGGAAGCAAAGGGATTGGGAAATAACAAAGTGCCTGACCAAGCCAAGGGTGCAGCAATCGCTGGTGCGGCCGCGGTAGCCGGTGCCGCAACTGCTGCCGCGGTGAAGACAGGAACGTCCGAGGATCAAGCCAAGGATGTGGAGTCCAAGGTCGCCAAGGCCGCTAAGAACGGCAGCGATGCTGGCCTTGCCAATGGCGCCACCGTGACCTCCGAAGAAGATGACGACGACGATGTCAGCGATGACGGCACCGACCAGCTAGTTCTGAAGCAATCAAAGAAGAAAGCTGGTACTGATAGCGTCACTGCACTGAAGGGTATGCTCCAGGATGCTGCCACAGATGGTGATCAGGATTCCCAAAAGCATGCCAAGGTGCTTGTGGCGGAAGACTCTAAGGATGGTGCCAAGGAAGTAACTCGCATGAGTGCTGAGAAACGGGCACGCGCACGGTCCCACTGGCTCAAATCAAAGGCTGCTGCCAAGATGTTTGTAGTCAACAACAAGAACTGGACACAAATTGCGGGCCATGACGGTGCCTTTGTGAAAGGTAGCGACAAGACCATTTTCAAGGAGTCCACTGCCATTGAACGCAACTGTTTTGACAGTTTGCTGAAGGTCAAGGACGACCCAATCTGGAAGTTCTTGCCTGAGTTCCATGGTGAGGTACATAAGGGTGAGGTTGCCTATCTCGAACTTGAGGATTTGGTAAGCCCTCTGAAGGAACCTTGCGTACTGGACGTCAAGATGGGCACCCGGACCTTCCTGGAAAAGGAAGTACAGAACACAAAACTGCGGATGGATCTGCTGCAGAAGATGTTGGACGTGAACCCAGACTACCCCACGGAAGAAGAGAAAAAGACTGGCGTGACTAAGATGCGGTACATGCAGTTCCGTGAGGAAATGAGCTCAAGTGCCAGTGAAGGCTTCCGCATGGAGGGCTTCCGTGTCCACGGCGAGGAAGGCCACGCCAAGGCGAAGCGAATGCGCGAGCGGCCCGAGATCCAAGGCCAGCTCTGGGAGTTTTGTGTAAAGAACAAGGACATCGTCAGCAGCTACCTCAAGCAATTGGAAGAGATCCACACCACCTTGCAAGCCAGCCAATGGTTCAAAGAACACTCTGTGGTGGGATCGTCGTTGCTATTTGTACACGAGAAGGACGGTAGTGCCGCACGGGTGAGCTTCATTGATTTGGGTAAGACCCTGCCGGCCGACCACGAGATCAACCACAGAAAGGCTTGGGAGCCTGGCAACGCTGAAGATGGCTACTTCACTGGCCTTGACAACCTGATTGAGAACTTTGAGGAAGTCTTAAAGCACCATGATTAGCATTTGTACAAATATATGTGTATGAAAACGTAACTTTATAGGCTCTACTGTATGACTGCGTCGGAGAAACACTTTTATCCTAGTGGTCTGAACCCTGTCGTGTCACAAGCGCCGCCAGCAGCGCATCTACCCTACTTTGGGTCTGTTGCATTTCCGCAATGCGAACCTGATTTGCTCTCAATTCCTCCATCTCCCGCTGGAGTTCTGCCAGCGCTTCGCTAAGCTCTTGACTTGCCGATGTCGGGTTCTCTACCATGCTCCTGATATGCGAACTACATTCTCTCTCAAAAGTATTTCCGTAGTCCAGTTTGTGCGAAAGATCCTGCTATCTGGTTGAATCCTGACCATGTACGAAGCTTGTCCATTTAAAGCCAAAATACTTGAATACCATCCTGGCTATTCTTCCTCAATGATATTGTTTTGGGTGGGTCTCTACCGGGGTCTCAATTGAAAACGACCCCCACCCCTTCCAGGCCTGGGTTTGGGGCGCAAAACACAGTTTTTTTCGCGCCCTATCCGTCCCCACCTTCATTTTGCACTCTCCCCTCTGAACGGTTTCTCCAGTTAAAGGCTGCGGGTCGTGGTTCCCCGTCCCGGCTTGTTGCACCCGCTCCTTGGTGTCAGAACAGGCTGGTCGACTACTTCAGAAGAACGCACAGGGCGTCTCTGTCTCTAGTCAACGAAGGACAGTTGTACTCGAGTTACGGAAAGCAACGTGCCGCCACGAAGATGTTTAACTCGGAAATATGAGAACCTGTGTATAGTGGAAATCATAGCCGAGCATGTAACGAGTAAACCACAACCGGTAACCCTCAAGAATTCCAATAGTTTCACACAATGAGCAGCAGCCCAAAGAACGAGATCGATGGACCAACCGCACAGAGCCCAGCTGAGCAAGAGGTGAATAATACATTCACAGCCGAGGACTTGCTGCGGCACCAGGAGCACCAGGACCGTACCGAAGGGTGGCGCATACGCGCATCTTCGAAATGCACGTTTCGCCAAGGATATGTAAAGCAGCCCGTGTACGCGTGCCTAACCTGTGAGGAGGACAACAAGACAACGGATGGTGAACCAGTTGGAGTGTGTCAGGGGTGTGCGAACCACTGTCACAAGGGCCACAGCCTGGAGGAAGTATACCACAAGCGTCAATTCTGCTGTGACTGCGGTACCAAGCGCCACGGTGGCTCCTGTCAACTCAACGCCAAGGACGCGGATGTCATCAATGTCAAGAATCGCTATGGACAGAACTTTGAAGGCAAGTACTGCTGGTGCCACAGTCCTTACGATGAGGTTACTGCTGAGGATGTCATGACCCAGTGCTATTTGTGTGAGGATTGGTTCCACCACGCCTGCATTGGCGAGCGGGCATCAAAACTTCTCGTGCAACTGCTTGATGAGAGCGAGAATAAGGACAAGGAGGAAGATCGTGAGTATACTCTGATGGTTTGCGCATCCTGCACACGGGAACACGAGTCCTTGCTAGGCTATCTCACTGGGAAGAAGCACATTCGGCATAAGGATGGCACATACCCTCCCGCTGAGGACCTCAAGCCCATGACCACAGGTAGCACCACCCGAATCTTTCCATTGGACCCGAAGCCGGACCAATGCTTGCTTCTCGGTGGTGAGTGGGAAGACAATCTGTGTAGTTGCAACGGCTGCAAGCAAGAGCTGGAAAATCGGAACATGCTCTGGCTTCGCGATGGAGACGACCTCGAGGAAGACGCTGACGGCCAAAATGGTGCTGGTGGACCCGGTTCGGTGTCGGACACTGGCAGTGTCCACGATGCGGCAGTAAATGCCCTTGGCCAGCTAGACTACAACACACAGTATGCCCTAGTCAATTCCTACAACGCCATGAAGGAGAGCCTGAAGCGGGGCTTCCAGGAGATTCTCAGCCAGGGTCGGAACGTCGTTACTGAGGACGATGTCCATCAAATGTTTGAGGGACTGAAGGGCAACAAGCAACCTCGCCATGCCTAGTTCAGGTATTAAATTAGCAACACTAATAGATTAAGCAATCAAGAACAATGTCCGCTATCATGCCATCATTGGCCTTGTTCTTTCCGTTGCTGCTGCTGTACACGAATCCATGTTCCCGATCCCAGAGCCGCCAACTTACGCACTAAGGGGGGGACACACGGGACGGTCCCCCCCCCTCACCACATGTGTCGCTGGGAATTTGTTCTTGCCTTCTGCGTTGTGGCCCCTTTTCCCGAAGTGTCGGGAACAACGAGGCCATAAATTTTCTCTCTTCCTATCTCGCTCTATTTTTGTGCTTTGGTTCTGTTCCTTTCTTTTCTTTTTTTTTGCCGCCAAAGGAGAGCGAAGAGCAAGGGAGGATAAAAAGTCACTATCGCACCAAAAAAAGGAACCGCGACAAGATCAAAAAAAAAATGAAGAAGAAAACCACTAAGAAGTGACCGAGGCCCCCGGGGGTTATTCTTTTTCCTCTGTGTGTGTGTGTGTGTTCGACCCCGGTGAAGCCGCCCTCCAACCCCCCCTCAGCGCCCGCACAGAAAGCCCGGGAACCAAAAATACCAACGACCTTCGAAAGTAAAGGTGGTCTAAGTGGAAGGTCGCAGACGGACACTTGCGGGGTACCCCC
>PDIP01000092.1:2530-40652 GCA_002811645.1 Corallochytrium limacisporum
CTCTCTCTCTCTCTCTCTCTCTCTCTCTCTCTCTCTCTTGCTCTCTGTGCCGCCATTCTTTTTTAGTTGCCACGGCAGTCACTGAAAATACCGCAGACTCGGTCAACCCCTCCCCTTCCGGGGAGCTCTCTCTTTTTTTTGCCTCCTCCCGACACTCCAGCACAGACCAAAAGCGGCCCCCCCCAACACTGGCGCTGCCCCGGTGGTGAAGAGAGGAAGCCCCGGAAGGGGGGGGGGGGGAGCCAGAACGTCAAAAAAAGAACAGCCAAAAGGGACGCAAAAGTAAAAAAAAGGGAAAAGAGGAAAAAAAAAGTACTCTCTGGGCCCGTGCTTTTCTCCTTTCCAAGGCATATAAAACCCAACCAAGGCCAACCAAGGCCAACCAAGACCAAAAGAGAAAAGAAAAAATCAGGGAAAATTTGGCTCCCCCGATCCACTCTGCAAAATATCGACTCCCCCCCCTCTTCGGTTCTCCTCCCTACCGCTGCGCGGGAGGGTGGGACCGAGGCCGTTCTGGGCCATTTAAAGGAACTAATCCCCAGCAACCGGCGGGCCATGCACCAAAGAGTGCGGCAGGGCGCTGAGCAAAAGGTCACGGATGTTGGCCGTCCATCTGTGGTCTGGGGAGGACATATACCATGGTAGTACTAAGCATAGGCACAACACTCGATATTGTCCCAATTGGGGGGGTGTATATTGGCTTTCTTGCTAGGTTGTGTGATGTGATAAGGAAAACGGGGCATTCTGGCTTCATGTTATAAGTGTGGTTATGTGTTCAAGTTGGTCTTTCCTGTTGTACTGACTCCAGAGGATGTGAATGGCTCATCCAGAGAGGTATGTGCTTCTGTAGACTCCAGTTCCACAGTGATGACATTCGCATGGCTTCATTCCTCCTCTTCGTCTTCGTCGGCAGCATGGTAACCGTGCGCGGACCGTCACTACTGCGGTCTACTTTTTCTCCCTGCGCATGTTCATTTTTAGACTCCGGATCCACGTTGGTATTGTGCGCATCTTCGGATGCCACCTGTTCTTCTTGTGCACTACCGTCAATTGGCCATGGTTGTCACTAATGCTGGGATCTACTTTTCCTCCGGACGTAAGTTCATCTGTAGACTCCGGGTCCACACTGGTGTCGTTCGCATCGTCGGATTCCTCTTCTTCTGTCGCAGAAGGGTCACCCTTCGAGGACTGTGGCTGATGAATGTCCACTACTGCTCCAGAGGCCTGCTCCTCTTTAGATTCCTTGTCCGTCGTGGTGTCGTTTACATCTTCAGATTTCTCCTGTGCTTCTCCCGCTGCATGCTCACCCTGCGATGGCTGCTGCTGTTGGATGTCTACTACTTCTTCAGAAGCTTGCTCGTCTTTAGCCTCCGGGTCCGTCGTGGTGTTGTGTACATCGTCGGATTCCTCCTGTGCTTCTTCCGCAACATGCTCGCTCTGCAATGGCTGTTCCTCCTTGCAGTCTGCAATTTCTCCAGATCTCTGCGCATCTTTGGACTCCTGGTCCGTCCTGGTGTCGTTTACATCGTCAGATTCCTCCTGTGCTTCTTCTTCGGCATACTCACCCTGCGATGGCTGCTGCTGTTGGATGTCTACTACTTCTTCAGAAACTTGCTCGTCTTTAGCCTCCGGGTCCGTCGTGGTGTCGGGGACTTCGTCGGATTTCTCCTGTGCTTCTTCCGCAACTTGCTCACTCTGTAATGGCTGTTCTTCCTTGCAGTCTGCAATTTCTCCAGATCTCTGCTCATCTTTGGATTCCTGGTCCGTCCTGGTGTCGTTTACATTGTAGGATTCCTCCTCAGTCTCCGCATCCCCCTCGCCCTTGTCGGTTTGTTGAGACTTTGCAGATTTTTCAGCTTCGACATCGCCTGCAAAGCTACCTGCTGCAAGGGTTGCATTGCGGAGGAGCAGAGCGCCATTCGATCCGGCTGACTGGCATGTGGCGGAAAGGCTGCGTAAACTGCCGATACACGACTGCCAAAGCTCAGCCAAACTGCCAGAGCATACATCAGCTGTGGTGTAGCCAAGAGCTGGGAGAGCCACTGTCGCAACAACCATGGCCGTTGCTCCAACACTGCAGGCCACGGCGGTGGTGGTTAAATTTTTTTCGATGGTACTCATCACTGCTATTCAGAATTCACTGAACCTAATAGTAGAGAAATCGATCTTCGGTCTAGGGATCAATCTCAGATTTGCTGACTTTGAATTACCAGGTGATGCTGTTACAGTGAGGATATGGAGCACCGATGTTCAGCAGCAAACTTTGTTGCCCTCATGCCCAAGCGTTTAAAGAAAGAGCCTTGATGATGACCTCCCGTAAGCTTTAGACTCCGTGCATGTTCAACCCCGTGTGCAGATCGTTTGTGAAAAAGCCGTCCACCTGTCGAAGTGCTCATGGTCACTCACCAGAATTCCATAGTCTTTCTATGGACTATAAGGGCACCTTCCCTACCTCACACCAATTCTAAATGTTCCGCTCTGAGTAGATCGGAGGCGGTGGTGGCGGTTGGTGACGTACGAAACCCGTGACACACAAACCAGATCAAGTGTAAACTTGGAGCATCATGGAAGGGAGAACCCTACCCGGCAGAAATTAAGCTTTTAAGGTTGTTTAGTGTGCATTAATTGAGGATGTCCCGGTCGATGGTTCTCACCTTTTGCGATCCACTCAACTCATGATGACCACGCGTACGAATGTGCTTCGCACAATTTTTCCCCCGCTCTCCCCACAAATTCTGCAACTTTCGTCAGAAGACGAGCAAGGAGGAGTCGGTTCCTAGTACAAAAAGTACGCAGCTCCGAGCGCCACACCATGCGGGTCTTTTCAATTTCGGATAGTGCGCAGATGAAAATTTTTTTGCGCAGGGCCAGATTTTTTGGCCCCCCCNNNNAAATTTTTTTGGGCGGGGCCAAATTTTTTGGCCCCACCCCCCCCCTTTGCTGGTGCCCGCCGAAAAATGGAATCCGAACGGTACGAGTATTTGCCGCTTCACCAACAGATCAATATATGGGAACCCGGGACACCGGGAAAGGCAAGTGCCGGAAAACGAGAAAAGGAAAATGACCGAGGAAACAGAGGGGGGGGGCCTAGTTACGCCCCGGGGAAGGGGTGACTCGCTCCCCCGGGGGGGGGAGGGCTTACCACAGGTGTACTGGGCGGTGGTGCCACCCTACCGGGGCGGAGGACCCCAATCACTGCGCAAATCAGTACCACCGGGCCACATCGCAGTGACATCGACCGGGTCGCTGGCACCGGCACGCAAGCCATCGGTGCTGTGCCCCCTTCTACAATAGTTCCCGAAGATCCTGGAAAGATGGAATCCAGTGTTACGTTTGATTCTTTTTTTGGTTGCGGCCTGGTCTGCTATCGGTCCAATTCCGCATGGTCAGCACATTTCGCCCTCTGTGCGGGAATGTTTCTGAGTGTACTGTTTTCCGTTTGTGGGCTGCAGAACACTGGGTGAAAACAGCCCTGCAAAGGGGATCCCAGTTTGCCAGACTACAGGAGTTTGAAGTCTGCCAAAAATCACGAAAAAGGAGTGGTTCCTGGTCTTCGTCCTCATCGCGTAAAGTGCGCAAGAAACAACGGGACTGGTGGCCTTGCGAGAATTGTGATTTCTTTAGGCGCATGTCCGATTGCAACAGTCTGGCAGATGGTCGCCTGGTACTTTAGAATCGATCAGTTGGAGATGGACAGCACCCAAAACTGCGTTTTTCCTTACCTAATGAAAGGAACCGCTTGGTAGATAGTGAAGTCTCAAATCCTCACTGCTGACTGCCGTAATGACGACCATGAGAACAGTTGCTGGGGTTGGCCTGACTGCAGCAGGTGCCGCCGTTGTTGCCACCCTGGCGCTGCCCGCACTAGGCTTTACAGCTGGCGGTGTGCTTGCCGGCTCACCGGCCGCCATTTGGCAGGCCTACATCGGTAACGTAGCAGCTGGTAGCGCGTTTGCGGCGGCGCAGTCAGCCGGTGCAACCGGTGCTCTGCTCGGTGGCAGTACAACTGTTGGCGTAGGTGCTGCGTCGACTGCTTACTTGGTTGGCGATGCCGTTGGTGGCACGCGTCGCAACGCGTCCCGCAGTGATCAGGAAACCCAAACAGACAATGTGGATTCCGATGATGAGGATGATCAATATGATGAGGGGGATGAGATACGCGATCAGGCTGTGGAAACAGAGGATGTACAATCCAATGACGGGAACAATGCAAAGTATGGGAATGTTGCTACTCAGACTTGAGAATTTCACATGAATCCGTAGCGCTGTCACAAAAAGTGGAAAAATCAAGGCTGCACTTCCATCACTGGAACTCATGCAGACACGAGAAAAGCGCTCGTTGTCTTGCAAACCTCGCTACCACCCTTCACTTATCAATAGAGGACTACTACGAGCATTCCTGTTCGACGTTTGCGGTCAACACATCGTACATGTTATGCACAAGCCGATCTCTCGACCAATTACAAAGGCACAGTCAGCTCTCCGCATTGACCTGTTGGTATGTACATTCAGTTCGCAAAATGAAGCCGGCGGAGCTGTGCTTCCCGAGCTACGTGAACAGATGGGCATCACAACCCCATCCTAACGAGCACAGTGCCTGTGTGCACGAATACGGTGGTGTTCACAGGATATGTGCAGCAATGTTTACATTGTTTTGCTCTGACTCACACTAACTGAGCCGTTTCTCGTCATTGGCTTCTGCCCACCTTTCAGGAAATCCAGTTGCGTATGAGACGACAAGGCAGAAGAGTAAGCTTGCCCATCAGTGACGTTCGGTACGTAGTGAACTGGGTGCGCCTTGTGCATCATGAGACATACAGACATCAAGGCAGCCACCAATCGTCGGTCCCGTAGCCTCTGGTTACCCTTCCCAAGAAGAGTACCGAAGAGGGCCTTGATCTTACGGTCCTCGAATGGACCGGACACAAAGGCGGGTCCGTCCGATCGAAGGTGGTCAGCTGAGGGAAATGGGAACGAAATTCAACGGAAACGAAGAGCAAAAACTCGCTCGCTCGCTCGCTCTCTCTCTCTCTCTCTCGCCTGCGCCGCCAATTTTTTTTTTTTTTTGCCCTCCTTTGCCTTTTTTCCCGGTGTTCCAGGAGTGGCGATACGAGCACACATCACCCGATCCATACCCCCCGGGACCACCGACCGACATCCACAAAGAAATTGACTGCTGGGGACCATCCATACCCCCCGGGATCAACTGACCCGAGAGGAAACGAAAACGAGGGCAAAACCTTATTTTGACGGCATGGGGGGGGGGGTTTGGACCAAACCGTATGATGCGGTGCTAACAATTTTTTCATTGCGCGATGGCCAAAATGGACCAAAAATACATATATACTCAAGTGGATCAAGGGCAAAGTTTTTTTTTCAATTGGTTATGTTCCTGGAGGTGGTAGTGGTTCGTTCTTGGAGGGACTGATGAGATACCGAGGAAGCAGAGGAAGTCATTCACGTCCCTGACCCCGCCCGCAACTCTCTCTCTCTCTCCCTGTCTCCCACTCTCTCTCTCTCTCTCTCTCTCTCTCTCTGTCTCTCTCTCGCCAGTCTTTGGCTACCGGCCCTGTCTGTCGCTGCGCAGTTGCCTTAGTTTTTAGTTTTGGCTTGGGTAGACGCGCTCCGTTCCCGTTTGCCTGCTTGTGCGCTGGGGTTGGCCACGTAGCAGGAAGAGCTTTAGATTCCTCCCCTCCCCCACTCCCTGCCTGCGTGTTTACTTCTTTTGTTGGGTACTGAGAGGGGGCACTAAGACTGGCAGGGCGGGTGCAGGAAAAGGGGGAAACCCCGGAAATAAAAGGAAAAAGATTAACGGGCGAAGGAAGAAGAGAGGTCGGAGGACAGACAAGTGTGTTTACCAAACGGCCTTTGCCAGGAAAGCCCAACCTCTTAAAAAAAAAGAAAAAGAAAAAGAAAAAGAAAAAGAAACGAAAGAAAAAACCATACCTTACCCACTTCCCTTCGCAAGTGTGCCTGCAAGAAGGACCCCCCCTTCGCCCGGGACCCCGGGAGGCTGTCCAGGCCAGCATAAAGGGGAGGGGGGTGTCCCCCGCCTTGATATGAACGGTTGTTGGGGAAAAGGGGAGGAAGAAGACCAGGACGGAAAAGCCATCAATCGCACATTCACATTGTCCGCCATCGCGATCATGCATGAGAGCGCCTGGTGGCCTGGATCGGACACATTGCCCGCCGAAAATTAGGCACATCTGTTAGAGTCCGCAAGTGAACCGTGTGCTTGTGAAACTAGTAGCGCTTGCTAAACCTAAGCACCATGGGATTTTGTGCAGAGGTACAAAAGGATCGCGCCATCGGTCTCCATGTCTCGCTTGCGTTAAGCCTTTCCAATATAGAGGCGTGAACCCAGATCCATCCACCATGATTTCTACAGTTACAATAAGAAGCCAAAAAAGTCGAATGGAGTCCATACGGCTGAAAGATGCTGTGGAGAAGGCATCGGATGTCAAGCCATTGGAGAGGGCGGAACACCGCCCATCCTTTAGCAGCATCAATTCAGTAGGTATGCGGCAACGCATAGAGATTTCTAGCAGTGAAGAAACCAGGGGAGTTGCAGAGGAATTCAGAATGGTAGAGAGGCGCAGCAGCGCTGACAATGAAGGGCGTGAATGTAGGATTGACACATCGGACGGCTATCCGCCAGTTCTGGCCTGCGCTTGTTTCGTATTCGTGGTCGGCGCCTTGAGTTACAACTGGGGTATTTTCCTGCCACGCATTGTTGATGACTTGGACTCTAGTTTAGCCCTCAGCGCTTGGCCAGGTGCCCTCGCTTTAACAACTCGCGCGGCAGCTGCACCATGGTCTGGTGCCTGGCCATCGCGGTATGGTACCCGACGGGTTGTCGCCGCCGGGGCTGTCCTTATCTTGATCGGTCTTCTCATCGGCAGCTATGCCACTGAAATCTGGCATTTCTACATTGCGTATGGTCTCTTCTTAGGTGTGGGGCTGAGCATGCTGATTTATCCGGCCACGAGCATCGTCATTCAGTGGTACGACAAGAAGAAAGCCACCATGTTGAGCTGGGGAATGGCGAGCGTAGGATTCGGCGGGTTGGTCGGAAACGTCGCCGCAGCAGAAATGATTGAGCACTTTGGATGGCGGAACGCACTACGTATTTTCATGTCTCTGGTCGTAGTTTTCGTTGGAATTGGACTTTGTTTGGCTCACGATAGAGTTAAGCCAACCCGAGTTAAAATCCATCTGGAATGGTACCTCTTCAAGGATGTCCGGTTCTCTCTTGTGTTCCTGTGCAATGTATTCTTTGCCTTCGGCTACGCAGCCCCCTTCTTCTTCACGGCTACATGGGCAGAACGCCATAACTTGTCCAGCACTGTGGGAGCCATGGCCACGGGTTTGATCACACTGGCAACCTCGATAGGGCAGCTGGGCATTGGTTGGCTCCAAGATCGTCTCTCCAGGGAGTTTGTCTTTGTTGTGTGCATGTTATGCGCAGGGGCATCGCTAATGGTGTACCCGATCTGCACCAACGAGTGGTCGCTCATGTTGGTATGCGTACTCTATGGCCTCTTCACTGGGGGGCAGCAACCTAACACAGCAGCGATCATCACCGACTGGTATCCGAAGCACAATCCTGGTACCACAACTGGTCTTAGCGGTGCGGGCAGGGCAGTCGGCGAATTAGTTGGTCCGGTCGTTGTTGCCTTGCTCTTCGATACAAACGCGGAATCCGCATTCATGCTTTCGGGAGCATTTATGATGCTATGTGGCATTTGCGTCCTTGTAGGGACGGTGTGGCCGAAGCTCGTCGCCAACTACTACAACTAGCCCCTTCTGGTCACCTACCTGTGAATCGGATACCATCGTATTCTTTGTGTGGCATACACGACACCACGGAGGCCCTGCGAAAGCCTAAAGAACAATATTCATGCAAAAAAATTGGCAGGGGAGGGGTACCCAAGGCGTATTACGGCTGGGTACGGTACTTAAGGTACCGAATGTTCATTAAAAAAAACCTATCCCAGAGTACCAGAAATGGCCAATACCGTATTTTTCAGCGATCTTCGTGGCGGCCCAAGTGTTTTTCTGTGCAATGTTGTGCCCCGCCCCGGAGGACGGGGAGGGGGGGGGGCCAAGGGAAATGTGGCCAGGGGGGAGGCGGGCGGTTAGGCCGGGGGCCAATTCGGTACCGAACGGCTTCTGGTGCGCACTGAAAAGGTTGGTGGTGGCTGGGTTTGGTTTGGAAGAAAGACGACAGTGGCGGTTTCCCACCAGTGGGGGGGGAGGGGGAGGGGTGGTGTTGTGGGCCCAGAGCGGTTGGGAAGGGGGGGGTTTGGGTGCTTGGGGGAAAGGGGCGGACAGGCAGGCACTGTTGGGGAGGGGGGGGTTGACCGGCAAGTGAGACCTTTGGGTCAAAAGGGAAATAAAACGGCGTGTACCATAGTAATGGACCGTACCGGTAATGAAACTGGATCGTGGGGGAGGGGGGACCCCCATTACGGGTATCGAAGGAAAACAGTACAACACCAGGGTAAGAACAGGACGAAAGGGAGAACTCCGTCGGCAAAGAACGCACGGAGAAAGTACCAGTAGTACCCTTAGTACTAATATTCGTCACCGCCAGCTTAAACTATGTGTTGTCTCATTTTTTTTCTCTTGCCTTTTCGTTTCTGTGCAAGGCGCTGAGTGGATATGGGCAGAGAAGAGCAAAATTGCAACCCCGGGAGGTAAAGATACCCAAAGTGTACTACTGCTTGGGGAGTAGAGGGTTGGCGTGCTCCCTCCATTTGGAGGTGTGGTATCAGATCCTCCACTAAAACCCGTTGCGTCAGAGGGATTGATTGGGTTGGACGAAAGTTCCGTGGTGCCGTTGTCTTGGTTGGTTTCTTGACCTTTGACTTCATTGGGGAGGGTCCCTAAGCCTTAGTTCGATTGGGTTTTCTTGGGCTTGCTGCCATTGGGTTTTTCCTTGTCTTGTTCCCATTGGATTTTGATTGACCTCTAATTTTCTTGTCTCGCACGGAGGTACTTCAGAAGGTGATCATTATTTAGTTCCATGGTGTTAACAAACTTAACGGAATTTTCACAGGTAGAAATTTCATAGCAATCCATACGATATTACCAGTGAAACTAAGCCAAATGAGGGGATAGCTCGAGTTCGGAAACTTAGACTGTACGAGCAAACATGTAGCTAGAGAAAAATTGTCGGTTCAACCTTTGGCCTTTGGTACTTCTGGAACAAAAACAAAACTAACCACAATGACTACAGAAGAGAACAAGGTCCAGAAGACCGTGTTCCTCGCGTGTGCTAGCGTGGTCACGAGTGTGGGTATCATCTTGGTCAACAAAGCAGTGATCTCTACTCTGGAATTTCGGTACATATTTTCATTGACTGCCGTCCACTACGCCAGTACGTGTGCTTTTACGTATGGAATAGCCCATTTCAAAGTCTTTGACGGAACTGTGGGCCTGCCAGAGCGAGACCGTTGGACAATGGCTGCCATGGGTACAGCTTCGATTGCCTTCATGAACCTAAACCTGCAGTACAATTCTTTGGGGGTTTACCAGATGTCCAAATTGCTCTGCATTCCGGTCATTGTTGCCATCACCTACCTCCGGACGAAACAGCTTCCGTCGAAGCGGCTTCTTTGGAGTCTGGCGGTACTACTGACCGGAGTTGGCATTGCCACCGTTTCTGATGTGAGCTTAAACGCAGTGGGAACTATATTCAGCGCCGCCGCCGTTGCTTCTACTGCACAGATACAGATCTGGCAGGGAAGCAAGCAGAAAGAGCACGGGCTGGATGCACTACAAATCACAAAGAGCGTTGTGGGACCAATGACATTGATGTTTGCAACTGGAGCACTTCTCTTTGACACGCGCCCTGGACTTGGGCATGATAAGAGGATCCAAGACTACGAATTCAATATGGAGACAGTGGTCCTGATTATCAGTAGCTGTGTGCTAGCTATTGCAGTCAACCTCGTTGCGTTTGCTCTGATCGGTGCGACCTCTGCCGTCACCTACCAAGTGGTAGGTCACGCTAAGACGATTCTCACACTTCTTGGCGGCTTCATTCTCTTCCCCGTTGCAGATGGCAGTCAGTCTACGTTGGCAATTATGGTGCAGGTGATTGGCATGGCGTTAGCGGTCGTTGGCATAGTTTTCTACACACGGATCAAGACCGAAGAGGCACAAGCATCAGCGCAGGCACTGCCAGCAAATGGAACAGCGCACAAGATGAAAGATATGACCCATGTCACTGTTCACAGTGAAAAGTCCGTAGATTTCTCCGATAGCAGTGCAAACGAGAACGCTATGGGTGCCAATGGATACGTTGACCATGACCTCGACGACGAGAATGATGGGAATGAGACAAGGCAGCTCTTGGATGCCGGTGAGGCCGGATAAACCCTTCGTTCCATTTATTAATTCGTTCAAAAACTTCATATACAGAAATTTCCGAAGAAAAACCCATGGTTGATTAATTCGTACAAGTGTATGGTTAAATAATTAGGTGTTCAGTTTCTGTCACCCACCGGGGAGCTTCTTCATATCTGAAACCAACACCCAACGTGCCAGGACCAGTGTGGCCTCCCCCCCCCTGGTTAGGGGAGAGGGGGTGTTCCTCTATGCGTCTAACACGCGTACTTAAACATAGGGGAGACATCCTTCTCGTTTGCCTACATGGAACCATAAAAATGACAGTGTCCCGTTTGCAGGTTACCATTACGGATCCAGCTTAAATATGTGCATACGTACTGGCTGGCCCACGAAGGCGGAGTATGTCACTGTGAGAAAACCAAGAAGAAAGGAGGAGGGGGGGGCAAGTATCGCAGACCCTTGGAAAACGGATTGAAAAATGATCATAGCGAACCATTTTGTCAGTAATCTGATAGTGCGGACAAGGGTTGCACGAATGGTAGGTGTTGCGTGTCTACCCTCAGGGTTTCCAGCGTAAGCGTTTAAAACATTTATCCGTGGCAGTCCCAATTCCTGCCGTTTTGGGATAGTCGGTCGCTCAGCTTGGCACAAACGGAAGTCACGGGTGCCCACGGTTTACAAACTTGGAAATGTTTCATGTGTATAGTAAATGTACGTAGATTCCTTTGCGAAACGTGGCGATTTTGTGAGGGGAAGGGAACGTTGGAGTTCGGGTGTCTCTTGCATGACGCCGCAAGATACTCAGAACAACATTGGCTTTAATGGTGTGATTGTAGACAACGTTGCTCTTATATTATCTATGAATAATAGGAAATTATACGCGGGTCAAGCTTCAACTGACGTAGGATCTCGAATTTCCCATAGTATTTTTCGCAATTTTTTGTTGCGGATAATTTTACATACTGTCAGTTTAAATATAATATTTTCTATCCCTATATATATATTTATATATCCGAATATGTTACTTTGAATCTTTTTATATCCTGACTTTTTATAATCATAGTCCCTGTAAAAACTCTTTCTCATCTCCCCCACCCCAACAAAGACGAGAGAGTCTTCCGATCGGTCCGGTCCGCCTCGGTATGACAAATGCCCTCAGTGGCGTGTCCATGACCGTCATCCACTGTTTCAGTATGGCCGAGGTCCTTTTCCGCAACTTTTTCTCAGGGCCAATGTTTCCATTGAAGGCGTCAAGAAAATTGTGCAGATGATGTTTTCATCGTCATCGTCTCCCGTCCGGACCTGTGCCTCACCATAGGACACGTCTGCCAACTTTACAGCTCCGGAAGTGGTATAAAACATACCTTCAATGTTGCAGAGTTTTTGTTTCTTATTCGGTATCGATCCGGAAAGCCTTAGGAAGCCCATCATCACGACAGCCATCTGTGCCGCGATCAAGTGCCTCAGCGACAGTGGCAAAGATCGATTGCTCGTAGGCACAAAGTGCAAAGGCACAGTGTCTATTATTATGCCTGCCGTACGTTGTTAGTCCGTTACCACACGCGAAGCTACCATGTCGTGGTGTGCACTTGCCTGCAAATCTTGCGATCTGTCATTCCGGGGGCACGGTACGGGCACGGGTGTGAGCGGGGTTGGGCGAGGGACCGGTGGAGCGGTGGGTTTTCAGAACCAGCCAGGGCGAAGGGGGGGGAGGGGGGATGATTTCAATGGCTTCTTCTTCGCAAATCTTACCCTCACTCTCTCGCGTTCTCCCCCTTTGTTCCGCCTTTGGTGTGTACCACGGAGCTGAAAATTTGTCACGGGGAAGTATAAAATAGAACCAATCGAGCCAGGGGGCGGTGAGGAAGGCAGCCTTCCCACCCGCTTCGCAGGGGAGGGAGAACTGGGAAAAGTGCACGACCGGGGAGGTTGAAGGCTGGAGAGCCGAGTGTGTGCAGGTAGGGAAAACGGGAGAGAAGTACGGAGGGTGCGAAGGAGAGGAGGAGGGACGGGAACGAATGCTCTGCGAGTGTGCGGGTTTTGGACGGAGGGTGGGGTCTCAAGGGCGGGAGGCCGCCCTGCGGTTCGGACCGGGAGGCCACGGGGCTAACGCATTGCATTGCCGAAATTGCATTGCCGAGCCCCCTTTGACGGCTTTGAGTGTTCGTCTTCACTATATATTCTTCCCTGACTGTTCAGCTGTTCAGCTGTGTTAATGATCAGTGTCCTGTTCGTGTCAGGGTTAACTCACCGTCCCTATTTCAATGAACGATGGAACAATCCCTACCGGTCCGAATGACAATTGTGTTTGTATGGGCAGGAGAATAAATGACCAGAAGGTTCCTTTTGGATCGGTATCTCATGTAGAAATCAATGTTTTAACTTTACTGTTCAAGAAAGCGAAGCTCGTGTGAGTTAGATTATCCGTTTGATGTCTAAGAAAGAACCGCAGTGAACACTAGGCTGTGAATAGCAAAGGGAATAGATTCACACTGTATAGTCTGCGAAAGATATTAAAGATGGCTCTGTAGCTAGCAAGTCCAGTTTTAGACAAGACAAGAGGAGCAGCACATTTAAAAAGTGTGGTAAAACTACAAAGTAGAGGAGACGGGCAAGCTATGGTGCATAGAGGGATCACTGTGGGCATCCTACTTACCCTTGCCAGTGCGACCGGTGCTTTGGCGTCTCCGACGTTGTCGGAATCGCCAGACTTAGGGCCACCATCCATGAATTTCGTCAACTTTGCGGGTAAAGAGTACATTGCTTACGACTCAGACGGTGGACTTCACGGTCAGGGCCAAGATAACAAAGACAACCCTAAACACATGGAGAACTCGAACACAACGATACCCTCGGGCGGTGACCTTGACGGCAACACGGGAAATACCACGGCCAGCAACGACAACGACTCTCTGTCTCCCGGAGCCATTGTTGGTGTGTGTGTGGCTGCGGGTGTTGTAGCACTGGGCGCTGCAGCTGCCGGGGTTTTCTGGGCTCGCAAGCGCGCTATGAAACGCAGAAAGGCAGCGCTGGAAGCGGCCGCAGCAGCGGAGGCCGGGATGGCTCCTGGTGCAGATAAACTCATGTTTCCCATTCCGACTACTGTGACCACAGAAGATGATGACGGCCACTATGCGGTACCCACCGCGGTCATGCTGACGGGTGCAAAGGATTCAGTTGGCACCGGCACTGCTGGCGATGCCGGGGCCACTGGTGGTGGTGTGTACTATGCCATACCCAAGAGTGGTGGACTATACATTAATGGCGCAAGATTGAATCGAAATGACAATCAGTATGATGATCTGCGTGTCCCGGACCCAACTTACCAGGTCGGATCCAACCATGCTACACCTTTGGTCGTGGCCTGGCTAAAAGAAAATCGTCGGGACAAGAGTCCTGGCCACGACCATTCTGCTGCCCTGTCCACGTCGCTGGACGACGATGACAATGACGAGGGCACTTACGCTACAGTACCACCAGCTCCAGGTGCTGCCGGTACTGGAGGAATGATCGGTAGCAACGGAGTAAAGAAAGGCAACGAGGGCAATGGCTTTTGCACACCCGAACCGCACTATGACAACATTGATTCGTTCAGCCTTAATGAGGACGACAGTCATCATCTCACCCCCAATGGAGATGAAGACCAGCGCACCAGTACGGGTTCGGATGCTGGGTACGATAGCGCTGATGATGATGAAATTGACGATGCAACATATGATACGATCCAGCGTATAACACCACCACGGCCACAGGAACCACGAGATCATCCGTAAGAACTTCCAATGCTACCGAAGCCGGTGCCAGTGAATGCATATTTTTTTTGACAAGTGTCATATTAATTTCTGCAACAATACACAGATCAATCTTACTGTCTCATGGTCTGAGAATTGTAACCATGCTTCTTTATCGTTGTTGTTGTGGCCTTGAAAGTTGTGTTCATGCGAACCCAAGGACACTGACGCGCTTCCTGCGCACACTCATTGTCGCCATATGGGCTGTAGCTGGGTTGCCACCAGTGTGAGCGAGTGGCAGCATTGCGAGTTCTGCAGTAAATCCATGCCGTTGTCGATCTCCTTGGATGAGCGGCTGGGACCCAGAGACTGCCGGACCTAAGGTTGTCTGGGTTCGAAGCAAGTACTACTCCCATTACAAGAAACCCACGAAATCCCCAGGCGCACTCGGAGCTCGTGACCAGGGAGGTGGGGGGACCCCGTACCGCAACCATGCAACAAGTCCCTTTTTCCTCCTTCTTCAACTTTCCCAATCTCCGGGATCCCAAGGGGGGAGGACAAACTCGATGAGTCTTCCCGGGTTGGTTTGGTTTCGTATATACATTGAGGTGAATTGAATGTTGAGACTTTCGAGCGGTCTGGGAAGGCCACTTGGGATACCTGCTCCAGTGACGGGGATGGACCATTAGGGACGACTTAGCAATATACGAGAATCAAGCGTCCCGCGCATGTGGATGAGCCAGTAGAAGCCGATTGGTTGAGGATGGTAACATGTGGATGATTGTCTGTATTGGATAAGTTTTCAATTGTGTGCCTCGGCATCTGTGCGGTCCTTCACACAGGCTTTCACGATCTGAAACTAAAACCTTAGCATGTAGTGAACTCAATGTAAATGTTTGGAGTCAATTTTCCACACCGAGATAGGATGTCCCTGCGCTGCTTTCTTGTCGTTGTCGCTTCGATGTCCTCCGCGGTTCTGGGACACCCCCATTCGATGGCGCATCGAGTCCCCAGCAGGCTCTTCCAGTAACAGAATACGGGACATTTTTTGGCCGCGCATTTCAACTCTCATTTAAATTTCACAAATAGTTGTTCAGTGAGCAGATGAAGCTGCTAGTTAAGTGAACCTCTCATAGTCACAAGCTTGAGTGCAGTTCTCAATCTAGAGCGTCAACTGGCACTCTACTGGTGCCTGAAATAAGCGACGGAACATGTGGCGCATCCCCGAATCGGAACCTGGAAAGGTAAATTGCGAGGCTCAGCAGGATGGAAGAGATGCCTCAGAAGAATAATGGGACAACACGCAGTGCTGCCTACAGTTCTGCGGCTTCTGTTTCAAGTAGTAGTAGTAGTAGTAGTAGTGGTAGTAGTGGTAGTCGATTCATTACTCTTCTCCTGATGACAGTGGTACCAGTCATAGTTGCCGTAATTGTTGCTCAGCAAAGCGAAGCAAATACATTCCATGGAATCTCGGGCTTCCTCAGTTGCTGTTTTGAATTCGAGGATAGAAGCCCCCTGAAGGCAATCACGGGGCCAAATGCAGCCTTCTTTGAAGAATTGGATACGTTGATGGATACCTACGACTACCGAACGGCGCTGAGGGAGATTGGCCGAGCAGATGTAGTTGATTCCGCTGACTCTTCGCGTTTCACTCCCGATGAATTAGTGTATCTCCATGACACGGTAATCCTGGCCAAAGCAGGGTACTATGTCAGTGAATTGATCGAAAGACGGCGCATACCAAAGCGTTTGCAAACCCCCGAGGAGGTGCTTGCAGAGGTGCAATCCCTGATGGATCCTATTCGTGAAGCTTTGCAAAAGGCAGAGAAAGAGAACAGAAAAAGCACCAAAGGAAAGAAATCCATTGGCACCAATAATGGTGATGGTGGCGATAACAGAATATTGATTCTACGCAAAGATCGGATCAAGCGACACATTGACATTCCCATCGCTCTCTACTTAGACGAACGTGACCGGGCTGAAACGATGATGCAGGGACTCATCTCTAGGTATGGCCATGAAAACTTCAGGGATGTGCTCTCCTACGCAAGTTTTGTGCTTGACGACCAACCCCAAAGTGCTGGTGAGGTCGTACAGGTACTGACCGATTTGCTGCAGCGCAAGTACGGAAAGAAGCGACGATCTACACAAGCCGTGTCCAGGGATGGTAACAAACATAAGAGCTCCAAGGAAGTGCGCATGGCTGTAGAAGAGGCTGAATTACATCGTCTAGCGGCAGAAGCTTATAGCTTTTGGCTTGCCCAATACGATCGGGCTCTATGGCATTATTCGCAGGCCTTCCGTCTACTAAATGACATTGACGGGGTTGCACAAGAGAGCAGCACGGCTGCCATGGTCAGTAACTACATTGCGACACTAGCAGCAAAGGGACAGAGGGCTGAGGCTTTAGCCGCGTTTGGCATGCTCAGTGAATTCAGCCGGCCATTCAAACCGGACTTTGCTGCTGCGTTTGGATACGATGACCGTAGCGACGAAATTGCGGAGGCCCCACACCGCCGTCCTGCCAACCGCGGCGGCAAATTTTCAGACGGTGAGGGTGATCTCGTTCGTGTCTTTGATAACGCACAGACACCGACCATCTACGCAGGTATGCTCAATGCTTTTCGCGAAGGATCATCGTTTTGGGAGAAAACACACTATTCAAAGGGCGGCAACGGGGGGGCTACTGCCTTCTTTGCCCGGCGGCCATTTCCAAAGCATGACGATCCAGCCCGCACTGTCGTGCATCAGATCGTGGAGCAAATGCTTGCGTACATGGAACCGGAAGTCGCCGACCGCATTGTCGGTGTAGAGTGGTGGGTGCACAAGCGCCCCATGCACCCAGGGATCACTGTCATGCCCGCCCATTCCATGCATTTCGACATGGATGAGGCGACGACTCAGCTCATAGATGAGACCGGGGGCGACCGATACAGCGGAGTCATGCGCAATCCAGTCTGGAGCAGTGTGACGTTTGTAGAAGGTGACACGGGAGGTGCCACTTTGGTCATGGAATGGGAGTCCAATAAACACCCGGACGCGAATGATTTCCCCACTGGCGCGTACTTGGTGACGCCCAAAGACAACCGCTTTATGCTTTTCAGGGGCACTCTACATCACGGTGTTCTACCTGGATTTCCGGATGATCTGGACCCCGTCACGCACCGTCCGAAGGGACAGCGGATCACTCTGCTTGTGAATTTTTGGGACTCTCCAGAACCGCTTATGGAAGAGTATATGAAGTCACGGGATGCGGGAGGTGATACCGAGGCGATAAATTCAAGGGAGAGCACCGAAGCGGATGATTACGAGGCCATGATTACCATTGAACAGGAACGGCAGCGCTTGATGGAGCAACCACCAAACTTGGCCCAGAAAATTCCTGAACTGCGACCAGTACGTCTGCCTGAGGACCAGAAAACAGCTTTGGAGCACGCTACGACGGATGCGGTGGATATCAAACCATTGTACCATCCACAATGTATTTGAGCACATTTGAAAATTCGAACGAAATCACTTCAAGAGCATATGCGGAGCACTACGAATAAAACATATGTTTCCAATGATAAAAGGCTGGCTTTCTGTATAGTGAACCAATTTTCTGTTTCCTAGCCTTATCACCTACCTTTGCTAGGCAAGGCAGAATCCAGCTATTATCGCGCATGTGATCAGGGAATCACCGAAGCTCACAGGCCTCAATTTCGCAGGAGCACTCTCTGTTGGTGGCACAAGAGCCACGAAGGTAGCTGCACTGACCACTCCAATCGCAGTTGTGAGACTGCGAGTGGCCGGAGTGTTATATGCCGCCTGGTAGATCAATGTACAGCCCACAATCGCCAACAGAATGCCCCGGTGCCGCAAAATGGGACCAAGGTGCTGCGAAGCTGAATCCAATTGACTTTGTGTAGCAGGGATCCCGTAAATTTCACACAGACGGGCTGTGGGACTGATGATGCCAACCAGTCCTGGGACGAGCTTGCCCAGACCTGCAAGGAAGAAACAGATGCTTGAAGCGACCAATGACATAATGCTTTGTTTCCTGCGACTAGCTCTGGCGGCATAAATCTCTTTCCACAGGCCTTTGAGTGTTCTTGACGGGCTTCTATGAATAAGGAACAGTATCTGTTGCTCTTCAGGGACCTGGTGTGAAAAGCTCGCCTCACCCCGGTGACTAATGCCTTAGCTGCAGATGCGTAGGGTGCTTTGCGACATCTTGTACGGTCACAAATCGAAAGAGGCCCTAAGAAGAAATCGTGGAAATTCGGTCTGAGCCCACCATTTTGAAGTGACACGCGACAGCGAAATCTCCTGAAGAGAATAAGTCGCAAATACATTGATTCAAGTGTAATGAGCCGTCGGCAATTCGCAGAGGGAGGAAGCGAGAAATTAATAGCGGAGGGACGCAAGAATTGGTCCACAGAGCTTGCCAAACTTCCAACAGTATATGCTTGCGTTCTTGGGTCGGTATATATATCAACGCATTGCATTGAAATAGGTACCAAACATTCAAAGACAAATAAAATCTAGTTGTTGGTAAGTTACAGAAAGTCCAATTAGATATAATTGATACTAAAAGACTGAATTCAATTGAAGTTTCAAACAAACGGCGTATTGAATTCTATTTAGCAGTGAAATTTACCATTCAATTCGTTACAGAATGCACCTATGATCAAGAACAGGATTCCTATGGTTCTGAACTACAGTACAATGCCAACCGTGTATGTAGTTTCAAGGAAGCTTAGCCAAAGCTATGGACAGATGCAATTGATTTCATTCCTGACCTAACCGGCTTAGTTTTTGGTTAAGCACCTATAGGTTGTGCTTAACTGACTGCTATTCCTGTCTTCTTGTCAATAACGGCGTGTGAGTTGTCTTTGTTCGAAACTCTTCAATGTCGATTTGCCAATGTCGATTTGCCCGCGGTATCTGCTGTGCACCTATACGTGCTCGCTCGGCGATTGTTCTCGCATTAGGAAGATTCAACTCTCCGGATGGTCGCATATCCTGTGTCGTGTCTCATACACGCAGGCTATAGTTTGTGGGTCAAGGAACAAGGAGGCAAATTCGAGGCTGAACACCGCCAAGGCACGATTACCACGGAAGCAGATGCACCTTTTCAAGCAGCTCCAAGTTTACTGGTACAAACCATTGGAGGGGGTACGAAGCTAATTCATATAGGGTGGCTCTTAAAGTTAGCTACAATCGTTAAATCATATGCTCTGATTGTTGAAGTATTTCATAATATTTTAATATATTTCTATGTATGGAAACTTTTTGGTCAGAAACGCACAAATGAGCTTTTATCTAAGGTTTCTAACGGCATGAACAAGCGGGAATACATCAACAACATGGCTGGCAGGAGTTTGTTTCCCCGCTTGCCAATGGCGTTTGAACCGTGTCATCCGAAACACGCCGACGGAAACGACATTCTCCCATGCAAAGCACTGGCATACACGTACCCTTGAGTGTTTTGTCGCTGATCGCGTGCCCTTGTCTGCTGCACCTTGTTTTATTGGCACACATTGACAGGACAAACCTCCCTGAAGACGGTATCCTTATATGCGGACGCGTAAGATCGCAGAGGCACAGGAGTACATACAGAAGACAGCAATCAGGACGGGTTCTTGGCTCCATGTCTTCCCCTCTTTCTGCGCTTGCACACCCTTCCACTGAAGAAAGCTCGATCGCTGGCTGTGCTAATATGAGGCGCTTCGTCAATGGAGTATCAACATGTACACGAGGAACACAAGAAGGGGAGCTTGAATGAATGCGGACTGTAGTTAAACTGAGCTATTTTACACTAGTCTATTTCGGATATGGATGGATGATGTAGAAATGGTTAACACACTGCGTACCGAAAACGTATCGCACAGCGGCAAAAATCTAGAAACCCATTCCAGGAGTGCTGCTGCGGCGGGCTTCGGCGCTGCGACGTTGAAGGCCTTCTTCAACATCAAGCTTCAGCGCGGTATCGGATACATCATGCTGGACAGGGGTGGATTCTGTGGGCACTCCGGCAGTTGGATCATCTGGGTCAACTTCAATATGCTCTTCCTCAGCAATTTCCTGAATCTCCTCTTCCAGCTCAGAATCACAGAAGCTTGCGTTGCATTCCTCGGGTTCGACGGCGGGTTGATCCTTTGGAAGTTGCTGGAAGTACTTGCGGCGGTCCCGGTCCTCCTGGGGAACGAGAGGGTCATCAACTAGGGACGCAGGCACCCTGGGAGGGGTGGGAACGCAGATATCGTCGTCATCTTTGGCGGCAGCAACAATCTCTCCGTCCTCGTTTTCAAGGACAACATCCTCATCGACTTCGACCTCATTCGCATTCACAGTCGTGACACAGCCGGAGTTGTCCTCCCGCTCCTGCTGCTTTGGAACGTCGTCGCCGGAAACGGCTTCGTTTTCGGGCAGGACATCACTGCGGCGGCGCATGCTCACCTCGTCGAGGGCGACAATTTCACGGATAGGACAGGCATGGGCATTGTTACCATTGAACACAGGGCCTCCAGACACAGAAGCAGCGGAACCAGTGCTCAAGACGTGGACAGAGTCCGGACCATAGGCACGAGAGCTCTTAGCACCAGAGATGGAGGAGAAACCAGTTACTTCGAAATCACAGCTGGCGCCTTGCTTACCAGCACCAGCAAGGTTAGTCACTCTACCGTCTTCACCGATAGCCATGGTCACCAGTGGAGCACAAGCGTGCTCAGTGTCGCGGAATTTGGAATCCTCGGCCAGGTCGTCGTGTTTGAGGGTATGAATGGGCAGGGTAAAGACCACACGGATCTTGGCAATGGCAGCATCTACCCACCGCATGAGCAGGGACTGCCCCTTTTCAATTACCATGTTACCCTGGTGGAACATGTAAGCGTCACGACGGCCCTCCATGGTGTTCATGGCGACCTGATCAGACTCGTAGTTCATAATGTCGTCAATATTGTACCAGCGGTCGAAGTAAACACCAAGATAGAGCTGGTTCCAGACGTGTTCCTCTGCCCACACAGTGTCAGCATTGAAGAAGATGTTGGTGGCATGGCGAGGGCAAATGTAGACACCGCTATGTCCGTTGTACCACTCGCTGGTCCAAAAGCCACGGTATTTACCGTTGGGGCGGAGGACATTTGCATGGGAGTTGTCGCCTACGGCATTGACGATACCAAGATCTGTCCAGGCGCGAAGATTGTCGCCATTGAAGAGTCCAGAAATACCACCGGACACAATGCCGTGGCGAGAAAAGTATCGCTCCATGTCGGGGACATCACCAAAGACGTCATCCATGAACTGCTCGTTAAAGTAGATCTCGCACCAAGCATCATAGTAGGTGACGTTGTTGAGAATAAGATGACTGAATGTGTGAGACACCCAGTAGAAGTCTCTATAGTTTTCGTGACTCCACTTAAGCAAGGGATCCGCCTCAAACTGTGCCTGGACCGTCTCAAGCTCGTACGCTTCAGGCCAGGTATCGTTGGCATAGCCTTCTGTGAGAGGTTTCCTCCAGTTCTTGGGAAGGTGTGCAGCTTTGGAGTAGACAGACTGCTCCTCATCACGCACGATAAAATTGCGTTTTAGTTCGAGACTGGGACCGTTACCATTGTAGACAAGCTCAATCATAAACTCGTTGTCGTCACCATGCATGGCTCTGACCCAGTCGACGTGTGCCTGCATATCAGAGACGGAAGTGCGACCCTCGACACGCTCGGAGCCACCACGCACGACCTGGGTGTCTAGCAGGTAGTCATCAATCTGAGCAGACAGCAAAATGCGACGGGAGCCGGTGAAGGTGGCCTGAGTGACCCACAGGGACCAGGCGTGGCTCAGAGCAGTAGCTTCCCAGCGCCAGTGGGCACCGGCAGAGTGGTAACTCTCGTAGACCTGACGGCCGTCGTTGAAGGTGACGATAGCAGAGACGAAAGCGTTGCCATTGCCGAGCTTCCAGACAGGCTCCACGGACTTGACAGCGGCGTTACCAAAGTACTGAGGGTTGGCGACTCCGGCATTGAAGAAGTCAAGACTCATGTCAACGGGGTTGTTCTTAGCCATACCGGGGATGTCGTAAACGAGGGAGGCAGTCTTTTCGGGACTCCAGACGGCAGTGGTAGCTGCACCGTGGCGCCAAGGCCAGACTTCAAGTTCAACCATATGGGCACCAGTTTGACGCTGGTATTCATATAGTTCGGCGTACTGTCCGGCAGTGAGCATGTCCTTCCAAGTGCCATTGGGCTGAGGGAAGACAGTGGGCTGCTTGACGATGCAGGAGTACTTGGCATGGAAGTCGTCACCGTCAACACAAGCGTGGTAGAGCTGTATGTCGCCGATGAGACCTGTAGAGGGGACCCTGAGGACATCGTATTGGAAGTTCCATCCGTCAAAGACCTGGGTATCTGGAGAAATGTTTTCTGAAGTAATGAACAAGCACTTGAGATCCATGAGTTTCTCTGCGCTGACGGTCATGAAGACCATGGCAAATGCCATGACGAAATGCAGGGACATCATCATTGTTATATGCCTGTGAGTATCTATGTTACCTTCTATCCCATACCCAACGCAATTCTAGTCTTAGTATTACATGAAAACATAAAACGTCCTTGTTGATCGACTACTCTTATACCTGGATTTTAACCAAATCCTTTCGTACTATCGCCCCACGCGCTCTTTTCCCCCGTTTCCTCCTTTCCCCCCTTTCCCCCCTTCCCCTGGCTTTGGTGGCTGAAGTTTTCGTCATCCATACCGTCCGGTGTTCCCGACGGCAGCACTGGTCGGGGGTGGAAGAGAGATAGCAGAGGGTGGGTGATGGAAGTGAACGAGGGCGAGAATTTCCATAATAAAAGTATGGAAAACGGTGCCGTATGTAGACGCCACAGAACGTCTTACGGTACGAATGTTCACCAACCCGCCGTGTAACTTTTGGTCAAGGTAAATCTCTTCAGCCAACTCACTTCACTTGTCTTTCAGTAGGGGAGCCAAGGAGGGGAAGACACCAATGAATGACGCGTTTTACTCTTGGCCCGCTACACTGATGGTAACCGGCAGTTCTCTTTCTTCGTGTCTCTTTTCTTTGCGCGCCTGGGCCGTGACTGCCGATGCTAAGAATAGGGACGTCAACCAGCCCAAACGGCAGTCTAGAGCCCGGAGGGAAAGGACGTGGCGATGGAACTATCCAACGGTCGAAGCCGAACCAACCTTCCGATACACCACGATCCAGTATTCTATAGTGGAGGTACCAGACTGAGAAAAATGGAAGGGAGGATTGGCCGTGTCTGCTCCGCCACGATGAAAACTCTTGCATATACATTTATAATAAAAAATTCGCTATTGGGTAGTTTCGCGCAAGTCGGACCTCGATCCGCATGCGCGATCACCCCAATGGACAACCTGTACTCGAGTCCTGAGGTGCACGGACAGTGTGCTCGCGCTCGAAAAAGGGTTGAATAAAATAGGGCGACTCAAGAGGATTTAAACTGTGTACACATGCACACATAAGTATTTGTCAGCGTTCGGCTCAAGGGAGAGGGAGTTGAGGACCGAGGCTTATGCGAGCAAACTTCTCTGGCGAGATCTGTCTCGTTCACACTCGATTCCCATGTTTACTTCCATTGTCCCAAGGAATGTTAGCTAGAGTGCCATGTGCCTGGAACAAGTGCAGTTACCTTTTTGCCTTCCAGTCTGTTTGGTCTTCGGTTCCCATGCAAATAAGGTCTGCAATACTCAGCGGTCAGTATTCAGTTGAGGTAGGAGATCTTGTTTAAGCACAAACAGGCGCGTTTTCGTCCGAAGATACATTCCAATACTCGATGTCTTCCAGTCTCCAATACCAGTCATCCAGGGTACACTCATACCTCTGGCTTGATATCCCAGCTGAAACACCTTGGCCATCTCGGAATGAATGTTTGTGCAGAGGGTGCATTACGAATCCTAACAGATTGGGCATTGCATCGCGGGTGACGGAGAACTTGGGCACTATGTCTCTGCAACTCGCGCAGGAAACAGCTAAACAGAGCATACGACTTTTCACGTACGGAGAAGGAGGAAAACGGGCATGTGTGAAGAACTGTCCTTTCAGTTGAAGGAGTCAAAGGACAGACAAAGACGTTCAGCACATTCCATAGGATATGATATGCATGAGTGGTCACTTTCCACACTCACATGCGGCATCGTTCCTTAATTCTCGATCCGTAGCTCTCTGTCGTACTTAACTCTGGCTGTACGGCGTAGGGATTGCTGCCGAAACATATTGCGTTCGGCACCGCTAGCTTTATCCTCTCTCTGTATACTGTCAGGACACGCAGAACATCGACAGAACCTAGAATCGGTCCAGCTTTGGCTCACCGCAGGAGAACTTCGCGGCAAAGAGTATCTATCAACCAAAGCCCATGAGGAGGACTAATATTATAGATATACTCCCTACCGCGAACAGCCAATTTCTTCACGCCAAACCTTCGATTCTCGCCCACATACGTTCCGCGGGATTAGGGGTTTTCCATTGTGATTCGCGTTTGTTTTTCGCTGGGCTTAGATCTCTCATTTGCCCACGCACGCTCTTTCTCGTTCTTTCGTGCTATGTAGGCAGCTCTTGTACAGTGTGCTAGGGTTAAGGGCTTGCCCAGAGTTTGGAGATGAAGAAGGAAAGGACAGGGGATTGCGCAAAGTCCAATATTGAAAATAACTCTGTGCTTGGAGGAACCGGGAAAGTCTGTACTGCCTCCCTGAACCGACGGCATGGAGAAATCGAGAAGGGTTCCCCCTCCCCCTTCCTATCCTTCTTACATTGTACAATGAAGGGACCCCTGAGTGAAACATTACGTGCGCAAGCAAGCCCGTGCTCCAAACCCTCCCCTTTGTTTCGAGGGCCACGTTTTCGGTCTTTTCTACCATCGTTCCTTCACTTTCTTGACTCTCCGGAACATTTAGTATACAGCCTCGAGAACCCCCTTTCCCCACCTTCTGTGATTACGGCCCAACTTAAAGTTCTCCCGATCGCTTTGTGCTGACCAATGCAACCACACTGAGAGGTATATGCTTCATATAAAGACGTACTGGAACCACCGACTCATTCAACAGCCGTTTAGGGGATCCAATCCCGGTGGACCCCGGCTTATTGTTTCAAGTGACTCATGGTCATTCCATCAAACCATAAAAAAAGCGGAAGAGGAACTATGAGTTGTCGGCAATTGACAGTGAGCGACCCATACTCCTTAATGTTGAACTCCCCTTGGGTGAGATATGTTCATAGTTTCTCGTTCGGATGCATATGTTGCTCCTTTTTACCTTGTTAGATTTTCAGAGTGTAAGACTGCCTGTGCCTTGCCCTTATGGATCCCACCCAGACATTCGCATGATCATCCAACAACCACACTATAGTGTCTGTTCCACGTGTTGTTGACTGCAGAATGCGAAGCTCGAATGCTTGAGAGCTTGCACAAGCCCAAGCGCACCAATTGAGCGAAGCCAGTTGTTTAACACCGATCAAACCCCTATACAAGCACTTGACAGATGTAATAGGTAGACCAGCCTTAGTATATTAACTGTGCCGTAACTTCAGTCTACGTATGTGTGTAATGCGGCTCCTGAACCCAATCACCATCCCCTACCGGGGTCCAACAACCCATCCTAACCGAAATCATGCGCATGAGAGGAGAAGGCGAGAGATCGAGGGGATAATACACAAGAGCGCGCGCACCACCCCCGCACTCTGCTCCTTCGTCCCTTCTCCCTTCCCCTGACCGCGGACGAAGACAAAGGCTAGGCCGTAAGCACCGCCGTCCAGCCATCCAAAGGTCGGGGAGTGAACAATTTCATACTGTCGCTATCAGCATGGACTAACCGGACATTATGCGTCTTACTTCTTCTACAGGAATATCTTCCGTTTAGGTGTTGAGAGCACATTCATGGCCTGCCGGTCCCGGACAAAAACTGCCCCCAATATTTGTTCCCTGTGGTGACACCCTGCGACGCACAATGAACTTTGCTAACGGTTTCTTTCTCATTCTGGGCAGCTGGGGAGATAAAGCGGCGACAGCTGGGGCCCCAGAACACAACAGGAAGGCTCCACATCGCGCCCCCGCCGCTGGGAAGGGGGCATAGACACTCGGCAAAGGGGCCCGACATGCCATATGTATATCATGTACCGGGAAGTGGCAAAGCATGAAATTTAGAAATCAGGCTCCCGATTAAGCAGACTCGGGGTGCTATACTACCTTGCAGCAAAGCAGCATGTCAGAAGATGCACTAATGGACTCCCATCAACTCTGGGTTAGTCATACGGAAACTTGCCATTGTCAACTTGGGCCCACCAAATGGATTGAGAGGCACGCATGTGCGAACTAAGAACGAGAGCTGATGGTGGATGCCCTGTGAAACAGCGAGTATGAAATGCGAAGGCAATGCACGCGTAGCGGAACACAAACGAGGCAATAAGTTTGCCAACACAAGGAGCCCCCGATCTGACAAACTCAAGAGCTGTGTGTGTTTATAAAAGGGAAGCCAGGGCTCTGATCCGAGTACCAGATAATGTTCAAGGAATTCTTTCGAACTGTGGGTACCGGGGATCGCGCGCTCCAGGTCACAGAGCTAAACCGCCCACAGGTGAAAACGTGCATTGCGAGGGGGGTAAGAGTGATTGATGTTTAGACGTGCCATGACTCTCACTGTCGTGAAATACCACCGGTCTGTTGATCATGGCGACAACCACAGGCAGATAGGTGACCAAACGAAACAAACACCACATGCCGTTCAGACTCCTTTCCTGTTCCGTTAGAGCATTGCCGTCGGTGACTGGAGCTCCTCAAAAGTTCGGTGTTTGGGGCTATACTTGAGCGGAGGAACGGATCGTCGTTTGGAATGTGCACAGTCACTGGATGGACGGGGCGATGCTCGAGCAAAATAGTCTTGGGTGATAGATGCTGGTGGTAAGTCTTAAATAGTCATCAAAGAGAGTTATGAAGAATCTTCTTACACGTAACAAACGAATACCGAAAACACGGACATTGACGTCGAATACAAGGACACTTACCGCAAGGACGCCCGCACAAGAAGTGGGCTCGGCACACCATGACATACGCTTGCTTGCCTATTGTTCTCTTCTCGGGGCAATGTTTTCAGCTCTAATTCGTTTTGTGGGGCTGGAGATGCGGTTGTGCTGGAGAAGGATGTTCATGTTCAATGGGGGTGTTGATGGGGATGCCTATCTCGAAGCACACCATCGCCATCGGTATATGAATTGCAACCAGGTGGGATACGTTCATCCTTTCTAAGAAGGTGTTCTGGTGGATATGTACACGATGGTTATGGATCCTACGTACATCGTGTTCCAATCTTGCACAAACAGCTGAATATCAGTCGCTAACGAAGGACAGGGATCACCAAACGCGGCCGGTCCAGTCCAGCTCGCTGTTGGAATTGCAGTAATCAAGAATGGTCAAAGAGCTAGCTTACAACATGGACGAGAGGAACGAAAGAATGTATACATCCTCACAACAACGAATGCATCTCGACCTCCCAAGCCATGCAAGTGTAGCAAGTGTTCGCAGTGCGGGGCAGACACTGAAACTATTGTAAACCAGGTTGACCTGTCCGTCCTGATTGATTTTGATTTAATATATTCATAAATTGGATAAAGTTATGAAATATACAGAGGGTCTGAAGGAATGGGCACCTGGACAAGATCTTGTGTTTTTGTTGCCTTGTTGTGATATTAAGAGTACCGGGGGTGTACCAGTTGGTCCTGTAAAATTATGAAAAATGCTTGCCTAAATGGAACCCGCCTTAACTCACTGGCCTTTTTTGGCCAAGCATAGGAGAGACCCTGGGCCTGATTCACGTAATTACGGAATAACGGCTCAATGCCTGCGGGTACTTGAGAAGCAAGATTGCTTATAAAGAGCTGTGAATCCATGACTTTCGTTAAATTTGGGGACCAAATGCCCGAACTCCTGATTAATTATACACCCTGAAACACGCTGCATGTAGAAACTCAGGGTGCAACACTCACTCTGGCGACCGTACCGACGCTGCTGACCGAGGTAAATCAACAACGAGGGTAACGAGACCATAAGGCAATGCCAGCTAAGACTATTCAGGACTACCAGCATGATCTACCTACGGAACTGTCACACCTGAAGAACAAGGGCTACCAGGTCATTCCAGGGGTAATCACCAACGCTGAAGCCTTGAAGGCTCGGGAAGAGATTTTCGAATGGTTCGAAGGCCTGAATATCGGCTTCGATCGCAAAGATCCGCAGACTTGGCAATTTCCAAAGAGCCCAAGTACTGTCGCAGGTATTCTTCTCCGACCTAATGGCTCCTTCATTGCTCCGGTGGTCCGCATCCGCACGCATGCGAACGTAGCAGAGCAGTTCAGCAAGGTTTGGGGCACGGACGATCTAGTCGTCAGCTACGACCGCATTAATGTCACCCCACCACCGGAGATTGATCCTAACGATGACGGTAGCCCCGACCAACCATGGTTTCATACTGATCAAGACAAAGATAAGCGAGGAAGACACTGTGTGCAGGGTATGATTCCCCTGAATGACATGCACAGCCACGATGCGACACTGCACGTTCTGGAGGGGAGCCATGCCTATCACGCTGAGTTCTTTGAACAGTTCAGGCCCAACCATAAGGCGCAGGACAAAGACTTTCACCGATTTACGGATGAAGAGGTTGAATGGTTTGAATCTAGACCGGGCGTGCGTCGCGTGCGGGTGAGCGCCAATCGGGGCGACCTGGTGCTCTGGGATTCGCGGACCGTTCATTGTAGTGCCAAGGCCCAAACTGAGCTCAGACCCTCGCGTAAGGACCCAAGTGACCTCTGGCGCTTCGTCGTTTACGTATGCATGGGTCCAGCTGCACTAGTCACAGATGAAGACCGCAGACTGCGGCGGATGGCGTTTGAGACCGATCAAGCCACGAGCCATTGGCCGTACGGAGTCAGGGTGTTCCCAGAGCCAGCCAATCCCGAGCATTGGACGTTGCGAAAACCAGCTATGCCGGACACGGAGCTCGGAAAGCGACTGATGCGGCCGATTGGAGGAGAATAGGGAGAAGTGTGTAAAGACTGTGTTTACGACCCCCCCCCCCGGGGGCGGGAACCTCCCACATATTCACAGTTGGTATTTCGATGGCACATCTGCTCACTCACCCAGCTGACATTTTTAGCTATTAACCGACCCCTAAATAGAAATTAAATTGGCTTAATCGTAGACGCCCCCGTAGGTCAGGCCCAGCAGAGGATCCGAACGGGAGAGCTCGGTAGGGGAAATTGTCAAACCAAGCAATAAAGTGATGAAAATTACATATGCTGAAAGGCGTGCTGGCCGTTCACTGTGACATCACTGAGCGAGAGACTCATCACAAATTTTGACAAGAAATGCATAGGGCCAAACAGATTGGAAAACAAAATCTTTACTAGGTGCGTGCGGGACCATTGCGCCCATTGCGCATCGTCACCGTCATCATGATCGTTCTCAGCATCATTACCTGCAATCCTGCACATGCCGACATTTGTATTGCATGATACTACAGGTATGGATGGTTGATACCCTGCGTCAACATTGGTGAGCGAGAATATCAGGTGGAGCTGAGAGCAGATCATCATCAGCTGGTCGTGTGCGGGTTTGCTGGCCATTCCGAAATCTGCGTAGACGATCTCAGGAAGCTGTGCCTGCGGAGGATCGATCTCAATGTGTGAACCCCTTTGTTGGCACTTCCGATGGGTTGTTGCATTCACTAAGACAGAACTAGGGCAGCAGATACAGTATGTCTTTTGCTGGGCAAGCCAGAGCGGGAAAAGAAATTAGTGTAGGGTAGTGCACTCGGTGAATTCATCGACAGGGGGACCAGGTAACCAATGATACTCACAAAAGCGATGACGAACCCTGGCTTCCCTTCCTATGCTTCGCTGCTGGCGGCCCACCTCAATCCCCCCTCCCCCCCCCCCCCCAAGCAAGAAATGTGGAGACATTCTTTTCTATACGATGCGGACGTTCAATTTCGTCACCAAAACGTAATACTGAATGTATGGATCAAAATGCTGCTCTAACAAAGGCATTTGGAGGTCGTTGAGACCGTACCCGAAGTCGAGAGAAGTGGAGCGGGAAATGCTTTTCCCAGTCCGCACTGGTGCCTGCCAAATGTGGCAGGACTCTTTCTCTTGCTGGTGTCCCCTGTACTCACCTTTCGTTTCTCTCTTCGAAATCCCAGTTAGTTTACTATTGGATCCGGGTCCACATAGCATGCTCACCCGGCCCTGCCCAGCCCCCGCGCAGATCATCTACCCTGCGCGACGAAAGAGAGAGAGAGAGAGAGAGACTGCACCGCGAGGAAACCCCGCTAACCCTTTCCCCCCGCCGGGTCATTCAGGCCTTAGGGACTGCGTCGCCACACTTTGCCGCTGGTGACACCATGAAGTCACCAGAGCCGCGAGACTTCCTTTGTTTGGCAAGCGTCGACATCGTATGTATCTTTGTGCATCTGCGTAGAAAATAAGTTGGCACCATAGTGTTTGTTAATCGCTTTCGAAGCTCAGCAACTTTTGCAGTGTTCCAAGGCAAGAAAACATGACTGCGTAGATACTTCAGAGAAGATGGATGAGATGTCGACTCAAGCTCCACTTGTTCAGGGATGGCTGTAGATGAGGAATGAAGCGGTCAAAGACGTAGTAAAGGACATCCGAACGAGAAACCTGTCAGCGATTTGTGATCCTTGGGCACTAGGCGGAGCGAGCCAACGAACAGCTTTCATCGATAGAGAACATAATAGTGTGAGCACTCGAAGTAAGGCATACATTAACAATGGTGTTCGGATCCAAGAGCACAAGGAGGGCTAGTACCGTTGAGGTCAAACAGCCGAAGATGGTTGACGGACCAGTGCCAAAAATGAAGGAGAGCTGGCTGCTGGCTACCTGTGCCTTTATCTTCTTCCTACCTCTCGGGATCGCGTCGATGGTCTTCCTGTCGCAGGCGAAGTCTGCTTATAAAGCCAGAAATGTAACTAAGGCTGAAAGTAAACTCTACGGGGCCCACTTGATGTCATCTGTGGCGATTCTGATTGGTACTATATTGATTGCAGTGATAGGTTTGATGGTCAGTGAAGGACTGACCAACGGCGGGGAGTAAATCATCGTTCCTCAAGCACAACAAAGGGCTCTGCCGGGTACACAACAGAGCATTCCAATTTTGGTCGATGGAAGATGGTCGAATGTCTCTGTGTCGATGCCACCTACACAAATATCAGATACAATACACAAATTCAACAACACATGCGGAACTTTAATGTGAGAACATTTTTCACCGCCTGCAAAGTTAGGACATGAGTGCACAGATAGGACAAAGGGACCACAACATTCGGAATGGAACGTGTCTCGATACGGGAACGGTTCTTCCGTTCAGAGGTCAATACACATGTTTCATGCCACAGCCGTGACATTGTCCTGTTGGGCCTGCGAGTGTACTTTCACCTCAGGCACCTGCTGATCTGGGATCGAAGCCGCGGCGGCAGAACTATTGGCGTCAGTGTTTGCACTTTTGTTGTGTTGCTGATGGTCACGGTGCTTTTGGTCACGGTTCCCACCTGATCGTCCCCGGTTTCCACCCGACGGCTCAGACCGTCCCTGCTTCGGATGGGGCACTGAATCTGTGACCTCTTTCGGCGGGGTTACCTCTGGCCGCTGGTCCAACCATCCCCAGGCAATGATGGAGATCCGACCGCCCTCCGCGTCTAAGTTCGGTGGCACACCGTGGCGCCACATAACATTGACCTTCTTTCCAAAGATCAGTATCGAACCGTTCGGCACCGGGAATCTGACCCGTGTGCGCGTGTCCCTGTGCTCGAAGCACAATTCACGTTCCTCACCCAGGGACAGCCCGACTGTGATGTTTTGCGTCTTCGCTTTTTTCGGATCCACAGCAGCGGCGTCAAAGTGATACGGCTTCCATTCATTCTTCTCTTTGTACCAGTTGAACCGACTGGCCTTGGTTTCCATACCAGTGAGGTCTTGCATCCGGTCGATTAGACCCTTGAAGGTCGGGCATGCGTTCTTCCAGTTGATGTGGTCATCGGCGATCAAATGGCTGTCACCATGCCAGAAGGTCCAGACATCTTTCGTTGAACCCTCGGTGGCAGCTTTGACCTCATCTAGGAGGTTTTTGTACACATCCCGGTCCGCAGGTTTACCAAAGTAGTTCGGAACGTACACAACGTCATTCTCAGTAAGGCCAAGGGATTTGAACTCCTCCTTGGTTGTCGCCACTCGCACGCGCATGTCAGGCGGGCTGTAGTCAGGATCAAAGCTAACAGTGTTCTTCTTGTTCTTGCGATGGTTATTCTTGCGGTCCTTCTTGTTGCGGTCACTGCGATCGTCTTTGTTTCGATTGTTTGGTTGTTCCTGGTCGTTCTGCTGACGCTCCTTCAGGGGGTCGGTGCCACTTTCCTGTTTCTGGCCGCGAGAATTGTTGTTACCACCATGCTTCTTACGTCCACGTCCACCCCTGTTTGAGTGGTTTGCTTTGTTGTGGTTGCGTTGATTCTTGTTGGCGTCATCAGCATCATGTGGCTGCCGCGGCTGGTGTCGTTGAGTTTGGTCGGTGTTCGGAGCCTCCGGCTTGGAATCAGAAGACGATTGCTGCTGCTGCTGCTGCTGCGCCTTTGGAACAGGAGCAGGGTTGTTTGTGGTGTTATCTTCGGTCATATTTGCCCCAAGTGAAGTCCAGTACTGGAACTTCGAGAATCAGTACTTTGTGTGCCGTCGATTCAGTTTGTTGCCTATACACTGGTCCGTCGCAACTCGGGAGCCTGTAGTAGAAATGACCGACCCTCTAGAAGTACCAGATCATTAACAACTAGCAATACTATAACTTCACGTCAGACTATCCCGCCTTTCATCGCTGTACACGTTTGGTGTTGCAAAGCTGGCGCATCAAGGGCAAGAATTCCCCGATGGTCTTTTGCGCACAAAGCACCGTTGCAAGTGTTCTGGCCTGTGAGTACTGTGGGCACATCGTTAGCAAAATTTGCCCGCACTTTTGGTCTCTCTCTGCTGCAAGGCAGTTTTTTTTCCATTAGCGATCGTACGCTTGGCGGCACACAACCAGGCTCAAGTGACCATTGGCCGATCCGAACGGGATTGCGTCGCAGTCTGTGTGACCACCCACCGGCGGTAAGGCGCGAAATTACTCGCTCCCACCTCCCGGGCCCGACTGTTGTCCCAATGCGTGTGGCCCCGGAGGGATTGGGGGTCCCCCGGGGGGGTGGAGGGGGGACGGTGGGTTCTCCAACCGTCCTGTTTCCTTTTACTTTTCAATCATTTCTTTGAGGTTTGGGTCTTGGTTGAAAAACTAAAGCCCTTGGGCATACTTATTAACTTGGATTGACATGTCCCGCACAAACCCGATGGGTGAAGTTGAAATCACTGACCAGGAGGTGTACCTTGGTGGACTGGAAGGACTGCGTGCATATATCAGGAGGCACTTGGCCAGCATGTCAAGCATGACCACACCGTGTCATGCCAGAGCAGATATAGAATACCGGCCCCGTTGTTATGCACCCAGTCAGGGAATTCGGTACTCCCCGGTTGACGCGTTGGTTCAGACCGAGATGGGTAAAAAGCAGAGCCACTCGGTACCCTGGATTTCACGAGGTCAGCCCGTGTGCGAGTCTAAGCTAGCCAAACCATTGTCCTTTGCTGCGACACTGTTCACGTAAGATGGATCAAGACTCAAGACGGATGTAAGGGCCTATGCAAGCGCAAGAACGATATGAATGACCATACACACACGTGCCAGAAGAATGGGGAATGCTGTTCAGGCTCGTGTGTGCAGGTAACTTCGCTATGAACCGTGCTTTGGTGACGGGCAATGTTGCTAAGCATGGTGTGAGCTGGACTTGTGCAACAACGGAGGGTATTTTATTTTGTTCTTGCAGCCGAGCCTCTAGTATTCTAAAAAGAACCTTGTAAAGCTCATACTGATCCCCCTAGGACAATGCAAAGGTTAGTAGGTGCATTGCTGTGTGTACTAGTCACCGATATGTGCCGGTCCGTCCGGCAGAGGTCCTCGTCAGCAGACCGTAGGGTTCTGTTTCTTGTAGTTATAAAATCAATATCGTACACACGTCCACCTTATAACTACAGCTCTGCGGGATCAAACATATCACAGAACCAGAAGCGTCACCGTCTGGCATTTGCATCCATGTGTCTTTCTCCAGATACCCCGTACTCATCCCCTCACGAAGTTGTCCATGTCCTGTCTCATTGCCCCCCCCCCTGGTCCCCCAACGACTCCTTTCGTTAGGGGGATCTCTCCCGGGTACCCCGACCAAATCCCTGCTCGTTGGAGAGAGAGGGGGGGGGGGTATCAAATAGGGCAATATGCAAAGGAAAAAAATATTCTTTTTCGTTACTATCGTTCAAGAGATGTCATTTGTCACCCCTTTTTGCGGGGTGCGACGCGGCACCCTTCCCCCCCTCCCGGGGGGGGGCCCAAGCCTGACGGAACACAATTCGAAAGGGCAGTGCGCACGCATTCCCATCAAGTCTGTGTGTGCGCAGATGAATTATATGAATGATTCCCCGGGGGATTTTATCCTCCCGAAATCATCCCTGTTTCCGGTAGCGTGCTCGTAGCGGATAGAGAACGGGTCAGCGTGCGAGTTAGGTGAGATATGGACTGAGGTGGGCCTGTGGTGGAGTATTGCCTTTGTGCAAAGTTAACGATGAAACGAACGTGACACCATGAGGGCAGACTAATCCCAAAGTTAGTCCAGTGTGCACTCACCCGCTCCGCAAGATAGAGGTTCAAGATAATGACGCGTTCACACAGAGACGATGTTATACACTACAGCCTTGGTGAAGTGGTAGCGTTGTTGCACGCGGGGACGAATACGATGGGCTGCCAACTGCGAATTGACCGTCTTGAAGGTGTGCCCCTCTTTGCACTTTATGTGTATGTAATGTTGAGGCATTAGGGCCGGTCTGAAGGATGGCCCATTTATTGGCAGCGACGATGCAGCATGAAGCACATACAATTCCCAATACCCAAGAGGACGCAAACATTCTTCGTGATAACAGGGGACTTAAGAACCGGCCAGTGTTCCTTGGCGGACTGGTGAGGGGAATACACGAGACGATAGCGTGCCCAGCCAACACTCTTCGGACCTGATGACCAAACTGTCGCCTTTTTCATCTCCTTACGGCTATTTCTAGCATCCTTGATGGCCTTAAGTTTCCAGATTCTGGGATGGCACGGATTCTTAAAGGCTGGTAGCCACAAAATAGAAAGTGATACGCAGTATTGAGAAAAGCGGAGGACATTCTGTGAATGAATCAGGGGATATAAGGTATCTCAACAAATGAGCGGGTTGCTATTTAAGTTTCGTGACCTCGCCAGCAAGAACAAAAGATCATTGCAGCCAAGGTGAATTTGAATGTCCCCAGTTGGATACAAACAAGAAAAATGTATGAGATGATCGGATGGGTGCCGGTGATTCTCGCCATGGATCAGCTAGCCCATGTCCAAGCACTCAACACTTCAATGGTCTCTACAGGAGATGAACTGTATGGCGCTACACTGGCATCCACATTATCTCAGACCTTGGATGCACCTCCAGTTGGCTCTCATCACTATGCCGCAACTGGTACGCAGCTCCTCAAGAATAAGAAGCATTCGGCTCATGACGTGTGGTCCAAAGGCCTAGGGTATATGCAGGAATTGTCGTTTAGTGCATACTGGGGATGCCGTAGCAACTGGAGAACCAGCTGGCACCAAAGCGGCCCGGACTGGGGCCTGTTTACTCGAGTGGATGGCAGTGAGGAAGCAGAGATCTTCAGAGACTGGTTTGTAACCAGTAGTGGCAGCACTCACTTAGACGACTACGACCACCATGTGGTCCTCTGGGGCGCTGGTGGTGATGACACTCTGATGGGAGATAAGGGAAACGACGTGATCTATGGAGGCAAGGGCAATGATGTCTTAGACGGAGGCCGTGGCAATGATTTGCTGGTTGGTAATGATGCGGGAGACTGTGAGGACGCGATGGATATTTTGCGCAGTGGGTCAGGATCGGATACCATGTACGGACAGTGTGGCAACGACTGGCTGTTCACAGACGACTTGGAGCCCAACAACATTGATTATATGTATGGTGGCCCTGGTGCGGATGTTTTTGTGGTGTCACAGATTGGCATGATGCAAGGTGTAAATGTTCAGAACGGTGGAGACCTGTTCGGGTTTGCGTTGGGTTCCTTGCAGGATGTCATGGACTTTACATTTGCTGCGTTCTTCCCGACCTGGAAACTGACTAAGGAGGTTATGCCCCTGGCACTAGACTTTACGCGTCTCATTGGGGTTGGCAGCTCACGGACCGAGGATCAGAAGATGCCAGGACGAAATGTGATTATGGACTTCAACCCCATGGTCGATATGATTGTTGTGCCTTTGTCACCAGACAGGGAGTCGCCGAACGTAGATCTAGTAGAAGCCAACAATGGTGAAAATGCGCTAAAGTTGACACAAGATGGCCATGATCTGTGCTACATTAACTGGGCGTCTCCAGAAGAGATCTTTGGTCCAGACGCGGACCACATTGGGTTTTTCCCTGCACAGTACCTGTACGAAATGCTGCGAGCAAATCTGAAGATGGTAGGAGGTCGTAAGTTTAGCATTGGTGTACCTGCTCTGGCGTTGGAGGATGTGTTGGAGGATTCTTCACTGTTGGACGGCACGGAGGACTCGCGGTTCTTGATCGTCGGTGCGTTCAATGGGAATTGGATGGCTGGATCTAACGGCAATGATAATTTCGTGGGTAACAATCACCCAGCAGGCGATATTTTGTTCGCGTATGCGGCCGGGAAGGATGGTGGAGACCAGCCCGCACTAAAGGACGGTAACGACATCATCCGCGGCTTCGGAGGAGACGATCTAATGGCCGGAGGCAGTGAATTCAATCAATTGCACGGAGGGGAAGGCAATGATTGGGCGAGCTATGTTCATGCTCGGACCGGGATTGTGGTGGACATGACAGTTACTGGCGAGTGGGTTGATGAGGAATTCTATGTGGTGTACAATGGATTTGGACTAGAGAAATACGATCCGAACCTGAGTGCACTAGAGACCGCCAGGGATGGATACGACTGGCTTTTTAGCGTTGAGAACATAGTAGCCAGTGATTTTGACGACGTTATCATTGGAAATGACAATGACAACGCAATTTCGACACAGTTTGGCAATGACAGGGTCACCGGAAATGGAGGTGCAGACCAGTTCATTGCAAATGGTGGGCTTACCACAATCACCGACTTCACCATAAGTGAAGGGGACGAGGTTTTGATAGATGGAGAAGCATACAATCTCACCACACCAGACAGTGCTGGTTTGCACGGTCTTGTGTACTATCAGGAGGGTAGTGACTTGGTGCTTGCATTAGAATCTAACGGTCAACGGATTGTTGTGCTGAAGGATATTGACATGAGCGATGCGGTCTGGAACCAAATTACAGTTACCCCACGGACAGGACCACGTACTTGTGTGAAACATCGTGACTCTAACGTTGGCCACTGCAGGTACACTCATCAGGCCCTACTTGACTGTAAGTGGAATTGGCAATGCTACAAGGGCACGAACTGTGTCGGGCTCCGGTGCTCGTGGTGTTTAAACGAGGGCGCACCAGACGGTGCTAGTCTACCCGCTGGTGCCAGATGCTCGAGTGGGATGGAGTGTTGTTCTGGAATGTGTAACTTTGACTACGCGGAGTGGAATGATCCCCGAGGCGCATGCTACTAAGGCTCGGGTTCATTGATTCCCCCTTGCCTCTGTGCACTTGCGTCGATTCATGGTCTATATGGCCATTGTCATTTGTAACGGGGTGCCCGGTTGCTTTAATCAACAATTACACTTCAATATTGAAAATTGTACCAAGATGGTAGCCGTGCAATCCTAGTTTTCCGTTGGGCGTGGCAAAACCACCAAACCAAACGATACCGTCTTTCGAGTCTGTCATCTCGTCTCTGATTTTCAGTTTGGGGGGGGGGGGGAGGGGGGGCG
>PDIP01000093.1:0-10918 GCA_002811645.1 Corallochytrium limacisporum
CAGGCATCCCGATGAAAAAATGGCAAAAGTGGAGGGCGATAATTGAAACTAAGGCAAGTCTGAGATCCGGTATATCGAAACATTGCGGCGCCTGGGGGATCAGTCTTACACATGATAGCCATAACGCTGCCACAGCATGGAGCAGCTGAAAATCGTCCAAGGACTTAATGAATATCTAGTGTATTGGCAAAGCAATAGAATCAGATGCAAATTAGACGCATTTGGTCACCAACTGCCATCGCAGTGAGACGGAGAAATTCACTTCAATGGCGAAAAGTCTAGCGGCTCCAAGATGGTAGATTGCATGCCCTCGATCAATGGTACGGTGCGGTACACGACCTGGGGCCATGTCTCAAACTCCCACATCGCATCACGCAGTTGCTTTCGTTTCTCCAGATCTGGGTAACCCCACATATGATAGACGTGGTTCATGGTACCCAGTTGGCTGAACCACGCTCCAACTGCTGTGCCGAGCTCTCTGCGGATATCAATGCCCTTTCGCCAGTGGTGCTCCCAGTCTAGTATCTTGCCGGACTGTACGTGGTAATCTCGCAATTCATAGACACCATTCGAACCACTCTGCAGAACAGGGAGGAAGTTGAAGGCTAGCAGAATCGTTCTCTCTCGCTTGTTCAAACGTTTCATGACATCTTTGCGGAATTTCCTGTATAGATCACTTTTAGTGGTAACTTGAAGATGATGATCTAAAGTTTTGTAAGCACCATCATGCTGGATCAAATAAATCACCCGGTCGAGGTCTCCTGTGGCACTCGTGAATGCTCCCAACAACTTGCTCCGTGACTCTTGCGGATACAAGCCTGGTACATAATCACCAACAATATCCATGTACTCGTCATACTCACTGGGTTTGACGTAGTGTTCAATATATTCCCACACTGCGCCTTCATATGAAACCATTTTTGAGTGGCTCACGTGTACAGCCTGTGTCCTGCTCACCTTTTGCCTTTCATCCGTACGGGGATGGTCTTCCCGGTCTTTTCGCAGTCTCTCTAGAATCGCAGATTTTGTGTCTGTAGATTCGCCTTGTGAAAGCTTCAAGTTTGTATGGAAGTTTACAGAAAGCCGTGGCAACACCACCAGCCGAGAACTGCAAGTCCTCACGGGTAAAGAGGTAGCGTGCCTGAGCATGACTAGTATATGTTTAATTGGCTCAGAAATGGCTTGCTGATCATATTTGAAGATTTGATGGTTGAGACAGGAAGTTGAAATAGTATCAGAGGAGCTCATTGACTAAAGTGATGGAAAGAACCTTGATGCTAAATCACGACACGCACAGGTAAAGACGCGGAATTTGTCAAATGGTGTAACTACAAAGAATTCAGTGTCAGCCATCTGTTTCGGTCAGGACGCAGGCAGCGTAGGGCCCACACAGCGGACGGAAGGGCTTTACCTGAAAGTGCCAGGCGGGGAGGGGGTTCCATGTAGTAACCCGCATGCCTCTTGATAAATGTATAAGGAAGCACCCAGACTCGAGCTTCACTTGACAGCCATTAAACAATGGAAGACAGACACATATTAGAACTCTCAAATCGTGCTTATGGTTTTCTTACCTTCATTGCAAACTCATTTCATGCAGATATCGCTCCCAAACAGTCAGGGATGGCACAAGAGCACTGATATCCCCAACTTGAGAGACTATGGAGGCCTCAAATGCGGCATTCCTTACGGAGGCCATGGCATGATGAACGACTAGTGTCACGACCATCGGATTGGCGATCAATAAGGGCGTGCCTTCATTGGACAGAGCAGCCGCCTGCAAGGTCCTTTGCGCCTCTCTCTTCGAATTGTGATACCAGCCCCAAACAAGATTGAAGCCGTCCTCGTCTACGCTGTTGTCCCTTTCGACGGTAAGGAAGGGAGTGTGTATCCACTTTGCATAGTCCAGTGCAACATCGCCATCAACACCCCGACAGTACAAGATGATCAAATTGGATTGGGCGAGACTGTCAGTGAGCTCTGTCGATATCGAGAATGTACACACCGCCACCAACACCAGGAGGTCTCGCTCACTGTCCAAAAACAGATCCATGGCATGTTGTACAGTTCTAAGCAGGCTCTCTGGAGTGTCGACCTGATCTACGAAGACTGTGGAAATTACACCACTGTCTTGGTCACCATCACAGTCTACGCCTTGACACAGGAGGAAAGCCGTCAGAGAAGGGAATCCGACACACAGTTTCTTTGAGTCGGTTTCAAATGCAAATCCTGTCCGCAAGAAGCTCAAACTTGCCGAGCTCTGATGTAGTAACGGTCTGTCAACAGCTGCCTGGCTTATCACAGCGAATATGTATGTTGACATATTCCGTTTGACATTGTGCAGTTCCCAGAATCGAGTACAGCCTCGGTTACAGGGGCTCAGGCTCTTAATTTTGGCTTTACCGCAGGCGCTGCTCGTAATTTCGCGACAAAGAAGAAATCTTGTCAGTACCAGCCTCTTATAGTTCCGTTCAATTTGTGACTTTGCCGCTTGCGTCCTGTAGTATTTCCTCGTCTCGATGGCTTCATAGAACGATAGAGCTCGTTCGAGATGAACACGGTCTCCAGTACTGAGTGCATAGTGTTGGTAGATCTGCCCAATTCTTGACGCAATGGCCCCAATCTCGGCCCTTGTCAAACCATACCCTGCTGCCGACAATAGGTTGTTCCTATGCTTCTGTTGGTACTTCCACACGTCGCCGTATAGCCTGAATGCCGTGGCATATCCTGAAGCACCACGTTGATTTGCATCCCGAAGACTTTCGAAGACAGTATCAGCCGCAACGAGGAGATCATAAAACTCCTTCGCCACGGTTTCTACCGCCTTTGTCATGACTTCCCCACCATCGTTGGATCGTTGGCAATGCCTATACATCGGCAATAACTACAGTGCAGCCGTAGTCTTGAATACCTAGCATATTAGGAATGCTTTCGGTGTCGGCGACCAGGAGACCGTACTCGGCAATTCCCGTGAACACCCAGTGAGGGAGAAAGAAGGTAAGGGGTGCCCTTCGACTCAACCCATGGGAAGGGCTGCGATCGGGAACTCACAAATTGAGTCCGATTCCCCCTTACGTCGCTCCTTCTGCCGTCGTTTGTACGAGTTCGTGTGCGCGCTTACTGCAACAATATGCCTGGTGGATTTTCGGCTGGCATAGTTTCCACCCTCGCTTCGTCTCATATCGCCGGCCCACAGAGAATATGTGTTTCAGACGAAAAGGATTGGCGCCCCCGTTTTCTTGGTAGAAGCGGCTTTTTGCGTACTGCGAGATAGAGGGACGGAAGCGCTCAAAGCACCGTCAGAATTCATCGGTTCCGGCGTTCTCATATAATTGGCCGGACATTCCGCCGCTATAAAGTTGCCTGGTTAGACCACAGTCACCAAAAACAGGCCCCCCCCCCTTGCGGAGGAAGAGGGGAGGGGCGCCGGGCGCACAAACCACAGGTTGGTTAGCCTGCTGTTCTCTATTGTGCGGCTCCAACTATGGCATACCTGTGCGGGTTGCAAGGCAATCGAAATGTCAATAACGTCTGCCCAAGATGAAACTCTGACCACCCACGGCACCAAGAGGAGCAAATCACCAACGCAGACCTTTGCTGGAAATAAGCGACAAAGTGCAAAACTGCAACTGTTCTACAGCGAACGTTATGACTTCAACTGGATCAGGTATTGAGCATGCGACGTCATGCATACTAGTCGACTACGGCTGGGAGTAAACGTAGGAAAGTGATGCCAGCGACGGGGATAAGTAACAAGTAACGGAAACGACACGAAAGGGACACAGCCATGAATAGCCACAACTTAAGTCCGTAAACATTTTACTCGCCGATGAATGCGGCATCAGACGTGGAACCTGGCCTACGGATCTACTGTAGTTCGATCCAGTCAGTGCCATGGCGGCGGGAGGCTTCTTCGTCTATAGTGGAGGTTAAGACTCTGACTAGTACTAGTCAGTCATTGCCTAATTTGCGACACTCTGCTGACGATGAGGATACTCGACAAATATCTGGATCGCCTGGTACACAAAGGTCAGACCCAGAGCATAAATATTTGCATTCAAGAAGCGCTCGTAGGCTGACACGACTGCTGTCCAAAGTAGACAGTACGGAAAGCACTATAGATCTAGATCTGTGCCGCAAAAGTCTCACAGACATACCGTTCAACACGATTAGCAATGATGACTGTGTTACCTTACGACTTCAGGGCAACTTCATTAGTCAACTATCCCCGGAGGTGACTCGCCTCGGTCAGTTGAAAGTACTGCGGCTGGACAATAATCTTCTAACAGCCTTGCCGAAGGAGATTGGCCATTTGACGAATCTGCGTCAACTGAGCATAATGGGTAATAGAATTCGGGCCTTGCCAGAGACAATGGCGAAGTTGATTTACTTGGAAATACTTGACATTAGCCACAATCAGATTGCAACACTCGGTGAAACCATTGGTCAGCTAAGACAACTGCGGATTTTGAATGCTGAAGACAATTGCATTGATCATATCATGGAGACTGCCTTTGAGGACTGTCATTGGCACCGCCCACTTGAACGCTTAGAAGAACTTTATCTTGGTATTAACGCATTGAATGACCTGCCCTCAAGTCTTTTCAAACTTGGGAACTTGCGAATTTTGGACGTGCATTCCAATCGTCTAGAACCCATGACGCCGTATCCGTTTGCCCAACTGACAAATTTAGTGCACCTGGATCTCTGGAGCAATCCCCAGCTAGAAATGCAGTGGCAAGAACTTCAGACCCTGTCCCTGTTACAGAAATTGAACTTAGGAAAGACAAGGACGAATGAACCGGCCGGGCTCGCGCACTTGGCCCACCTCTCGGAACTACGACTTACCTATCTGGCCATGTCTACTGTACCCGCGGCGCTGGGTGACTACCTTCCATGTATCCGCACCCTCGACCTTTCTTTCAACAAGTTGACTGAGATACCGACTGCTGTGTGTGCATTACACCACTTGGAGCGTCTGAACCTTGACAACAACATGATTCATAGGATAACCGATAGCGTGGCTTCTCTCCGCACACTACAGGTCCTGTCCTTGAGTGGCAATTGCCTAGAGTTCTTGCCTGGCACACTGTTCCAACTGTCTCAGCTTCGGGAGCTACACATTGCCAATAACTGTCTCATGGTTATTCCTGAAGAAATTAATCGGCTGACCAACCTCAGAGCCCTGGACGTCTCTGGGAATCCCGAGCTGCGGATGCTCCCCGTTTCAGTGTGTGACCTTGAAGAATTGAGTACCGTGAATATCAATTCCTTCAGTTTCCCGGAGGGCGAAAACGGTTCCAACGGCACTGAGGTCCAGCCGTCACTGGAAGATGGCTTCAGAGTATTTTTTGGCCGAAAGGGGCTTTTTCCCAGGGTAGCTTCGGCGACAAAGTCGCCTCCGACCCTATACAATCTTTGTAAGGTAAAGGTGCATGATAGCCTGCTGCATATAGATGAAGCAGATTCTCAATCCACCGACAACAATACCAATTTCGCACTGCACGATATTCCCATTGCAGTTGCAGTGGATATACTTAGTGCCAAAGCATGTTTGCATTGCAAGAAGTGCCTCCACGCGGAAAATTGTCATCAGTTTGTCACCACAGCACACACAATGCTCTCCCGTAGGCGACATGAAGAGCGTCAAGCATATCCGTGGTTTTACTACATCTATGTGGAAAGTCACGCCTGTTCCAATTCATGCGCTAAGGCGTTAAGCCCGATCAGCGCTATATACTGCAGGTTGCAGACTGACTAATTTCCCAAATTTGTTGAAAGGGGGAAGGATTTGAATTGAATACAATTTATAGACTCCCTGTTGATTGAATTGTTGTTATATTCATGAACAATAATATTCTAGGCCATTCTTATTTGAAGTTATTTGTTTACATCCCGGGGCAATTTGCATATATACCTAGGATACGCTCCATTCAAGAATAACGAAGGAAATTAATTGGCTAATGTGCGAAGCACCATGTATTCTTTATTTTCCGAAAAGCATCGATCCCTACGCGTGAGCATGGGTCCTTTCACGTCGTTGAAGCCGTCTGAACAAGGGCCTTTGATGCAGGATATTGCCGTTGAGCGCTCCATACTGGTGCCGCGTGTTCGTGAATGTAGCGTTTGATGACCCAGAAATTAGGGCGAGCATCGGGATTGAACTTGCGACAACGTCGAACCAATTCGCAATAGAATTCATCTGCGCAAGTATCGGGCATAGGATCAACTTGTCCCTTCTGAATTCTTGCGATGACTTCTTTTGTGTCTGCAATGGTATCGTAGGGGATTCGCCGGGTCATAATTTGCCATAAAATGACTCCAAAGGCGTACACATCCGATTTCGATGTACAAGGGAAGAAGTTCATGACCTCCGGGCTCCGCCATCGAGTGGACCCAAGTTTGGAGTAGTCACCAGAGTGTTCCACGTGCAACACATCTTTCATCTTTGCAATGCCAAAATCGGCAAGTTTTGGGGCCATGTTCTCGTCCAACAAAATATTTGCCGGCTTCAGGTCCCGATGGATTACATCATAAGCATGGAGGAAACTCAAACCGCAGGCGATGTCATGTGCAAAGCTCCACATTTCTGCTGAGGTAAAGGGTTCATCCCGACGCCTGCGCAACAGAACCTCAAGGGAACCGTTCGGCATGTACTCCATGACAATATTGAGCTCTCCCTTTGGCCCAACCATCGCCCCGTACAGACTAACAATTTGGCGGTGGCGACCCATCACGTTCATTACCTTCAACTCATGCTCGAATGAACGCTTCAGGGCTGCCTGACTAGGTGCTTTTGAATCCATAAACTTTTTGACAGCGCATGGCTTGCCTCCCCATACTCCCTTGAAGACCTGTGCAAACCCACCGCGGCCGATCATCTGTTCCATCTTAATTTCATCATTCTGAATATAACGTACATCGATGGCATCCAGTGCATCTTGCAGATTATCTTTCGCAGTGGAAGACACCTGACGCTTCTTTAGAACCTTCATGTGAAAACCATCTAGAGCCTCACGGTATGCCAGCCAGTCCTTTTGCATCTGCTTCAATCCAGAAGTAGTGGCCATGCGAGCACTGACGTACTTCGGTAACTTGTAGCGCGGTGTGACCCTCAGTTTGATCCACGCCTCACGTACCCTGTCCAAGCTGTGGGCAAACCTCACGCTGGTGGCCCTAAGCGGAGCCTGGTTCACAAGAAGAGGATTGCTTCCCAAAATGCGCAGGATGTAACTCATACTGACTAGAGACTCTGCGATCTTGAGACGCAGTTGAGCGTCTGACCGGTCCACATCTTTTCCTGATTCTTTGTATACTTGAATGGCCTTAAGGTCAATAGGAGTGGCGTCGACGGTGTTCTCCAATAACACATCATTGTGCTTGTCTGTCCCATACAGGGCAGCAAACAATGCCTGCATCGAACGTGAGACTTTGTTGTATACTTGTTCTGAAGGAGCTGGCTCAATATTCGCACAGGAGCTCTGTACGTGTTCAAAGATTTCGTCCGCCCGCGCAGCAGTGGCCGTAGAATTCGTAGAATCCGCGATCAGGCTCAAGCCCGACTTTCGTGTCTCCTTGATGTTCGCGCTCGCGCCCTCATTCTGGTTACTTGTTGCATGTCGGTGACAATTTTCATCATCATTCCTATTCTGCTGACAGTCAGCGTCAACTTCTTTGTCTAATGTGACATCTTCGTCATCATTGTGAAGTTTATCCTGCAATATTGCCTTCGGCTCTGCTACAGCTGCTGCCATTGTAGCGATCACGCACAACAGGTCTACAATGTCTGTCAAAAATTCTCGAACTTGATTTCCTTGTGCAGATCTGGTCCCGGCTGAAAGGTTATGGCTTCAGTCCCATTTTGGCCATATTGCGGTGTTGATAACATGCATAGGGAACGCTTACGTTCTGGTAATGCGTAACCCGCCGCGCCGATTCTGAAACACCATGCACCCCATTCAGAAAGTGTAAAGAAAACTATCCGAAACAACTGCACTAATAAATTTGTGTAGGGATCTGTTAGGGTGTACTAGCACTGTGTTGGTGTGGTTGTTCGATATGCAGCAAAGTCGTACAGGAGGGACCCTAGATGTGAATCATGAGGGGAACGCGGTCAGAGTGTCATCAACCACCATTTCAGTGCGTGCGTACACGCCACCTTGCCCACCAGGGAAACGCTACCAAACTCTTACTCATAAGCACATCACAAGTAGTGTGCGAGGACACACCATATACTGCATACCGCAATCTCTGAGTCCGTCGCCGTTTTTGCGGAACACACGTTTTTGTTTCCTCTCCCAGTTTCTGCGCTCTCCATTCCAGTTCCATTGAAAGAGGGTTCGATTTCAACATCTCCCTTTCCCCCTGCTTCGTTCTGCATGGATCTTCCTGATAAGTAAGGAAACGACGGGCTCTGGGTTGGGTTTGAGGTCTACAGCGTATACTTCTGGGATTCGAACGAGGGCCTGTGCAATTGGTCTGTCTGGTTATGGTGTCGATTCGGTTCTTGATCTCCTTGACGGTTACACAGTTGCACACATCAGATGTAAAGGCGGTGGACCTCGTTTGACGTCGAACTGAACGGAGCCTGAAAACAAGAATTACAACGGCCAGATGTACGTCCCGTCAGCGGAGTTTCCTCCTGTCGAGTATTTGTTTTATTTGTCACATGGCTGGTTGTTCAAGCGCTAAAGGAGTCGCCTGACGAAGTGAGGTGCGAGGGTAGCAACTTAGAGCATTCGTACTCTCCAACGAGTTGACTGGAGAGCTTGGGTTGGGTGTCTCTCCACTGGCTCCACCCCACCCACTCTCTCGCGCTTTCAATCTATAGTCGATTAGCCAGAGGGCACACAGCACGGGGGGTGGGAACAATTCGTAGAGAGACTATGTGACAATTGATTGCTTCAGGTGGTTTGGCTATCCCCGGCGTGAAAGGTGAAATTGTTTGTCGCCGTGTCCCCCACCTCCCCTTCGTCCTTTGGCTGGATATCTCTATAGTGGCTGGACGTGAAAGCTGTTTCATCCGCTGCCCACAACGTTTCACAAGGGGAACCATCGTGGGGACATATTCTCGTGCAAAAGCCCAACTGCTTCGAAATCATGTGCACTTAGATAATATGGTACCCGGTTTAATATGTGGCCGGGTCACCTTGAGATAAGAATATGCGGGAAGGCGGACGAGGGATCGAGCCGGGAGAACACCCACGGCCGTCGAAAATGGAACCCGCTGCACTGGTCGATGATACTCAACCCACAGGAGTGGCGGTTTCTTGTGCTTAGGCAGGGTTGTGTCAAATTGGCGAACTCGAATGCCGTGTACAATAGTTTACACAGAGAATGGAGGCATGTCCAGTCTAGCTTTCGCCAACGTTCACCCTGCAAGCAATTGATGATGGTCGGCGCAGGGCGATTACTGTCTGGAGATGCAAATCTAGTTGAATTCCTTTATGTATCAAGTGCAATCCACAAAACCATAGTCCTGGTGATTGATGACATGTTGTGAGTGCGTGTATACATGAATGGATGCTGTGCATTGTGTGGATGTTTGATGAACGGCGCTGTGATCGGCTTGTGCCTGTCTGTCGTTCTCTCACTTGAAGCCTTTCTTGTCCACGGGCAAATAATCCACGTATTGATTAGAAATTCAGGCGCGAAATTTTCGGCTTACTCCCCCACCATCGGGGTGATTCTGGTCACTCTGTCGAGGATGCAGACGCAACGCCCCGAGCTTGGGAGGCAAGTTGACTTGTTTAAATGCTCTGAAATACTAATGAGTATTCCCTTGCTCGAGTAGAGGAGAAATTGCGTGATGAAGAACCAGCATCATCTGTTGCAATTTTGCAACATCCTCCTTCACAGTGGCTAGATCTGTGTTGTCAACATTTCTCTTCCTCGTCAAGGGCACTGAATAATCTTGCTGCCGGCCCAATTTGTAGTTCTTCACCGCAGTGTTACTCAAATAGAAAGCATGCTTTCCGTTTTCACCAAGTTGAGGTGCATATAATCCAAGTTCGGCGTTGCAGATAGCACAATTGAGGGGAATACATAACTGTCCCTCCAAATATGCATCGCGATCACTGGGGCACCGAATTTGGCCCCCCCGGCATTCAGTTGCTTCAGTAACGGTATTGAGGATCACCCACTCCTCTCCGGAAGCAGCGATGGGCTGCAATTTTGCCGTAGAATCGCCAATAAGTGCACCGCACTGGCTACAAAGATAGACGCCCGCCTCGATGGTCATCATTGGTCCGTCTGCATTCGCGGCCGATAATTCTCGTGCTATTCTTCAAATTGATCGTTTGGATCTTTTTATAACAATTTGGTTAAACTTATCATCAATTACTGTACTTCCTTACTGAAATCAAAATATTGCTTGTGTCGTAGAGGCTAACCCATTTTCCTAACAGCAGGCTTGAGCTGAACTGGAGGCTGGACCAGAAGGGGATCCGAAGAGAGGGGCAGGTGACCTCACGCCCCAGCAAGGGAGTGAAGCGTAGGTCTGCGGGTAAGGGGGTAGCGGAATTGCCAGCAGCCCGCCCCACCATCCTCCCCAACCACCTAGGCCTCTTCCAGGTACCTTTCGTCACTGCCAGCCACTTGGACTTCGCTGGTAGCGAAAGTACCGAAAACGCCACGAGCAGCGGTTAGCCGGTCCGGAGCCACCTTCTGCCTCCTCCCTGCTCCCCCCCCTTCTAGCTCAATGGCATATGGTAGTGGTAGTATGGGTACTGTTGACATTCGTCGTCTCGGGCGGAATGGCTGGCACAGTAGTGAAAGTGCTGATGCGCAGGAAATTTAGCGAAACGGGGCCCACTCCCCTTCTTGATCCCTCCGAGGTGGTCGTGCCATTACCACCCTCTGTCTGGGAATATTGTATCAAATCTACTCTTTTTGATTTAGCTCTGCCGTCGCTTGGGAGAGC
>PDIP01000093.1:18699-39559 GCA_002811645.1 Corallochytrium limacisporum
CCCCCCCTTCTCCCCCCCCCCCGCAGGCTAGGAGGGCTCCGGGCAAAGGAGGCGGCGAGGTGGGAATTGTTTTCGGGCGGGAAAAGTTTGAGCTCGTAAGGACCCGCCCATTTTTCGACCACTGTGTACGCCTGCTTCGCGCATTTTTTTTCACCTGTTCGTCTGCTAGCCTACCTACCGGAGGCATGAGCTTTGTCTTCCCCCCAACCCCCCGCCCCCGGGGGGGGGGGAATATCGAAATTGATTTCATGACCGAAGCATTCTACTAATACTCAAGTGCTGAACTTTAGCGTTCGGAGCTGTTCTGGAGGGCCGCGGCATGCTACGGCCGGTGATAAACTACTGAATCGCCTTTTACGATACTTTGAGGGTGTAAGGGCCGAATTGTTGAGCCATAGTGTGTGTATAGTGTTTGTACGTGTGTATGTATGAATGTATATGTGAATGAATGAATGAATAAATGAATGAAGCATAGGCCTATACGAACGCCTTCCATCCGTGGAAATGATGGGACAGATTCTTCTCGTCCGTAGCCTGCAGGATCAATCGCTGCACTTGAGCCTCTACGGTGCTGTGAATGCCATCTGCAATGCCATTCATCTTTTGCCTAAGTGTATCCAAGATGGAAAAGGCATCGTCACAGGGTTCCTCGCTTGTATCCATTTCGTTCAGGGCGGCATCACCGCGCTGACGTCTGCGTCGGTTCTCTACACCCGCTTGCCATTTGTTCAAGGGGTCGTATAGGAACACTTCGATGATGGTTTCCAGCTCAAAATTGTGCATACGGACCATCCGCATGACGTTCTCGCACACCGTACGGAACTGTCCTTCGTAACTTGTAGGGCCCATGCCATCAACTAGGTCGCGGGTGAGACGGAATGGGACCCTTTCCGGTACTGCAAGGAACCGGCCTTGGTCAAAGGCAACTCCGAGATCGATATGCACAACTTCTGCGGTGCTGTCATCAACGAGCAGATTGCCAACATGACGATCTCCGAGACCAACGACGTAACCAATTATGCTAGCAGTTGCCATGCTCCGGGTGTAGGAGAGACGCCGACGGTGCCATGCCTGGGCATTTTGCGCCGTCTCCCTGAAGTAGTACCGGAAGACGGGCTTAAAGTTAGCACAGACCCATCGATAGACGCTCAGGCGCTTCTCTTCTGTTTCGTTCTGCGTTTTCATAATGCGGTCCCGGGCTTCGTTGGGCTTAATATCTTGTGGACGATACCGTTCGTGGGCTCCGAGCCTTCCACCGCGCCGCCCGCCGAGTAGATAGTCGCTGAGCGTCCGCGTACCTTCACACCACTCCAAGACGCCAGCGACCTGACTGATGGGCACGATCTTGAAAGTGCGCATGCGTAGGCGCTGCTCATCCGCGTGAGAGACCCTTGAATGGTTGAAGAGGCTGTTGAAGAGTTCAAAAACTTGCTCCATGACCATGTCTTGACGCAGATCCTCAGTTTTTACTAATTGCGCGTACCTTTTGCCGTCCGTACCCACCACAGTCACTTTTTTCGGTAAGTTGACGCCCCCGGGGATAAAATACGTCTTGGAGACAGCATGGATGCTGATGACGTCAGTACCGTCTCGGATGACACCATCTGGTGGCAGAGGAATGTTTCGGGTAATGATCGGATAGGACATGTCGGCATTGATGTCAAGAATGCCCGTCGACTCGGGGATCGAATGAGTTCCAGCGTTTTGGGAGCGCCCACCAATACTGGTGAGGCGCAAATATGCATCAAAGAGGCCTTTGTATCGGTTCAGAACTTGTTGTCCCCTGCCATTGAGTGTGTTCAGGATGCTGCCTGCCTCAGCTTTTCTCTTACTCTCTATCGAATCTGTCGTGTTGACCATGGCCAAGAGGGTCGGAATGCAGTGGTAAGGGTATCTCCGGGCACAGCGTTGCAAGAGCTCGCGGAGACCACTGCTCTGAGGCGTGGGTCGTGTGCCAACCTGGTTTATGTAGATGGCCAGCAGCTGGTAAAATACCCTGATGTATAGAAAGATCGGCACAGAGTGCATCTGGGTCACTGCCTCCTGTTCAATCTTGGCAATGACAGACTGCTTGAAGCCGAGGTCTTTAATCGAGTCATCGTTGACCAAGGCGACTAACCGAAACACCTGTAGTCCATGGCCCTCGCTGTACTGTAGACCTTTAGCGTAGTTGGAGATAGAACACAGGAGATGCTTTTTGAACTGTTGCAGCACTGCACTTCTACTTTGTGTGTGTACCATATCTTCCATCTTCAGAGTCTTTAGCCGCCTCAACTGGTCTCTTGTTCTCTTCGTCAATGATTCCAATTTTCGAATTTCAGTCTTCCTGTTTACAGACCGCTTTTCACGATCGTTATACTCTACACCATTGAAATAGTCTCGCAATTGACGAAAGCGTTCATCAGCAAACGAAGCTAAGGCGAAGCGTGCGTCAGACTTAACAGCGTAGTCAGCACTAAGTGAATTGGTCTTGTCGTAGCAGCCGATGACCAATTCGTCCTGGTTGATAAATTCGTGTGCGTGCCACCGACCGCAGGTTAGGTAAGCCGTAGCTAGTACTTCATCGTACATCTGACCATGGGACTCATTTAGATGATCAACCGTGTACTGCAGGAGCTTGACCGCACGGGCCCGGTCGTTCAATTCCCACATAAGGCGTGCCTGCAGAAAATTGTGAACCAAGGATGATATTGGAGATTTACAGTCCGACCGCTGCACCTGGGCCGCGATATCAGCCGCTACAGTGAGCTGGTTATTAGCAAGCGCTCGCTGTCCGCCGTGAAAAAGATGCATTGCGCGCAAACGTTGCAATTCAAGAGAGTCTTGCAGCCTCCCCAGGTGAATGGCCGCATCCAGAAGGCGCAAGCGGAAAGTGTGTTGAATCTCCCAGCGATCGAATTCCAGGGCTAGAGAGTTGTGCTTGGTATCTTCTTCCATCCATGACAACATCGTTCTTTCGATGTCTACTGCGAGCTTTTCGCTTGATGCACCTTGGACCAGGTGAGTGGTAAGTTTGGAGACCACTCTTTGTACATCTTCACCCAAGCGTTTCAGCATGAATTCCTCATGTAAAGGGTTTACAGATCCCGTACTTGTGTCCAGAGAGCAACTGAGGAAAGAATTGGCTATAGATTCCACTGACTGCCGGTTGTACTTACCTGGAGTAGTATTGAACAAGCAGGTCAGAATGCTTGCCATCCTTGCGCTCACGTCCTTCCCAAAGCTGATGGGTGCTAACATTCTGTCAATATCGCCATCCTCATGAACCATCGCCCCACTTCCGTGTTGGATTCCCCAATCAGACAATCTCCAGGCACAGTCTGCTCGATGCATGGAAAGTTCTGGACCCTCCTGGCGTCCCACCTGACCTATGGCCATTGTCCACTGTCGGGAGACTAGGGCGATACGGTTGAAATATTCGTGCACGGGTGGATTCGCTTGAGCCAACGAGACAAATCCACGAGCAATTGTACTTGGGTCACCCCTGAACACTTCGAGTCCATAAAGAGGGTCTGCACATGCCATCAACATTCGACTTGATGACCGTAAATGTTCGTCGTTCAGAGCATTTGCAATGCTATCGATTGTAGGCAGTAGATCTCGCACACTCGGGTCAAATACAGACGCATTAACCGACTCCAGAAATATTTCGAGCCACATCAGTGCCTCGTAGGGTCGCCCATGCCTTACTGACCACTCGGCCAGGACCCTGTAGTCTGTACAACCATGGAAGGAGGCAATCAATTTTTGCCGTTGTTCAGCGGACAAATCACCGGTGCACAATTCATGCAGATGTTCGTCATATGCGATCTTGAAACCATCGAGTATCGCTGCAACGAAGAGGGTTTCGGCAGTGCTTCGGCTGGGCCCACAAACACGCACTTGCGTTTGTATGGCACTGATCAGGGTCCGGGCACCACCATCACATTGGCGAATATAGATTGCCAGAGCATGAGGAAGCATTGCTTGCGCAACGGCGGTGTTGGACACGTTCATTAGGCGAGTTAAATGGTCGCTACGGCTAAACGCCGCCATCCTCTGAAATAACTCCCTCAATCTCTGTCTGGAAGTTCCTTCCGCATCGCTGCCAAAGTCAAATATACTGTTATCCAAGATTACAGTAGCAGAATTAGGCAAACTGAGAGGCATGGAAGTGATCATTTGGTGGGTCAAGCCGGGATTTAAACTGGTGCATAAGATTACCAATCGGTCTTCATAATCCTTCCGCGGATTGAATGAGTCAATATCGCGAGCCCGATAGACGTTGTCGATCAAGTTCACATGCTTCGTGAACACTTCCAGGAAGATGTGACTGGCCGGGGAATCGGGACACAGACTCTTTATCACTGCATGGCCGGTCTGCACAGCGTACAACGGAATCGTGCAAGCCTTTCGTCCGATCATTAGGGCTTCAGCCGCTGCTAGGATAGGTTGAGCTGATATGCCAAAGGAACCACTGCACTCAAGAACAACATCGGCAGGTAGGTCGAGGAGCACGGTGGGTTCACTTAAGGTCTTGATGAATTTCGGTACGAAATCCGTGCGGATTACACCCACCTGGGCCACCCGAGACGCCAGCATCGGGTGTATCGATGGATCGACAAGCATTTTGACGGTCCTAAAGACGTTCCACAGGTGATCAAAATACTCCTTCTTACCTGCAGTCTGGTCCAGGAGTCTGATAATCCTTTCCACTCCCGGCGAAATTTCTCGAGCAAAACTGTCCGCATAGGATTTGGAGCACAGTATGCACAAGGTGTCAATGCACTTGGGGACGATGTTCTCAATGAATCTGCCGTCCTTATCATGCATGACTGCCCATTTAACGGCGGCGAGAACTATATCGAGGACTGAATGTGCAAGGCATCGGTGCTCCACGTATGGCAAAGTCTGATTTACAATCGCAAAAACGGTATCTTTCAGCAGGTGTCGGCCGCCCTTGGTAAGGAGCCATCTACAGAATTCCGAGTACCGGGGAAAGACATCCTTTTCCACTAGTCTTGGGAGTAACATGCGCAGGCTGCTGATATAACCATTGGTCTGAGACAGCGCTATCACCAACGTGTTCTGGTCTTTGGTCATCCATGCCAACAGCTCGTCTTTGATCTCTGCTCGGTCCCGAAATAACTCGAAGTACGCAATCGCACTAGTTGTACAACCCTTGTGTGATTCTGTAAGTGTTCCAGCTACGCCGTAAAAAAGCAGATAGGCAGTGTTTTTCTGCCAAAGTTTCTGCAAGACTCTAGGGGTCATGCTGCTACGTCCCTCTGCGGAAACCAAATTGCGTCTTTGTGTTTCTACTATGGATGTCCGGTTGTCGTCGCTTCCTTTGAGAGTGGCGCCATACAAGGCTTGACGATCTCGGTTCAGTGCCTCAAGGCCTCTAAATTCAGGATCGAGATAGTTTGCAAGGGTTTCGAGAACGCTTTGGCGATCATCAAAGCTGAATCTACCCACAGCCAAGACACAGTCTAGAATTAGGTGAAGAATTTGTTTGCGTACTTCACAGTCGGTCTCTTTGTGTCGCAGGAACTTAACCAACGGCGTTTGCTGCCATCGCACGAGGCTGAGGTTCAGCAAGCGAGTGTCGTTTTCTTTCAGATCATATGCAAAATTCGAAACCATTACCTTAATCGCTTCCACCAGGTCCATCACAGTCTCCATTTGCTCAAAGTCCAGAACACTTGTTCCGGAAATCCAATCGCTCATGCAGGTAGGTCGCCTTGCGAAACAGGTGGCCAGCTGACGTGGATTGTCCGGAAGACCTGCATAGGGCAAGAGATCATTCGTCAGACCTACCAACTTAACCGATAGCCACATGGACTCGCGCACGTCCTGGGGAATGGCCGCGATGGGAAGTTCACGTTGGTGTCGCAGTAAACAGGCGAAGGCACTGGCCAGACCATCGCGACAAACGTAGCTGTCACAGAGTTCATTGAGTATGTGCAACAGATGGCCTTCGATGTCGAGTCCAGCCGTGTTTCCATTCGCCAGCGTGATAATGTAAGAAATTGTCTGACAAAAGTCCATGAAGAAGTCCACCGGATAAACCGTTGTGCTGGCCAGGTCCTTCAGAAGAGAGTTGATCTGAGTGCTCATATTGCTCTTGGTGTTCTCCGCATTTACGCTACCAATGGACACCATCACACTAAACAGACCTCGAACGAGCTCGAGATGTAGTCCAGGATGGTCACGAAGATGACGATTCCCAAGTGTCCGCATCACGTATGGTCCAAAGTCGAGGCCCTCAAGAGTGGCCTTCATATCAATCCAGCAACATTCGACACTCCTGCGCAATGAAAAATACGTTCGCCAAAAGTGCACGGGAGGGCGTTCCTTGCTCACGGACTCATATTCATCAAGTGCTCGGCGGAGTGTCAACGAAAATGTTTCAAACAATTGTCGATCGATCAGTTCAGTGACCGTTGGAGTGCAGCACAGATGCTTCGTTTGTGTCAAGAGACCTTCGGCCGCCGATGATTCAGATTGCGCTCCAGAGCACTGAATGCGCCACTCAAAGTTCGGTTTCAGGGCTTGAGACACTTGAGCAAGAAGACATTCCAACAGGCCAAGAATCTCAGTAGTATTCTTACCGGAAAGGCCTTTCAAGGCTGGAATCAGAAGCTTCCGGAAGCTGTCGTAAAAGTCCTTAGCTTCAGGGACACTGACAGGGCAGCACTTGAGGAGAATCGCCATGCGCAAAAACGATCGAACTTTGTCAAGATTTGCTAGGTCTCTAACCTGGTGATGCATTTGCATCAGAGCGCGTTTGACCAAGAGCCAGAATTTCCGTTGGCGATCGCGGTTGGACATAATGGTTGAGCGGAAAGTGAAGTCCCTTTCCCCAACCCACACCCCACTTTGACTAAAGTTAGACATCATTCTCAACATGCTCTGATAAATGTGCATGGAGTGGGAGTCGGCCTTGCCGGACAGACCGGGAACATCAAAGGCGATCGGATCCAGAAGTTCAGCATCAGTTGATGACTGGAATAGCAGCGGAACCATGTACGCCACGTTCGGCAAATCAGATGCCGGTTTTGAATAGACCAGACTGCGTATTACATTTCCAACGACAGTCTCCCAATCACCCCATCGACATGGCTGAGATCTGTGTGCATGCAACCACAATGTAGCAAGCTCATTGTATCGGTCAGAATTCATGGGTGAAGCTAGGGCGGCAAACAATTTGGTCGAAGCAAGAGTGACTTGTCGATCATATAGGTACGTCACATTGATGTGCAGTACAAGCAGCTCATCATAGTTGTCAAGAGCGACCAGCTCATCGACGCATTCATCAGCATAGTTCCGCCACTTCATGTGAGGCCCCGTGTGCACACCGGCATGGAATTGCCATCGAAAGAGCTGATTTGCACATGAAAGCACGGCTGAGTGCACTCTTGTATTGCTTGATTGCACTGCCAATCTCTTCAGCTTGACCGTCACCAGATTGTACAATTTCTTACAGGGCACGACTGCTCCAATGAAACACCCAACGCGAAGGATGTGATAAATGACACAGCAGTAATTGATCAAGAGGGCATTGCAAATTCTTCGTGCGCGACACACTGGGCTGTCACAGCCTGCGTTGACCGATGACAAGAGTCGATCAATCTCAGTAGCAAGATCTGTTCTCAAGGCAAGCAACATAACAGCATATGTACAAGCTGCATCGCTATCATCTGCCACTGATGTCAGTGGTTCTGGATCTGAAACGAATGCAGCCATGTACGCATTGTGATCCCCTCCTGAAGATTTTGTCTTCAGACGATGGGGCTGGCGTAGGGCCAACAGTACCTGCTGTTGATACCATACAGTGCTGTTGTGCTCTTCGCCGAAGCATCTGAAGCTTGCAAAGTACCGCAAAAGATCACAAAGACCAGGGACATCGATCACAGACGTTACCGAACCCGATTCTATTTGTCTTTTGATCTTCTCTCCCAATCCCTCCGATCCATACCAAAGTTCAACTAAACTGACATACTGATCTAGGCCTCCCAGATAAGCAAAGTCTCGCAAAGCTTCCAAGAGGGCAGAGTTCTTCAAAGTGAAAGTTGGCACAGCGGCCTTCGCGGCAACCAGAAATGGTTCAGCTGTCCTTGGTCTGCCTTGCAGCTTGTTCCTCAACCCGTTAAACTTCGACATCATGTGTCGAATCGTCATCCATAACGGTCGACAATCATTGCGCTTGCAAGTTTTTCGGATAATCAGGAGAAGAGTTAACCACAATTTCTTCCAATAACCCGAATGGTCAAGCATTTGGCAATACGCAGGAACCCGGAAGAAAACGTCGTTGAGTACACAGACGAGTGTCGATACATGTTCTTCGTGCTCCCCAACCTCATCTGCCAGGAAATTAACAATAACATATATGTCCTTTGCCAGTACCGGGTCCGCGTCACATATGTCAACATTAATTGAATGGCATATATTGAGGATCCGTACGTACAGATCGAAAAGGACTTTCTTCGTCCTCAAGGTAGCACAAACGGACGTGTACTCTTCTGTTATGTAACGTAAAACTTCACACCACTCTGTACGTTCCTCTTCCTCGTCCAGCGTCTCTGATAATTCATCGGCATACTGTTCACACAGTGCTATGCACTGATCTGCAATGACATCGACTTCTCTGCCAGTTTTTCTCTGCACGATCTGGCTGACCACATTGCGAAACCTTTTAAGAGCAAATGATGCGGGCGTAGCAGCCTTTTTAGCAATGGAGAGCCCTGAATCATCTAATGGTCTCTTTAAGCTCTGAGCTGGAGCCATTCTGCGGGATTTCTGCATTCATCCAATTCCATCCATCATGAGCTATGTCTGATCACTACTTCGCCACCCATTAGAACATTTCGCGCTAGGCACATGGCCCCAATACAAGTCCATATACCAAGATGATCATTCTAACTTTTGTTTGCATCAATTCTCAAGATGTCAAGTACCCAGAGGAACGTAGAATAGTGTTCAGATCCAGCCCAACATGAACACCTCATATCCACCGCCATGAACCCCGCCCCTTCGGTCTCAAAGGCTATCGATCTGGCAAGGCCTCGGATTGCAGGGGTCTCACTTCCCCACCGCTGCTCTCTCCACTGTTTGCGATTTTCGCGCGCGAATTCGGGGGCCTATTTCGTTCCCGCTACTTTTGCATCCCTGTTGATCCCTTATTGCGCCCGGTAGGTTCTACATACTCTTTCAGAACTCAGAAAATTAGGGGAGTCCTGTTGAAGCCCACACACAGCTGGTGATGGTCTACAGCAGGTAGTCGTACTGGATGTACCGCAAGAAACCTGAAAATGCGCAAACTATGGAACGGTTTGCGGTAGCATGATGGATGTGGAGCTGTTGACTTCCAATACCCTGCAGAGGCAAGGAACGGCGGAGTCAATGAATGGTACTCAAAGTTCATGGCCCTGCCACGGCATTGAAATCAAAAACTTATCGGTGTCACAGAGGCAGTGCATGGGAAACGATGAAGTAAGATTGAAGCCGAGACTACCACGCTGTCCAAGCCAGTTTCTGTTCTGGACCATGTGACATAGTTTAACACTACAAAGTGCTGGAATCAAGGTCATGGGATCGCAGCCACATCATTCCTACTTGTCAGGGATGGCCGCTGGCCTTTCTCAGGTAGTAGTTGGCTACCCACTGGACACTGTGAAGGTGCGAATGCAAATGGGAGACGGTAGCGTCAAGATGACAACAGCCTTGAAGTCGATCTTAGTAAAGGAAGGACCACTGGGCTTCTATAAGGGTATGCTGTCACCCATGGTGGGTTCTTTGGTCTTCAATTCAATTCTTTTTGGTACGTTTGATCAACTCTGCAAGATACTGGCCAACCAGGAGACTGGCCATGTCGGTGGGAGTGGATTTGTGATTGCTGCGTTAGGCACTGGAGTGGTCGAGAGCGTTGTCTACTGTCCCACTGAATTGTTGAAGGTGCGTTTGCAGACTGCAGCAGCTGCTAACATGCAGACTAACCTCATCAGCGTTGTCAGGGACGTTTATCAGCAGGGTGGACTGCGTGGGTTCTATAGAGGTTTTCTGGGCACAATACTCAGGGAATCCCCGGGAAATGTTGTATATTTTGGCAGCTACGAGTTCTGCAAAGAGATTTTAGATGAGCACGGAGTGAACTACAGCACACCGCTTATTGCAGGTGGTATGGCTGGCACAGTATACTGGACAACTCAATTTCCCTTTGACACCATCAAGACACATATGCAAGGCAACTTAGATACGAAGGATTTGAGCACGACAGAAGTTTCCAAGCGGATCTATTCACAATACGGCTTCCGTGGATTCTTCAAAGGACTTACGCCTTGCTTAATCCGTGCGTTTCCTGCGAACGCCGTTGCCTTCGGAGCCTTTGAGTTGAGCAAGGAAGCACTCATTCACTTCGGAGTCTGATCGCAAGGGGCGCTCATTTGACATTGCATCCCATATTCCATTTTCTCATCGTCATGAAACATTCCAGTTATTGCACACACTATTAAAGAAGCATTCAGTATAGCCACTTGAAAGGGTCTTCCGTTCAACATGGCCTTGAACGTGAGTGAACTTGCTAATCTCAAATCAACACGAACACCAATGCGTAGGCCCCAACTCCCCGCAAATGGGGGCCTATTTAATTATGTATAGAGCCCCGTTCTCACAGCCCGCTTTCAAAAAAGACCCGTACATTCTCACCAAGAGAGGGAAACGGGATATGCTTGGGACAGGATCAGCGAGCGGAGCACACTGCGGAAGTCACAGCAAGTTTCGCCAATATGTCTCCCTCTGCATCCATGAACGCGCACAATTCACACCAGCAGTACCGCAGGCTTACCTGCAAAGAGCACGATACCAAATCTTCAACGAATAATACTAAACTCATACGGCCGAGGATGGGATGCATCAATTGTTTCCAGGAAGCCTTCGGAGACAGTGAGTCTGCAATTGGTCCATAGGAGACAAACAAGGAAAACGGAGAAGAGATCGTCGCGCTACTAAAGGCCTCGGAGGTAGGCAGCAGATGTGCGTCGTCGTTGCTGCGGAATGTCTTTACGGAGCGCACGGTATTGCTTCTGGTAGCATTTCCCCAACAGCCCGTGGTAGAAAGATGTGTGGGTGTGTATGTGCTTGTGTGAGCATTTGGTGCCTGTCGTGCACACAACACCGCTAACAAAGGGCACAAATCACCACCAACCGAAGTCACCTTGGACTCAGTGGAGTTCGAGAAGACTTCACAAGGGCAATGTACTACCTAAGCTTCCGAATGTTGGTGAAGTCGGGACCACTGCACGCGTGGATCGCAACGGGAGTGGCAATGGGAACATGTACCCCAACGAAAAATTGCTGGCCGGCCCATAGTCCTTGCCACTGGTGGGAGATACAGACACTGCATTCCCAAGGCATTTCACTTCTAAGACTTGCTTCCCTTCCATGCGGCTAGTTCGATGGCCGAGTCAGCCCGAGCACTGATTTCTCTCCACGCAAAGTGTCAGTTCTTTATTTGCCGCACTGCGCCGGTCAGGGACTCCTTTATCTTCTGCCGCACCGCTCCTTCCCGGGGACTTGACCCAAAGCAGATGAATGGGCCGAGGCATGTCGAGGCGGGCTGAGGCGAATGAGAGCGTGTGGAGACGGCCCCCCCTGCGCGTGATTCTAGTTTTACTTTCCCTTCTCCAAGTATTCTCCTGTTGGTGGTGCGTTTTTCGTCAGTCGCTACATCCGAACTCTCCGCCTGATGCTGCGGTAGTGGGGATATAAGGAGGACGAGGGACTACAGAGATTGTGATAGAGCCAGTGGGAGGGACACAGATAGAGAGAGGCCGGGGACATCGCTTTGAAGGGGTGTTGAGCGGGGTAGGAGAGGGGGACATACCCACCATAGGCCCATGTGTGCGTCTCGGAAAAGGACTGGTGGAAAGAACATTTCGGCTTCGAGAATTTCGTCCCTTGCAGCCACGGCGCCGCCACAAACCCCTGCTTCGTTGGTAGAAACCGCTTTTGGCTAAATGTCGTCTGCACCATCTAAGACACCGTCGCACAGTTGGGCCGGAGGCAGGGAGAGAATGAAGACGCGGCAGAAAACTAAGGGGTGCGCCTGAGAGAAGGATTTTTGCCTTTGGCTCTCAAGCGGGAGGCGACGACGGCGGACGATGGAGGCGACGGCGCGCCCGTTTTTGTCGGCAGAGCACCAAAAAGCGAAGAACATTGGTGGGAAGTGTATGTTTGGTCTGTTATGAGTGGAAGAATCACATGGTCAATGAAAACGGTGTGGCATGTGAATGAATTACAGTCATTTTCAATTTATAACTTGTGAGTTATTTCAAGCTTTCAGGAGAGGATATTTCGAAGAATTCAATAATGGATAGTAATGGTAATCGGGATCAACAATTACCAATTGGTACTGCAATTTGATGAATTGCAGTTTACTAGATATAGAATCAACGCGAATGGCTGAGACTGCGTACTGCTTCATGGTGAAGGACCGGGAACCTGGATAGTCGTTTCCAACTCCTGTAAGTAATCAAAAAATATCAAGCCCCCAAGTTCCGTTCGCAATCATGAGCGCCCTCCCAAACGCACCAACTCTGCTGGTGTATAAGACTATGCAGTTCTTGATCATGGACGCTCCGTCCGATAGCAATATTCAGAGCTACATTCGTGAACTGCAGAAGAATAACGTCAAGGACGTTATCCGTGTCTGTGATCCGACCTACTCAGCTGATACTATGGAAAGACAGGGCATTAAGGTGCACGACTGGCCTTTCCCGGACGGTGATCCCCCGCCGCAGCACATTGTTAATGACTGGCTTCATCTACTCTACATGCGGTTCCCCAAGGGTGAGAAGCCAAAGGCGTGCATTGCCGTGCACTGCGTTGCCGGGCTGGGTCGGGCTCCAGTGCTGGTAGCCATTGCACTGATCGAAGCGGGAATGAGCTCTGAAGATGCTATTGAAATGATTCGCAATAAGCGCCGTGGTGCCATAAACAACCGCCAGCTCAAGTATCTACAGAAGTATCGCCCACAGGCGAACTCCGCAGCGTGCTGTAACATAATGTGAATGACCGAATGAAACCCCCTGCTCTCTCCGCACATCCACACACATTTCCGAGCACAATTGACAAAGAGAACGGGGCAGGGGCAAACCACAAGGAAATCACTCATCGTCAACATCATCATCACAGGAAACCCCACAAACCGTCAAACTGTCTGTGTAAGCATGCGCACAGCATGCTGCAGGTGCCATAGCCCCATTATCATAAATTTGGTATTCAGATAAGGTCCCACTCTTGCAACATACCCACCTTTTTGTTTTTCTCGGAAGGACTTAGCTTCTGCTGTAAAAACCAAAGATCGATCAATCGATTGTAGCGAATAAACATGGTGCGGGCCAATGGCCGCCACTCCGCCACCGGTCGGTGATGAGCCATCCCCCCCTGCCACCCTTCTCCGCTGGCAAATTTCTCCAAGCTCGCAAGCCCCACCAACTCTGTTCCTGTCTCTATTACTAGCTCACCCCGCCGCAGCTGTATTAGCTTGTTTTCGTCCCTCGCGATTTTCCCTCACTTGAGTGGTTAGAATTTTTGCACAAGTGTGTGGGGTTTCAGCGGTCATATGGCTTGGGAAAAATGTGAGGCCGGAAGGGAAAACCCAGAATTGACGGAATCAATTCCGTGCTCAAAAAGGTATAAAGTACGAGCATTAATGTGCACTAAGCACAGTGCGTTGTGGTCGTTACAGTCACTAGATTACCAACACCAGAGGCTGTAGTAAGACAATGACGTGGTCCACAGATATCCAAGCTGCCTTCCGAAAGTCCTATGGCCAGGACCCTGAGTTTGCTGTCCGCACTCCTGGACGGTTGAACATCATCGGCGAGCACATTGACTACTCCGGATTCGGAGTGCTGCCTATGGCCATCCACAAGGCAATCGTTTGTGCGGTTGGTCCAGCTGATGACAACGGCCCGGTGCTAACCCTGCGCAACGTCGATCCGGCGTTCCCTGAGGTCCAGTTCAATGAAGAAGAGATCAAGAACGGTGCCAAGGAACACAGCTGGGCCGTGTACTTCTTGTGCGGGTACCGGGGTGTGGTCGAAGATAAGGAGATCTTCAAAGGCGGTCAGTATCCGCGAATGAATGTGCTCCTCACTGGTGATGTGCCGCAGGGCTCCGGGCTGTCCTCCTCTTCCGCGCTGGTCTGTGCCGCTGTACTTAGCACAGCTCAGGCCGCCGGTGTTGAAGCAATACCCCGACCCAAAGCCGCCAAGCTCGCCATGGCTAGCGAGCGCTACGTCGGAGTTGAGAGTGGTGGCATGGACCAGAGTATCTCTCTGATGGGAAGGGAGGGCATGGCTAAGTACATTGAATTCGTCCCAGCCCTTAAGGCGACCGATGTCCCCCTACCATCTGGGATTGTCTTCGTCGTATCCAATACTCTGGTTGAATCGCACAAGTATGCGACCGCAGGTCAAAACTACAACGCTCGGGTTGCCGAGTGCCGGATTGCGGCTCAAATTCTGAACAAACGACTAGGTCTCGGGTTCCCGGTAGAGAATCGTTTGATCCTCAAGAATGTGAGCGACGCGCTTCTGCAAAAGGGCTCTATCAAGAGCCTGAACGATATGACCGCTATCGTGGACAAAGAACTGCCCGCAAAGCCAATCACACTCGCTGAGGTGGCAGATATCCTAGGGATCAGCAGTGATCAGGTCCTGGAGTACTACGTCCACAAGTCCGCTCACTCCCTGCCCCAATTCGCGGTCCACGCCCGCGCCAAGCACGTGTACGAGGAATCCCAGCTTGTTCTCGATTTTCTCAGTGAATGCGAACGCCAGCGCGAGACTCCTACCGACCATCAGCAACACCTGCAGACCCTTGGACAGCTCATGCTCAACAGCCATGCTGGCTGCCGCAGTCTGTTCGAGTGCTCGTGTCCGGAGCTCGACGAACTGGTCAGCCTTGGACAGGAGTTTGGAACCATCGGCAGCCGCCTGACTGGTGCTGGATGGGGTGGCGCGGCGATTCACCTGGTCCACGCAGAAAAGGCAGATGCTCTGATCGAGTTTCTGCGCCAGAAATACTATGCTCCTCGAAACCTGGACAATGGGCGGCTTCCGCAGTCTTTGTTCGCCACCACACCCAGCGAGGGTGGACAAGTCGTGATCTTCTGAAGAGCCTTTTAAAGGCGAACATTGCTCACTAGACATGATCTTTCCAAATTGTCTCTATAGTTCCTTGCAGTGTTTTTGCATTGGTTTGTTTGTTTATTTGTTTTTTTGGTCTACGCTGATGCTGATTTTCATGCCACTAGCGGGTAGAGAAACGAATAGCTCTGGTACATCCTCTGCACAGCACATATTTTATCACCAGGACTGCGATCAGTGCGGGCAAGATCTTGCAGATCTTCGCGAAATGGGCGCTGCAGGCGGACTCGGAGCGAGCCGCTAGCGGCGAACAAGGCCTCAAGATTCAGATAGATCCGCCCATGGTCCATAGCACTTAGAGGTTCGGGGCCGTTGTGGGCGTTAAACAATTCCAGTAGGCGCACCAGCTGGCGCGTCCTTCGGCGAATCTCTGTCTTTGCGCCCGCCTCAGATAGCCGTTCAGAGAGGAAGACTCGATGATAGAGATAGCGCGATACTCCGAGAAAGATTCCGACCGTGGGTACCGCGGCAAGAATTTTGAAGTTCAATTCGTTGGCCGACATGAGCTTGTCAAGAGCGAACAGGGTTTTCTCCACGTCGACCTTTTCTTTCTGGACCTGGATAAGCACGCTGCGAACCAAATTGCCAAAAATGGCGCCCTTGAGAGGACTACGCATGTCCTTCTCGTACTGTTCTAGAACAACAGTAAGGTCCCCAAGGCGGATCTGTTCCTTGAGTGTCGAAGTGTCTATGCCCTTCTCTGCGGCAACGTCCCCAACAAAATCCAGCACCATACGCTCCAGCGATTCGCTGTTACTCAACAGGGCTTGGTGGCTGGTCAGGGACATGGACTTCCGGTCGTAACGGATAGTTTCGTAGATTTCCAATATCGGTGAGACGACATAGTTGCGGAAGTATTGGCTTGTGGCGGTGGCCAAGTCCCAGAGTGATGCGGCAATCGCAGCACTGTTGCCGTAGATAGTGCGTCCGACGAGCAAGGATCCGAAGCCCAGGGTTGCAATGGGGAGCCAATTACGGATGACGAAGGGAGGACGTTTGACCTCGTAGAGCGCTGTCGACAATTTGTTGACGTGTGAATTCAGTTCATCAAATGCCAAATAGATCGCATCACATGACTTGATCCAGGGTCTTGATATCGTGACCTGGTCACGAGAGCCATCATCCTTTTCTGACGCGACGCTATTCTTGCCCTCATCGGCTGAATTACTGATCACTTTGTCCCAATCGCAGGTACCATTATCGTCTCTATGACGACAGTTGGCCCCGTAGCGTTTAAAATCTGCGCAGTAGCGTTGCATGATGGCAATTGGTGAGGAAGATCTCTTCGGCTTCTGATGTAAAATAATCCCGCTGTCATCTGAGGTCACGGCCATAGATGTTCCTAACTGTAATTTTGCCAGTGCACCCATCAACTCCGTGAGCTGTTCATGGACCCGCAGGGCTTTCCGGTGCATGCGTAGGACGTGCTTACGGGCCACGGTCTGGTGCAGGTCACGGAAATCTACCACCCTAAATGCATAGAGCGGTAGGTTCAGAAGGACATGGGACAGCGGCCGGTCTACAGCAGACCCCCAGTAAGACACAGCAGCCTCAATATCCTTGCGTTTCTGTCCAATTGTATCCATCAGACTGCGCACGCAGACAATAACAATGCGCGTATTTATCTCGAGTCCTACTTCTTCGGAGACTTCAGTGTGTTGCTGTTTCTGTTTGACAGTGTGAAAACCCTTCCTGATCTCAGCGACTGACAGTTGGACCGAGCTCCCAAAACATCTGGACACAAAGTCTCTAGCCTCCAGACTGACCTCATGTCCATTCTCCAATTCAACTTCAACCAAATTTCGCAGTTGCCGGTGGGCATCCTCAGCGAGGATGTCCCAAAGCGACATGATAGAATGTTTAATCTCGTCTGTCCCTATGCATCTGGTCGGGTGTTCCGCTGGCCATGTGTCCTGCTTCCATTAAGCAGCTAGTTGACCATACGCAATCAACAGTGCTCCCGAAGGACCAGGCTACTGCAGAAGGGCACTATCGACAAACTGTTACAGGGGACCCCACTGAACGGGGCTGCCCGCTCAAAATCCTGGTATCCTTTGTGTAAATAGGCCCCCGTACCGAAGCGAATTTTCACTTAGCCCCAGGGTATCCCGGGTCAGCTCTGAGCGCCAGCCAGTGAGCTCGCCAGCCAGCGGGCCACCGGAGGAGAGGAGGGGGCGGGTATTTCATCGCTGGCGTTGCGGGCGCGTCCAGAACAAATGTCGGTGCGGAAGGTTACCAACGGTGATCAAAGGCCAACATGTAAAACATACACGATACTATCAGAAATATTGGCAAATTTTGTGATATGCAGCATTTGAGACGATTTTGCACATGGAATAGAAATCCATAAGAGACAAATGCCACCTCCACCACCTCCGCCGCCGGCGCCTGTTAAAGTGACATCCCAGGCGACCGGCAATGGCAGCACAACAATGAAACATCCCATAGATTTAACGAGTTTGATCAAGTCGAAAACAATGGAGATAGAAGCTGAACCTGATCTGACAGAGGAACAATTGGCATTCAAGGACAGCGGGCTGACCAAAGTAACGTGCCAAAAGTGCGGAAAGACTGTTCTAGAAGATTCGCTCGACGATCACGAGACTTCGCACGCGGCAGAGATTTTACCTGGGCTCTATTTGGGCGGTCAGCGCAATGCTTGGAATAAGAAGGAATTGAAACGCAACCAGATTAAGCACATTCTCAACGTTGCCGAGGAAGTGAGCAATATTTTCGAGGACTGTCCTATTGACTGCGAGTGCACGAATGGAGTGGCCGATTGCCAGGGAAAGACCGAGAAAGACACAAACGACTTATCAGCGGCAACTGACTCGGCTATGGAAGAAGAGCGCCTGTTCCGCTACACTCACTATCCAATGGTTGACAAGAAGCACCAGGACATTACGGCCTCCACACTCGAGATCCTAAATCAGTTGGATGAGGCACTGCGGAAAGGGGACGACCCGGAACCAGTTCTCGTGCACTGTGTGGCAGGAATCAGTAGGTCGGCGAGCGTAGTGATTGCGTACGTCATGGTTCGGCATAAATGTAGCTTAAAGGATGCTTACCAACACGTCAAAGACCGACGCAGCATTGTCAGTCCCAACCCATCATTCATTGAACAGCTGCAGAAGATTGAGCAGCACCTACACGATCGAGGTATGCTCGATATTGACTCGGATGGCATCCCATCGCTGGCGGTGCAAGATGTGTATCCGCCCGGGACCATGTACATTTCTTCCGGATGATGCTCTTGAGAATTTGATATATGTTTTATATACGCAGATCGCTTGAAGAATAGGCTTCCGCTCCAGATATCGCCTAGGTGAGACTTTCTATTTTGGGTTATTGATGTTCTCAAGTGTAAGCTCTCCTTACACTTGTATTGCAGCACGCTCCACGATGGATTGCATGTCAGAGGCACTGATGTCCAATCCACCGTACAAGCCAGAGTGCGTATTGGCCATACGTGACGCGATAAAAGCCTCCGCATTTATCGCAGGTGCATATTTGAGCATTAGAGCGCCCTGGAGCATCAGCGCCAGTTTACTTGCCAGCTGCCGGGCGCTAATCTCCATGCGTTCCGGGGCCACAGACTTAATCCACTTACTGGTCCCCGCTACGTAAGTGGCAAATGCCTTGTCTTTCTGAACACCTTCCTGGACGTCCGAGTCGTTGAACAAAGATTCTATTACACCAGGCGTCTTGTGAATGCTGCGCAGAATGTCGAGAGAAATGACATTGCCGGAGCCTTCCCAGATCGAATTCAGCGGGGCTTGGCGGTACATGCGTGCGGTCACGTTGTCTTCAACAAAACCGTTTCCCCCGTGGCATTCCATAGCTTCTACAGACGCATTGGCAGCTTTCTTACACACATAGTACTTGGCCACAGCGGTGGCAATCCTGCTGAACTTCGCGATGTTTTCATCGTCCGGGAACATCAATTTGTCATCGAAGCTCTTTGCGATACGCAGAGCCAACAATTGGGCAGCCTCCGCCTCCAAAGCAAGGTCAGCCAGTACATTCTGCATTAGCGGCTGTTTGCCGATCACATTGCCAAAGGCCTCACGGTGGTGTGTCCAATTGATTGCATTCGACACACCGTTCCGGACTAGCGACGCTGATCCCAGAGTACAGTCAAGACGGGTGAGCGTAACCATTTCAATGATGGTCTGCACACCCTTGCCTTCAGATCCGATCATTAGACCCCATGCACCATCATATTCGACCTCACTGCTGGCATTGCTACGGTCGCCAACCTTATTCTTCAAGCGCATAACCTTAAAGCCAATGTTGCGCGTGCCGTCTGGCAGCCAGCGCGGGACCAGGAAGCAAGAGATTGAGTCGTCGGTGGTGCGTGCCAGTGTGAGAAAAGCATCGCTCATGGGCGCCGAAGTAAACCATTTATGGCCCTTCAAGGAGTACTGCTGGCCCTCGCCCGTCTGCGCAGTCAAGGGCTTGGCCGTGGTAGTGTTGCGACGAATGTCACTGCCACCTTGTTTTTCAGTCATGCTCATACCGAGAGTAATTCCTTTCTTTTCGCTGATCGGTGCGTCTGAGGGGTCGTATTTATCACTGATGGCCTTCTGATACCAATCGCTCACGTACTCACGTCCCTCTAAGCAAGGGATCACGGCGTAGGTCATGGTTAGTGGGCAAGACGTGCCAGGCTCTGCCGCATATTGGTTCATGTTCATCACTGCTCTGGCTACGTGCGCAGATTCCTTACCTTCGTTGACCCAGGCAAAGCTGGGCACTTTGTTCCGAATGCCCATATCCATAAAGTAGTGGTAGGCTGGATGAAATTCGGCGCGGTAAACTTGATTTCCGAACTTATCGTGAGTGTGCAAGATCGGGGTGTTGATGTGGGCCTTGAAGGCAAGGTCATAGGCTTGGTCACTGCCCGCTTCTTCCCCGTGCCTGGTCAGCTGTTCCTTGGCCCAGCCACCGCCGAAATTTTCCAGGGCGTCCGACATGATCAGATCATTACTGAACATGTTGTAGCCCCGTAGTTCCTGGGATTGGTTCATAACTTCGTGGGTTGCTGACACAGCTGGACGCGCAACTGAACCGTAGAAGCGCCGAGCGGGCTGGCACAACAGGCTACGGCGCAACAGACTTGGAGCCAACATCGTGTTTATTCTTACGAGGTGTCCTCAAGGTACTTGATACCGGTGATCTTACGCTGCGCCTTTGAAACTTTATCGTCCAGAATACCAGAATACAACTCAGCGAACGAGAAGGACGAAACGTGTGCCCTGAAACTTTTCATTCGTCATGGATAAAGATACCGTTACTGCCAATTTTCGGACCGTTTTCGGCTGCGCACGGGAAGCTTTGGGTCCTGAAGTTCTAGGTGAGCAGTCCAGTCCCTCTTTGCAATCCTCACCGCGGCACAGCTATACAATTTTGCCTTTGCCCGCGGCAGTCAGTCAGGCCATTTGATCCATGTACCACAGGAACCGGAGAGGACTGTGTCCATTCACCCCACCAGAACTCGAGACCCGCAGCAGTTTCTTTACCCCATTGTCTACCACCCCATTCGAGTGGTCTTCAGAACCCTTCTATTGTACAATTTAATCACAAGCCCGCCCCGGTGGTTACACGCCAAGTACTCCGAGGCAGGGAGCCCGGTAAGGGGGCCCAGGAAAGGGGAGGGGTGGGTG
>PDIP01000093.1:39793-59656 GCA_002811645.1 Corallochytrium limacisporum
GGGGGGGGGGGGGGTTATTCTTGTGTCCTAATGAGTGAGTGTATTGGATGCAGGAGCTAAATTTGGGCCTCTCCGCCGGGGGAGCAACTGGGATCAGTAGGCCAACTTGTGAATGCAAGTGAAAGGCGCCATACCAACCACCAAATCCCGAACCTAGACAGCAATGGGGGTTGGCTAAGCACTAGGATGTCGAAGTCATGTCCGTTAATCGCTCGGATGGTACTGATTGCTTATGGATATTAATGTTTGTTACTCTGTCTTTTGGTTTCTATAGGATGGCATTCTTTGCCGTGTTTGTATCGCTTGGAATACCAAACGATTGACGCATGTCCCGGATGCTTTGCGGGCTATACAATGCTTTCAGTCATGGTTTGAGTTCCGTTGGTCCGCCTTTTATTCATCGGGCTCGTCCCGAACAACAATTACTGGCCGGTGGCAATTGTGCACAAGGTACGATGACGTGGAGCCCATCAACCAGCGTTTCAGAGCCCCACGGCCGCGTGAGCCGACGACCAGAGCCTTGGCGCGCATGTTTTCAGCCTCATGGCAGATCAAGTCTCTGGCATCGCCTTCAAGGATGATAGTACGATAGTTTACGTTACGATCATCACAGATCTTGGCATACTTGGATACCAGTCGGTGGGCATCGTCCCGTGCCTTCTTGTTCATCGCATCCGCCTGTTCGTCGGGGATATAGGAGCCGACGGCCGCAAACTCAAAGTCTGTAGCCAGCATGATTTCACTGGCAGCTTCGCTCGGGGGCTCGAAAGCATACACAATGACTAGCTCATCGTCCGCCTTATAGAGATTAGCGAGTGCCCAATCGAAGGCATGTTTACTGCAATGGCTGCCATCGACACCAATAATGATCGGACCGCTGCTCAATGCGCTCGACATGGTTCTATTTGATACTGGAAAGCTTTGGGAATACTCTTTGTTATGAAATTCTTGGCTCTTTAACAGAATCATTATACCTGTTCATTGACCACTTGGAACAAATACCTTTCGCAGTCGAGATTGCCTTTGACCAGCAAGTCTTTTGGTCGGTGCTGCCGGACCGTTCACCGCTGTCAGTCACTGCAAGTGCTCGAAAAGAGTGAGAAAACGTTTTATTCGAGAATGCTGTCCATTGTTCTCCGGATCCGCTCATCCACAAGCATTGGATACTGCACAACCCTCAGAGCCGAGCTTCCTCCTGGGGCCGTGTTTAGAACACGACTGGCTGGCGAGGCGATCCGCTGAGGTAGCGGAGGAATTTTTTGCTCTGCATGAAGGTTTTTTTTAGTTTTTAGTTTCTTCCACTTTTTTCGGGGCGACCGGAAAGGTTTTGTTGATCTTCGGGAGAGGCCATACACCTTCGGCGGTTCATGCCGAGTGACGGGCAAGAGCGTCAGGACGGGGACCCCGTTCCATAGGTCTCGTGATGAGATTGTACCCTGCACATGATATTTCCAATATTAAATATATTGCTATTCTGGGCACTCAGGTCCGTGTTGATGACATATGTATGAATACTCGAATTGTTCCGCAACCATCTACCAGTCCCTCCCGGATCCCAACCAACACCGCCGCCCCCCCCAACCCCACAGTTGGCATCGGCACGCAGGGAAGAACCAAACCCGCAGGCGAGATCGCCACGTCGTGGTAATCTCAGTATAGAATTCGGAGGCTAAGGGATTCGCCTTTCCGTGTCGAAACACCCCGCACTTTGGTTAAAAAAAAATGCAAAATGCCTCAGACCTTGTAGCGGGGCCCCACCTTGCCGATCGCACACAAAGCCAGCCGAGCCGGCCGGGGGGGGGGGTTGCCAGGCGGTGAATACCCCAACCGAAATTTGCACGGGAAAAAAATCCCAAGGTTTTCGGGCTGAAAAATAAATGAAAACCTAATTAATTGTTTTAGTCCGCCGACCGTGGGCCGGGTGTGGAATTGGGTATTGGTGAGACCGTCATCGGCACGGGTTTTACTTTACACGCGAACTAAAGCTGGAGGGGAAAAAATTGGAGGAGGGTTTTGAGAACAAGAATGGAGCCCGGGCTGGGAAGTGGGAGGGCTTGCGATCCGGTAGGAGACAGAGAGTGTTCCATGGCGATTTCTTCGGTGGAAGGGGGGAACGGTGGGTTTCTAGTAGTGGAAGTACTGCGTAATCATTGCAGCAAACCCCATGAAAACGGCTTCGTGGAACCCTTTCTACCTGCAACCGAAACTCAGATGTCATCATTCACCGGTTTTCCAGGGATCTATGTGTTCCCAGCGACTCTGGGACACGGGTGACTGTTACCACTGCGGGGATAACCAACATGAGGACACAGCACACGGCCAGAGCACGTTCGCTCATTAGACATACGTAGCAGAGAGCCAATGAAGCACGAGTTTCGGAGCCATACATATAGTAGACCATGTTAATGCATCATAGATACTTTAACGTATAGCCAGTGCTGCGCATGTGAACGCCTGCTAATAAACCATGCGATGCACACCGGCCCCAGCTGGCCAACATGCGCACGTTGTCTTAGTACTACCTTTATTAGTGAGTGTCCGCTGCAATCGGCTCTGCGCAACAAAGATCTCCACGCCGGGGTCACAACAACGCAAACTGAAGAGACACGAGAGAAATCGCAGAAGCGAGAACACTAAAAAGACCAACCGGTTCAACTGTGCCTTCACTACTGGCGCACTTCAATTGTCCATGGAGGGAAATCAGAAAAATGAAAGGACATTGAGAGATGGGACGGAATTTTTCTCTCTTCGTTCTTCGATCCCGGGAGAACCTTTCGATCCTGGAAGGGGGGGAGGATATCGCAAGACTTCGCCAACGAGGCATCATCACTGCAAGGCCTCTGGTGTATCGAGTATTCTTAAAGCCCATGGTATGCGATAGCTAACGTAGGGAGTAGGCGCCTCAAATGGTATTGAAATGGATGATACAAGCTGGCTAGGGATCGGAGACATTCTGTGTCAGAGATGTTGACGGGTTGTGTCGTCCAAAGATGGTGGCATGATGTCGAGTGCCGGAAGCGGAAAGAAATATCCGTCAATGTCGTGGTTGGACTGAGTAAACGAGACCACAACTTTCAATTGACGAGCAGTCGTAACTACTGGCCATGCCGGAATCATTGATTCCAAAACTGAGCCGTGGAAGCTCCTTTCCTATTGTCAGTATGGGAAGCCACGGTTCTGACGGCGTCCCCTCCAATGGTACTCCGACCAAAACGGACGGCACAAAGCGGAAGATTAGCAACAGTAGCGTCAGCAGTGGGAAATTCAGGGTCACACGTAAGCTGAGCGTCAGAGAGAGTTCCTCCGGAACCAGTTCGCTGCGGACTTCACTGGACAGTGGTGTGGGGAAATCCTCTCGGTCCAGCGACGCGGGACTGCGGGATACGGTATCGGTAGCCTACGGATATTCCTCTGCCACCGGCCCCGGCCGGCTCAGAAAGACGTCAAATGGCGAGCATGTCATCAGTGCATACTCGTCTTTTCCGAACATTGACGAACCACGCCCGGGTTGGGAACGGCCGTGGAAGCAGAACAGTGCCCCCCAGGGCCCTCGGTACTTACCGTTTTACGATTTTGTCAATGATGCCCTCTGTAACCAAGAGGCATCGCTACCAAAACTGGCCAAACCATACAAACTGAAACTAGATAAAATCGGGGATGAATTCAAGAAACTGAGCCGTGATCTGGAGGTTGAGATTCGCAAAACACGGAATACAGTGCAGGCGTTGGGAAACGAATCTCTTCTTGGGCGTTTGGACGAAGCGGAACAGACAGTGCAGGACCTACAAAACAAACAAGAAGCCCTTAATGATGAGGTCGCAACGGCAAAGGCAGAAAGCGAAACATTTTCACAGAAACTTGAACAGTTTGCCACACAGATCAAACTCTGGGCTCAGAAGCCCCCGGAAGGCAAGATCACATTGGTGTTCACTGACATTCAGAGCAGTACGAGTTTATGGTTGAAGTACAGTACGGAAATGTCTGTGGCACTGCAGCTGCATGATGCTATCATGCGGGAGTGTATCGAACGACATCATGGGTACGAATGCAAAACCGAAGGAGATGCTTTCATGGTGGCGTTTCAAAGTGCGCGAGACGCGGCAGAATTTGCGAACGATGTACAGCTTGAAATGCTTGAAGCGGAGTGGCCAGAGACCATCCTTGAGCACCCGAGTGCGCGCATCGAAGTCAACGACGAAGGAGTGGAAATCTTTCGCGGACTTCGAGTGCGCATGGGCATCCACACCGGAGTCCCGAGCAATGCGGAAAAGAATCCGGTCAGTGGCCGCATGGATTACTTTGGTCCTTGTGTGAACAAATCAGCCCGAGTACAGGGTGTTGCGAGAGGTGGACAGATTTTTATTTCGAAGGAGACGAAGGAAGAGTTGGATGCGGAGAACCTTCAGGAGGCTCAATTTATTGAGGCCGGAGAGTATGACCTAAAGGGCATTGATGGCAAAACGTTTGTCTATGAAATGAAACACGATATCATCCGCGACCGTGTCTTTGAGGAGAACGAAAAGGCATACCAGATTGCCAAGGCACCCGAGGGGATGGTCACCCTGGTCAGTGTACAGATTGATAACTATCAGTTGATTTGGGATGACTTCCCACTGCTGATGAAGGGCGGTGAGGCGCTGCTACACTCTGAGTTGCGTGCCGTGGGCTCCAAGTTTGATGGCTACGAGACAGCAAATTCGGGTGCGCACGTGCTCTGGGCCTTTGCCACTGAACTCAATGCCCTGGAATTTGTTATGGCCGTGCAGGAGGTGCTTTTGACTGTATCCTGGCCTCCCGAGTTTAACGTCTGTGAGTATACACGACGAGAAGAAGAACCTCCGGGCAATGTCCTGGAGAATGGCTTCCGCATCACCCAGACGTTGCAGTGTGGCAACTGCGAGTCCGATGTCGATCCGATGACCCAAAAAGTGGTATATCGCGGCAAGGTTATGGCGGTGCTGGATGAACTGGACGACATTGCTCCCGCAGGAACCATCCTGATGACCAGAAAGCAGTACGACTCGCTCAAGGACACGAAGCGGTTCAAGGAGTTGAATATAGCCGTCCGTGACTTTGAAGAGTTGGAGGACTTTGAGGGCGACCCCGATGAGACGGCCACAGTGCAGATGGTCGCGGAACACTTGGGCCACCGCTTGGTACAGCCAAGGCCGACACGCACGTCGCTGCTGAATCTCGCAGATCTACAGAATGCCGCTCTGATCACCGAACGAGGCGGGCCTCACAAACACACATCCGCGACTCCAGGTGAAGCGGATGGGGCAACGGCCCCACGACCCGATGGTGGACAGGAGAGCGATCAGGAACACTTCGCATTTCCAGACACGACTACCCCTGGAACCCCGCCTCTGTCCAGCCCGCGTCCCCCACTTCGTCGCCGCAACAGTGGGGTCGGCCTTCCGGGGCCAATGGGCGGTCTACCCTCCTTGCCCCCCCGCCGACGCGGAAGTCTGACGCCCCTTGGCAGCCACCATGCGACCGCTGCCGCGGCGGCCGCGGCGGGCTATGAGAGCGCACGCGCGGGGAGCCCAGCATCCATACTTAGATCCTCGCACGGCTCCCTGCGCAGTGTCACCCGCCGGTTTCGCACAACTTCGGGAAACTATCCCCGGTTGGATCCCTTTGAGATGATGCGATCGCTGAAGGACAAGAAGGGCAGCTACGACGAACGCACGGAGCGCCTCGCAGAACAAGGGGAGGAGCTTATGGAAGCATTACGTGAGGTGCAGAAGGAGCTGCAGTCCATGGCCACCGAGCTTGCGGACAAGGACCCTTTCGTAAAGGCGCTGTCCAGGCTCAAAGAAACAACGGAGAAGACTGCCGATCTGCAATCCAGCTTCTTGGGCATTTTGCAAGAGAAGTCGGAGGTCGATCAAAAGGTCGAAGAGCTGGTGGAGGCCGTGACCAAGGCACGGGGAGAGGTGAAGACACTGCAGGATGAGAATGCCGAACTGAGAGAAGCTAGGGACAAAGCTGAGACGGACCTCATGATCGTGTCCCGTGACGTCGAAGTCATGACTGTGCAGGTAAACGAGATCGAGAAGCAACTCGAGGAGATGGCCTTGCTAAAGCAGCTCAACCAAGAGATGAAGCAGCAGCTTATCATTGCCGAAGAGATGAACGCGAACTTGGAGCGCACTCAGACCGAGCTGGAAACAAGTTGTGATCAGTACAAGCGGGCAAAGGCAAGAATCGCAGTGCTGGAATCTGAGCTTGAGCGGAAGCAAAAGAAGAAAGGGATAATCAAGCGCATCATGAGCAGCGGCAAATCGTCCAAGCCGCGAGGTTCCACACCTAGGGCTGCGTATGGATCAATGTCTGGAGTCCATAACTTACCTTCCGAGGCAATCGCAGCCAACAACGGTATTGAGGAGGACCACCAACACAGTGATGTACCATCAGAGGCACCTGCTAACGATACTGGTAGCGGGAACGACCACGATCATGATCAGAGAGGCCATCAGCAGCATGATCAGGAGGTGCCTGTGAATCCCGAGCAATCAGGGCATATTCAGCAAGACATCTAGAGGATGATTGAGTGACTACGCATGTCATGAACAGGTCTATACGCACCCAATGAGCAATTACACATCCATGTACATAATACTCATCTCTGTCTCAATATCGAAACGATTGAGATATCTGCTCTATGGCGAGTGGAAGTTAGCCCAGTTTGTCCCAGATTCTCACTAGCGTATCCATGCCTCGATTCACATGGTCAATGAGAGGCGATCGTAAGGCCAAGACCCAGCAAAAAGAAGAGGGCAACCCGCCCGAGGGGTTGGGGGTTGGGGGGAGGATGCATCAGGAAGGGAGGCCATTGAGTAGCGAGGAAGAGAATTTGCAAGGCCGCTCAAATCATCATGCCCCGACGACAGTGAATCGCGATCTCCTCGCTTTCGTAGCAAACGACCTCCATTTGCATGTGACTGGTCTGGTCCTGGGTGTGTATGTGTGCATAAAACCTAGGTATGTCCTCCATCTAGCACATAAGTATTGTTCGTGCACGTTGTTTGGTAACAATGTTTACAATCGATAACATAGAATATTCGTTCTTCGGCAATCTCGGGTTATCGTGATCACCCCGCCCATTCCAACAGGTTCTCAATATCGAGCGGATGCGAAGTAAGACGCACAAAGCCGATGAACACATCTATCCGCATCCCTCCAGCAGCCATAGTCTCAGCGACACCAGCGTGCATTGTAGGGCGTGTGCTTTGCCTTGTGTGGGATGACATACTCATCAGTGGCTGGTCCTCATGCAAGCGCACCCCTTCAAGTGGTAGAGATACCAGCTGTCAACAATTAAAAATGGGCTCCTTCGGAGTTTTACTGGACCTTCGCGATGTCCAAGACATATTAACGTCTGGATAGGACACACTGGTCAACCCACAAGATTTATGTAACTGCAGAAGTCATTGGACGATGCGCGATGATGATATGATGGTGGCCCGCGAGCACCACCGTCCTTCCCTTTCTGCTGCCCGCCTGCCTATTCTGAGAAACCCGCCTCCTTGGTTTTGGCAAACTCGTCCTCCTATCCGTCCGGACAGGGTGGCAGTTCTTGCCAGATCTGATAGTTAATGTATGGCACCTACACAGGGGAAGAAAAAGGAAGGCAAACCAAAGGGGAGACGGAGCCGGTGACGCAAAATCGACGTCCTGCGGTGTAAACCCGGAAAAGGGGCTCCTCCTCCGTCTCGCTCAGTAGGCCCCCCCCCCCCAGGGGGAGAGGAGGCCAACTCACCGCACTGTGGTAATATACCCATAGCTTTACTATAAATAAATCCGTCTCGCATCTTCGTCTCTCTGCCCGCGGAGAAGGAGTGTTGAGTGAATACGCGTGTGTTGCCGTGTGAGTCCTCCCTCTTTTTCTTTCCCCATTTTTTTTTCCAGTCCCAACCTTTCTTTCTCCCCTCCGGGCCCGCACAGATTCTCATCTTTCTGTTCTCTCCTTTTTTTTTTCTTGTTGTTTCGTGCCCGATGGTGGAACTGTGGTGTCGGGGAGGGGGGGGTGATTTCACTTGGCACCTGTGGTAGTGAAGGAGAAAGGCCTCCCGTGCCCCCCTCCCCCTTTTCCCGGGGTTGGGAGAGAGGGAGGGGGGTTCAGAGACAAAGATCGAGGAGAATTAAGGAACAAAGGAAGAAGTCAGACAGCTAGTAAAATGAAAAACTACTACATTAGTGCTAAGTTAGTGACTATTAGTAGAGAGAGAGAGAGAAATAGAAAAGGAGGGACAATTACCGCACCTTGATCGCCCCCATCGCGGCCGCATCAGACGTCACCGCACCAGCTTAACAATTTTTCAGATAATTCTTCTTTTGGTTTAGGCAGATGGACAATAAGAAGAATTCCGGCTACACCCAAGAGAGTCGAGGATCAAGCCTTTACCAGTGATGAAATGAATCGGTATTCATGCGCAGGATACCCAGATCCGAAGGGGTAGTCTGCCCGTTGTGTTATGACCGAAACGGGCAAGAAGGATTAAGAGAGTGGGTAGATTATTCTGGGTATGGTGGTGAAATGACAAGGCGGAGCATGGCGAAGAGTGAGAGAGGCCGCCACGGGGCAAGGCAAAACAAACGGGGCACCATGGAGAACAGAGAGCATGCATCCAAACCAGCACACGGTATTGGAGCGTGGTCGCGGTAACAGATCTATAGAGAATGTGTTTAACACCCCCCCCCCTTCCCCTTCCTCTTCCTTCATTCCGAAAACGGCGATGGTTTCAGTCGTTGCCACACCATTGAGAGAGAAAAGAAAAGAGACAGAGCCACATCGCGGACGACGTGCCCAGCCCTCTCCACCACCTGCCCGTGCCTACTTCAGACACAAACCCTTTGGTCCATACAGTCTCTATAGAAACCGCTGAGGAGCCATACAATACTTGTCTTAGTGTGTAAGCACGGAACCAAAACCAACAAAAAACCGCCAAGCGCATTTCCCGGTGTTTGGGGGTTGGCGGGCTGGTTGGTAGGCGGTTTCGTTACCCATTCTCCCTTGGTTCGTCTGTGAATCTTCTGTTGGTGGTGAGTGGGCACCAAAGGGGATGGCGAGCATGGTGGACCGCTTTTTTGAAACTGGGCAGGTGCATTTAACACCCCCACACAGGCGGCCTCTGTGTGCTCTGGTACCTTTTGCTCCCGTCCCCCGTGCCTGTACCGGTCGTCGTCGTGCTCTGTGCATGCGCGCTCCCTGGTAGCCGTCCTCCTTCTCTCCGGGGAGAGTGCCCAGTGGTGCGAGGGTGCGCGCATCTGCGATAATCTACCCAAAGGATGCAATTGATAAGTTGCTCACCGTAAACATTGAGGTTAAGAGGTTGCTGGTGGTAGTGATCGGCCGGAGGAAGTGCATACAGAACGAACAACTTGCCACACGGTCACCACCACCACCACCACTGAACTACTCACCACCAATCTTGGGGGTAGTGCGTGTGTACCTGGCGAGCCGCTCCCTTTATTAAAATGTTGTGTTGCAGAAGAATTATGTGTCCTCTCTCATTAACATTCCGGGAAAACACAGGAAAAGAAAGTCCCAAAGGGGGGGGGGTCGGGACAAGTGTCGTTGAGAAAACTGTTACCTCAAGAACACAGCAGAAAAATTGTACGCTGCACCCACTGCAGTGTTTGGATCTGGTTGTGTGGTTAAAGGGAACGGGTAGTGGATTAGGAGGTAAGGAACCGATCAATCGGCCAAGCCAACAAAGTTTTTTTTAACGAACATCGAAGTAAGAGGAAAAATTATGAACATGTGGTGCAGTGAAGAGAAGTCAAAAAATGGTCCTGGGCAGTGGGAGAAGACTCCGCCGGGGTTGCAATTTTTCTGTTGTTCCCAAAGCAAAAACCGCTGGCGTCGGTCTCCCTCTTCACACCGGGTCCCCGCCGCAACGGTCTGGAGCAAGTTTTTTTTTTTCGGCCAATTTTTTCGCTGGGATGTGCGCGCGGCGGTGTTGGCGGTGTGGGTGGTGGTGCGGGTGTCCCGTAAGCAAGGCAACTGTCAAAAGAGTCCCCCCCAGGGAAAAGAAGGGCCAAAGAGAGTGAGGCCCTGCGGACTACCCTCCCCGAAGGGGGGAGGGGAGAGTTAAAAAAATGTTGGACCATAAGGAGCGGCGCGATGCCGCATCATTCTTCGCACACCGACGCAGCAAGCAGAGAGTAGAGGAGATCACGTTCCTTTTTCCACCGCAACAGAAGACGCATTCTATCTCCTTATCTACAACACGGTTCGTTGTATGATGTAGGTTGATTCTATAATAAATGTTCCTACAAAAAGTCGGAAAAGTCTCCTGATGTAGTATTGTGCAAAGGAGTGCGTCGTCAAACGGCAGAATTTGGCAATGGTTGACCGGTGGAGTGCACACACTGTCCGTTCGCCAGTATTTGATCCTAACCTAATTTGGTTCTGGTTATGCCCATTTCAGATATTGTGGTACATTTAGTATGGATAAGTGATGCTACTCGTGATAGCAAACAGCGTGCTAGCACGACAAGAGGAAGAGACGTCCGACATATGAGAGGAAAGAAATTTCTCCCCCAGGCGAGATTACTGGAAAGTTAAAGGAAAGAACACCATATATTTATTATATAAATAGAATCCTGTCAGGGCCACGCAAGGGCTGAGCAGAGTACCGATTCGCTTGAAGGTGATGCCTTGCATGGAGCAAAATATTTTATCACATAATATCCTACACTCAGAGTATATCCTAGACTAGCTCACACTCACATGGAGGAGGAGCTTCATCGGTCTCCCTGGTAGGGTATGTATGTACTACCGCGTCTTCCCTGGTCTGCCTCCCCACAACACACCGCCCCCCCACAACACACCCCCCCCCCCCCCGGCGCGGGAGGGTGGCAGTCGTCTCTTACTGTTCAACACATTCCGCCGGTGGGTTTTTTAACAGGAGTGATCGATTTCCCTGCAGACCTATTCTCCGCTCGCGTGCTCTGGGGCTCAATATCTTCTGCGTATTTGGTGGCCCTCGCGGGTCTCTTGCACGCCGCCATCTCCTGCGTCCGCTTACCCCGCTTCCCTCCGCTCCAACTTTCTCAAGACTTCTCCGTTTCCTGGCCTTATTTTTCTTCCGCCAATTTATGCATTTGCCTCTCTATGGCTTTTTCCAGGAAATCCGTTGGAGTTACCCTTCCCGAAGTGCCAGGTAGAGGAGATTATATTTTTTTGGATGAGTCTTTCAAAAAAAAATTATGAAACTCTGGTCGTGACGCAAAGACAGCAACCCACTTCCTCCCCGGTATTGAAAACCCACCGCTTCCCCTCCCCCTCCCCCTCCCCCCGCGCAACTCGAAAATTACAGCGCAAGCAAGCAGCGGGCGCCAAGGCAGATAAAAGAGGGCTGGTACTGGAAACCGGCCCACGATTGCTGTCCGCAAGAGCGCTATTATATCTCAACCAACACCCTTTTTTCTTCTTCTTCGGTTTGAACAGGGATAGGGCTTGGGTTTGAGTGTTGAACACCCCCTGCTCTCTCCTTCCCCCCGCTACGCTTCACCCATCGCACCCCTCTCTATCAGGAACATTCGTCTTCTCCGTCGACAACAGTTTCCTTTTTTTGGCCTGCGCGGCCCCGAGTTGGGTCTCGGAATGGCGGGCCACCCAAAAAAGGGGGGCCCAAAAAGGGGGGGCACCGACCACCGTGGGTCCAAAGCAACAGCGAGGCGGGAGGCAGTGACAGGGATGGTCATCGCGCCAAGCCCGGACGAAGTAACTTCGCAGAATCAGAATTGACAGGTCCCGTGATTTTTGCTAGTGTTATTCTTAGTATTGAATGAATTTGAATTTGCGTCGAAAAGTTGTCATATTGCCGCAGCAGGTGTGGTCAAATGCCGCGCGACGAACGTCAACGGCGCGGAAGGACATCTTAAGACGATGAATGCGTTTCATGGAGCGAGGGGGTAAGGGACTGGAATGGGACCGAACCACCCCCATTGACACGGCCAGTTCACAACACAGAGAGAGAGAGAGAGATAGAGAGAGAGAGAGAGAGAAAAGATTAGAAAACAGAGTTAGCGAGACAAATTAAGAAAAAAACCTAGACAAAGACTTTTTAATTGAGAACTTAGCAAGCAGGGGCGATTGGACCCTCAGATTGTTTCACTGCCAAAAGGAATGCTCGACAGAACCGGGGTGGGGTGGGGTGTGTCTGGAACCCCCTCCTTCCCGCCGCTTCCTCCTCCACCTCCCCCCGTCTCTCTTGTCGATGTTCTCGCTCTCCCCAGGCGGGGGTGGGGTGGCCCAGATTACCCTCTCTCCTTCCCCTCTGCACCACCCCACCCCACCTCACTCACTCTCTCTCTCTCTCTCTCTCTTTTTTTTTTCTTTCCGGCCGCTGCTGTTGCGAAGAGGAGAACCAGAAAGAAACGAAGAGAACGTTTTCTCCCTCTTACCGGTGCAATGCTGACACTCGGGGTGTTGGTGCGCCATATTTTTTTTTTTTTGGTCGGGGGCGGCCCCGGAGAGGGCTGTGTATGTGAGCGTGCTCATGGTCTCGGTTGTGAAAGTTGGAAATGCCAAAGGGGAAATAGGAAGTCTCAAGCAAGAACCGCAAAACACGAATATGCCAGGACCGGTTTATGAACTGCTTTTCTGAACATGGAGCATGTATGCTGAAAAAATAATGTTTCGGGAATGTGGAACTCAGCGCCCTGGTCGACGAGTCCAAGTTTTCGGATCCTCATACGTGAGCAGGACATATCGGTGAAGATAAGCTATTTTGGTCATCGCTACCGAAAATATAGACTGTGGTGAAGTCAGAACCTGAATACAGCATAGGGCAACGGGACGAAAGAATATTGAAGTCCAAAATAAAGACGGACAAGGAGGACCGAGAGGAAGAAAACCCGAAAAACAATACACGGGAATGATAACAAACCACTAAGACGCCCGACGACCACTATGTGACAAGACATAATTCGATATCTTCTATATTTGTTCACAGGGATACTCTCAGGGAGATAAAAAAAGTTAACTTAGGGAAGAAAAACACCACGGTTTCTTCAAATCAACAGCAACCATACCCGGGAAAAACATGACCGAGGGCAACGGCAGCGTCTGGCGTGGCGACAAGCCGTTGACTCCCTCCGCAGACCTCGACAATGACGCGAGTGAACCTATTTACGAAAACAACAGTTTGCGGGATACAATCCGAGCCACACGCATCACACCAGATACACCAAAGGTACGGAATATAAGCGACGATATCGATGAAAGCCCGTACGAAAATGTGAGCTCCGTCGGCGGTACCCTGCGCCAGCCATACAAGGAGACCAACAAGAGCCGCAGATCCACCACGGGATCCACAGACAGCTCGAGCCACACGTTTGTGCCAGCAGAGGTCATGTACACGGCGGGGAGACAAAGGCAACCCCTCCCGGAGACACCGGACGATGCCGCGGGTGAGGCAGCACTCAAGGGTTTGGAAAACAAGATCCTCGCACAGTCGAATTCCAGGACAATAGATTCTCTTGCGTCCTTTGACGACGGATATGTGGAGGCGCTGAGCGCGAACGACATTGTCCGTCCGGCACGGAGTAAGGACTTGTTCCTCAAGGAGGGCGAAGACCCGATCTATGAGTATATCTCCACGAAGTACGGCGGCGGCCATCGCGCGACACTGCGGATTCTGCAGGACGACCAGGATAGCGAGGATCCGTACTCGAATGCGTCCAGTGTGGCAGGCACTCTGCGCTCGAATCGGCGGACCAGGAACAATCGCACGCAACGCAGTGATGAGAACAATGGAGGCGACAGCAACAACATCAGCAACGGCAGTGGCGGCAGCGAGAACGACAAACGCGAAAGTTTGGAAGAAATCCGGTCACCAATGGACAACCTGGCACTGGCTATGAAGAGCGTGTCCAAGGGCAAGACAGCGCACCGCACGTACAACCCGGAGTTGCCGGAACGTCTGATCAAGGCCTCCAGCCGCAGTCCGGTGCTACCCGAGCGCAACTCTGCGCAGAACCGCAGTCTGACGGATCTGATAAGGAGCAACAGCCCTGCGGAGGGTGTGAGTTTCAGCCGCAGGCGGGAGACGGTGAGTCTGCCAAATCAACAGCGCATTTTGCAGGAGATGGAACCCGTACAGATGCTTTTTAATCGGGAACACAAGCGCTTTGGGACAGATCCGCTCTTCCAGGTGCTCACTTCGGGCAGCAAAGACCTCTCAGGTAAGGAATACAATGCAGCCAAGATGACTAAGCTGGTGCGTAAGGTTGTGTCCAAGATCCTGGACGCGGGCCGTCCCCAGGAGAACGAATTGATTGTGATCCTCCTGGACCGCACAGAGGAGAGTGAAATGCTGTGGATGGCTGCCTTCCTGGCTTGCCAGTACCTCGGCATCACGCCGGTAGTATTCGACACCCCGGACGAGGTCTGCAGTGTGAAGACGAAGGCTCTGCTGGACCTCCTGACGACGTACAATGTTCGCACCTTTTTGACACAGTCGAGCGTGACCAAGCGGTACACGACTCTGCGCGGATCTTCATCGAGTGATATTCGCCGGTCCTCGCAGGACTTTAAGAAGCTGCTGCAAAGTGAGGACCAGGTACTCCTTGATGAGGCACGGTATCTCTGGCAGATGATGCTGGCGGGTAAAATGATTCTTTTGGACAATCTGAAAAGCCCATCCAGTCGGTTGCAGGGAATGGTGGACTTTGCTGTGTTGCAGCCCGTCCGGGACCGGACCTCATTCCTCATGCCCTCAGACGGCGTTGAGTACAAGGGAATGCTACGCCTGGTCAGCTACAGCCGTGGAGCATACACGCATTCCAGTTTGACACTGAGCAAGGCTCTGAGGACTGACAACAGCAGTGTCATTATCAACCTCTTGCCCAGCAAGACGCCTGTCGGCTTTTGGATCAACATAGGCCTCACACTGGTGGAAGGCAATCGCACATATCCCCTGGGTGAGACTCATCGCAGTGCCGCCGAACTGTTGAATCTGATGACGCAGAGCGGTTGCACTCACCTGATCGCTACCCACGAGGCACTCGTGGACATCGCAGTCGGGCTCGGTGACATTAAGCAGAGCAAGCGCAAGTTCAATCTGTCTGCCATTCAGCAAGTGATCATTCCCGTGGAAGGACGGGTCCGCCGCGGCATGGGTAAACTTTTCATTGATGCCTTGAAGGCCTACGGTCTGTCATCCACCGTCATCTGTCCGGTCCTTTGTACCGCAGAGTGCGGAATCATTTCCATCGGCACAGTGCCCAACGAAATGAAGCCCATGGCCATCTCCTTGCACAGTCTGCAGGAGGGTGTCGTGCGCCTCATCGAGGATAACAGCAACACCCCGCGCGGCAACGGAGAGGAAGTTACCACTCTGTTTGACTGCGGTGAGATTGCGCCAGGTGTGTCAATTACCGTCGTGGATGGGGATGACCAACAGCCGCTGCCAGAAGGTCGGTGCGGTGTGGTATGCGTGCGAACTTTGGGCAGTGGCCAGGCATACCATTTACAAGAGATTGAGAGCCAACGCTTCTTTAAGCGCCGGTTGTTCAACGAAAATGCAATGGACACGGGCAGCACCCTGGGATCCAGCCCGAGACGCACCGGCCTCGGAGCCACAGCCACACACCGCCAGACCTCGACGTCGTCCATCGGTTTGGGGCACCTCACGAAAGCACCGCTGTACAATGTGAGCAATTTAGAAGGCTTTGTGTGGAACCAACGCCTCTACGTTGTGGGCAGGAAGCAACACGCGTTCACGCTCGAGCGTCGGAGGCACTACAATGAGGACATTTTGGACGCAATCAACCAGTTGGTCGACTCTGTGCGTATGTGCGCGGACAACAAAGTCATTACTTTTGCTGTCAAGCTTCACGGCCTTCGCCAACCCTGTCTCCTGGCTGAGACTCCGACTGATGCGGAGAACGACGAAGTCGCTCGGTGGATGTGGCGCGTTGTACAGACTATCTCACAGCGGAATCGCCTAACTCTGCTGCTGGCCGCTACCTGCCCGCCCGGTGCGCTGTACATGCGCCCTGATGGTCAACCTGCGCTGCAGCGGAACGGGATGCGCGTTATGGCGGGTGCCATCCCTATGACCTCGCTGTACATTAACGACGATAATCCATTCCTGTACGCCATGGCTCGCGTCAGTGGCGTCGCCAGCGACTCCAGTTCGACCGCCATTGAAGCCACGGCCATGGGTGACGATGACGACGACGACCCCTTGCACAGCTTTACCGGAGGTTCTGATGTCGTGGACCTGAACTCTTCGGTTATCGACGACCCTGATTCACCTATCACCCGCCGTAGCCGTGCCATCCGCAACAAGGCTGGCATGGGCGAAGGCTTAGCCGCACCCGCTGTCCTTGGCAAGCCGATCGGCAGCTCAGAGACTATGCGCTCCCTGCGGGGCCGCGATTCCCTGCGCGAAATCACAAACACTGCGCAGATATTGCTGGAATGGAACATTAACGTGCCGAAGCACACCGGCCTGATTGTTTGTACCGGCAAGCAGGGCCAGAAGGTGAAGAAATACTCATACAAGGTCATCCATGAGATTGCCATGGAATACGCCCTGACCCTGCAGAAGCAAGGCATCGGTCCCGGCGATCGGGTCATTGTGGCGCACCGTCCGGGCATTGATCAGTATGGCGCTTTCTACGGATGCTTCTACGTCGGCGCGGTGCCGACTCTGGTGAATCCGCCGGAAATTGTCGACCTGCCGTCGGCGGCCACGAATAAGTCCAAGAGCCACAGCGATGCCACGCGCGCCGCCGTTTCCAGCTGGCGCCTGTTCTGGGCCATGCTTCTAGCCATCAACTACAAGAGGACCGCTGGACTGCCCGTTGTCTGTGAGACGGACGTAGCCAAGACAGCGAAAAGCACGCGCATGAGCCGCGTCTTTCCGGAGATTGCGGACCGCTTCACCATGATTGTCAAGCAAAGCTTTACTGGTGGCATGCTGAGTTCCAACAAGATCAAAGACGTGAAGTACCTGCCGTACATTGAGCGTGGTAAGCGATCAACGTCACTGATTGACCTGAGCGCGAGCGCCAACGGAGTCCTGGTCGGTGCGCAATACAGTCACGACCAAGTCCTGCGTGCCATCCGTACCATCGGTGATCAATGGAAGTGGAGCCAGCAGCAACATGTGGAAGGGTCGGACTACGATCGCAAGCCTATGATGGTGTGCGCTAACACATGCAACGGCTTTGGACGTATGTTGCCCATGCTCGTGAACATGTACTACGGCCGGACGACCATTATCATTGATCCCGCGCAGCAGATAACCTACCCGGACACGATCTTTGCCGTCGCGGATAAATTCCGTCCCGTGGTTGGTCTGATCAACACGTCGGTCCTCGACATTGCTGGACGGTACTGCCTCTGGCGCTCCAATCGCGACCACTACCACTCCAATGGCGGTCTCGCGACCGGCTCACGGACGTCCATGGGATCTGTCGGTATGGAGTCCGGTAGCACTGCTGCTATGTCCATGTACGACGAGTATGGCGCCATGATCAAGCGAAGCCCGGCCTCTGCAGCTGTCAGTCGGGAGAATTTCGGCTCAAACGGTTCAATCTCCACGTCAGTTGGCGGTCGCGAAGTCTTTGACCTAAGTTTCCTCGAGACTCTGCTGGTGGAAAGCCGCACACGTCCTGAGGTAGAGATTGTCAGTCGCTTTGAAATGAGCGCCAATCTGACGCCTGGAACTGTGCGCTTTGTCTTCAGTTGCCCAGAAGCCCCTAGTGCTGTGGTGCCGCAGCTCATTCGAGAGTTCGACAGCACCGCTGCATCGAACGGCGTCGCGGTGGGACCCATGGGTGCTGTTCTTGTCTCCCGCACGGCGCTGGAAGCAGGTAAAGTGCGCATTATGAGCGATGCGTCCGTCGCAGACGTCGACCAGAGCCCTGCGAGTCATACCCTCGACGGGACACTGCTAGTGCCCTGTGGCTCGCTGCTGCCAGGTACGGCGGCGGCAGTCGTTGACCCCGCCACCCAGCGGCTCTGTCTGCGTAACGAAATTGGCGAGCTGTGGATCAGTGCTCCGGGCAATGCACATCTGTATGCATCGATGACCGACAGTTCACAGGCCAATCTAGATGGCAACGGCAGTCTGTCAGGCGGGGGTAGCGCCAGCCACCGCACCATGACTGACCAAGACACCAAGTCGCTTGGATCCGCATTGACCACAGCCACGGAGGCCGCTGCTTTCAATTCAGAGGGCCTGGACTGTCGTTTGGGTTCGGACGGCCGTACTTACGTGCGGACCGGAACTCTGGGTTACGTGAACCAACGTCAGGGCAGCCCAGATCTCTACGTCTGCGGGAATTTCGAAGATTCGGTGGTGATTGAGGAAAGATGCCATTACTTCGCTGACATTGAACAGTCCATTGCAGACTCGTGCCCAAGCCGTCTGTTCTACGCCGGAGTATTGGTATTTAGCGTGAAGAATCAGCTTGTCGCCTTGATGGAGAGTCCAATCTCACCGGACCACTGCCTGGAGCTTGTGGTGCCTGTCTTCTTGCGCGTTTTGGAGCGGCACAACATTGCACTATCTGTGCTCTGCTTTGTGCCCCGCAAGACCATCTCGGCCACCGTCTACGGTGAGAAGCAGCGCGCCCGTAGTCAGCTTCAGTTCCTCAGGCAGCAACTCAGTATCAACTTTATGTTTGTGTTGGGATCCAGCAATGCGGTTGAGGAGGCGCAGTCAACATTTGCGTCGCCTCGCTGAATGAAAGAAGCCACATTTTTGACATAAGCGCACCCAAAATATCCTTTGGTTCCATTTTTGTGACATTAAAGAATTCATTACTTCATACTCAAGATTCACATGGCAGAAACAATGCTGTTTCGTTTCCAATTCTTTAATTCTTAGTTCCCCTGGGGAGTCAAGGGTTGTTGTAGTTGCCAAAATGTGTTTCGGTTTCGTTCGTGAGATTATTTGAGCTCTTCAATAGCGTCCTCAATGTCGGGCATGATGCTCTGCATTGTTCGCCACTGGTCGAGAGGCAAGGATAGTCCTTTCTTCCCGGGCCGCATGTCACCATCATCAGTGAGGTAGTATTCGCGAATGTCAACCATGACCCGTCCACGAAAGCTCTTGACCTGCACCCGGCGCTTGGCTGTCAATTCAAACACAATGGACCCGTCGTCGAGCCGAGATTTCTTGACCTTCCGTTGCTGTTGCTGTGAATCACGGCGCTGGGTGGATTGACAGCCCCGAACCCCACTACTGCTTGCCTCTGATCCTCTCACTGCCGGTTTGGCGCGCTTGGTGTCGAAGCCATCACTGTCGTCGTCATCGTCTTCCACTACTGGTCGTTTCCGAGCTTCGCTGTCCTTACGCGATGTCTGCTGCTGTTGCGTAAGCTCCTGGTCATCATCTTCAAAGTCTGGAGGTGCCGGCCTGACTTGGTTGCCACCTCCCACGGCGGGCATTCCGTCTTCTTGTTTCACAGCACTCATTCCCTCTGTGTGTGTGTGTGTGTGTGTGTGTGTCTGTGACTAGTCTTCTTGCCGTTTGGCCATGAAACGGTTTCTCATCCCTGATGCATACCATTATTGCGGAGTTGACATAACTCTCCATCTTGAAATAGGAATCTCTCCAACTTAAATCAGAGCTGTGATCTTCAAGAGCAGCCCTTTCATCAGATCCGTTGCCCGATGGAATGTTCGTCGTTTGTTTCCGCAGCAGCTCAGGATTTGCGGCTTATGTTTCCGGGGTCGCCTACTGCCGGAATCAAGAGATTCACTTTTTGTCGTTTCGCGCGCGCGACCAAACGAGGGTTTCAGCTTCTCCCCGCCCAGGGGGTCGTTTGCCCTTTTTTCCTCTCCACTCGCTCTGAACCGTTGGCGGGAGTTGGGGGAGGGGGACG
>PDIP01000093.1:85780-143994 GCA_002811645.1 Corallochytrium limacisporum
CCATTTCGCCCGCCGGAGTTTCGCATCCCCCCCCCCCCGGATGGTAGTATAGGAAGGTAGAGTTAGTTTATTTTATATACTGACGTTTCTTAAATCAGTTGAAACTAGGCCCCTGAGGATCGGGCGCGAAAGTTTTGGGGGAGGAGACCCGGGAATGGAAGGGGAGCGGATTGGAGGCCAGAACTGTCTGGTTGCACGGGTGGTGGGCTACACACAGAGTCCATTGCGGTGCCTGCAGTCTTTGCTTCCTTAGAGACTTGTTTGAGTTCAGATAGAAACCGCCTTGATGGTATATGGTCTGCTGCATCAACGAAATAGGCTCACATTACCGCCTGTTGATACTACAGAGCCATCTGCAGGTACACACGAACTGTGGGCTGTGTGAGTCCATGACTTCAGCACGGAGAGATCGAACAGAAACAGCCAGAACTTAAACATGCCTGCCTTAGGGCTGGACATGCGCCGTGGCGCTCCATTTGGAGGCACCAAAGCCGAATACTATGATGATGATGATATTCAAGCCATTATCGCACGCTTCGGGCGTATCCTTGAAACAGATGTTCCCTCTGGAACAGTGGCGCGTTTCGAAGTTGATCGGGACGAGGCATTAGAGGCAGTTCGGGAGCTTGAACGTATTCTAAAGAATGACCAGCCTCAAACACGCGTTGAGGCTCTGCGCTGCGCAAGGACTGGTGTGGCTTATGGCGACCTCATGCCCATGCTGCACGCTGTTGTCACCAACAGCGAACACGAAGACCTGGGCCCGGAGTCAAAGCTGACCTTTGCTGTTGTACGCCTGTTGCACCGTCTAACTTTGCCCGTCGGAGTATTGTTCGAAACAGAGTTGGAAGAAATGGACAAAGAGGACAGAAACAAGGAAGTCATGCATAACATGCGAGAGTATGCGAATATCATGACCCGTACATATAACATTTTGCTCTGCGAAACGTTTGTACTGGATCTCATGACTATTATTGCACCCTGTCTGGCGAAGGGTGTGGACGCTGAGGAACGGGACAACCAGCTTACCGGAATGGTAGTACAGATCTTTTATCACTTGACTTCTAGTCACTTCCACCGGGATTCGACCCAGGAAAAAGCCATCTTTGTGTATGATCAGACCGGTGTGATGGACCTTCTATTGGCTCTTGCCAGCGAGCCTGACCTAGAGCTGCGACTCTACGTTCTGAAGGTAGTGCGCGCTCTGTATGGGTCCGTTAAACCAGTTGATCTCGCCAATTTCAAAATGCGTCGGGCGGGAAACAGCAATCCATTCCAAGAACCTGGGCTTAGGGATTCTACTCTGACAGTTAAAAAACAGAAGCCACCTGTCGCGTCACGGAGGGCAGGCCTGAGCCATCGCCATGGCCGATTCAATGGTGCATTTAGCATTAAAACCCTTGAGGAGACAAGGTCAGCAAATCGCCTAGGAACATACGGTCAAATCAAGCACTACAATTTGGATGAGAACAAAAGGCTCGGACGGGGACGGAAGCAGGTATACGCCGTGGAGGAGGCCATTGACTACAGCAAGGGTCTCAGCGATTCCGCCAAACAGCGCCTCAAGGCAACCGCTCTACAGATAATTGAACGAAGCTTCAATGATCTCGTGGGTGATATTTCTGCTGCATTCAGGAACCCTCGATATCACGATCTTATGGAGGAAACGGATAATCTCAACTTTTTGTGGATGTTGTGGTTTTTCCCTGCCTTCCAACGCACGGTACGGGTTGCAATCCGTTCTTCCAGTGACAAGGATCTGGCCACCACAGATGCCGCCTTCAACGACATCCATGTTGATGATGCGATAGGTCGCGAGAGTGTCAATGAGGCCATGGAAATTGAGAATTTCAAGAAGGTCATGGAATACCTAAAGGAGGCAATTTCTGATGAGAGCATCGACAAAGCACACTGGAAAATCTATTCACCCAAGAAAGAGGCTGGCAGCCGAGTCTTCAATGAATATTTGCTACAATTGCGAGACATGATCGGACAGGATGGCTATGAAAAAGCTGCAAAGACTCTCTTACTCAATGTCCTTCATTACGAGGGTACACGGAGTCTTCCTCTCATGTTGCTAAACGATTGGCGCATGGATCGTCAAACACTGAGCCAGCTTCATTCACTTGTGTACATTATCGACAATCTCCTCAAGCTTGTCAAGGACTTAGAAGCCGAGTGTAAGCAAAATAATGAGAGGATTTTTGTGAGCAAGAAGACTCGTGCAGGCCGAGCTACCAGCAAAAAGAAGAAGCAGAATCTAGCCAATGATGATGGCGTCAATGTCGTCAGTGACGCTGAAGATGATGAGGATGATGATGAGGAGCACCAGCGCGAGACTGAACTGCACTACCGGGAATACTTTGAAACCTTCGTGCATCCCAAAGTCATTGACAAGTACATGTATTTGCTGAAGATGTATCAGCACAACCCGATTGATCTTGATCAAATTGCTGCTCGCATGATCTACAATCTGAGCCGGGTGAAGGGTAGCATGGGGATCTTCTACAATCTGGAATACTTTGTAGTTTTCAACAATATTCTGCAGGATCCTAGGTCCCGGAAGGAAGGGCTTAAGCCCCTAGCAAATGTTGCCAAGACAATCATATCGTCGTTTTTCAAAGAGGCCCAGAACAACCATTTTCTATTCGCAGATCTGCTGTTCCCGAACAACACGACCGACGTGAAGTCCATGCTTCGCTACGATGGTCAGGTCTTCACTGTCTCCGATACCAAGATGAGAGAGTTGGTGAACAAGAATCGGGAACAACCCGATATCATCGCCGCAATCCACAACGAGGTGAAGGAGCAGGTAAAGGATCCCCAGGACATTAGGGCCCAGCTCCGTGCCATGGGCTTCCTGGATGAAAATGATGAGCTGGTGGTGCGTCACGCCCAGCCACGTGCCAAGCGAGGCAAGCGCAAGGAGGAGAAGATCGACACGGCCATCACTGACGATCAATTGGACGAGGAGGGTACTCTCTGCTTCCAACCACTAATGACCACAGAGTATGAGTTCAACCGCACTCCGTGGACCAAACGGGAGGACGAACACCTGCGCAAGGAACAGGAGTCATACGAGGGGCTCACCCAGCAATTCGAACTGCTAGCCGACGGCATTCCCCCCCGAACGCCGATCGATGTGCTCTTCCGGTGCCTCTGGCTTCGCCTTGTGCCCATACGCGAACTGGGATCGCTATTCCGTCCTGACACTGTGAAGGTGCTGGCATCGCGGTACAAAGACTTTCGGGATTCTGGTGGCTATGATGGTGAGAGCGTCCTTCCTTCAGCCACGCAGCAAGAGCAGTCTTCTGGTGATGAATTTTCCATCAAGTCCGCACCCAAGGGGAAGTACACTAGCAGTGCGATTGTTGTCCCGGAAGATGAGGACGAGGCTCTGTCGGAGCTCTTGAAAGCACCCACGCAACCCACTGTGGCGGTTGCTAAGAACCACGTGAAGCGGCTGGCCCGTGGATTGCTGGTGGATGGTCTGTACGCTGATACTACGTCCGATCTGAACATGATGGAGACCTGTACGTGGCTTGTGGCAGAAATGGAAAGCTGCTTGGATATGATGCCCATCAACGAGGACTACTTGCTCGTCCCCGGTGATCACTGTAAGGACGCGCAGGAGAACGAAGATTTTGTAGAGCTCCTGCTAGCACTCGGCTTTCACCGCAAAACTCTTGATCTTGAAAGGTCGTCCAATTGGTGCTTGAGGCATTACATGAAACGTCAGCAGCTGCAGACCAGCATTGACACTCTCAAGAGCACTATGGCTCGCGTGGCCAAGGCAATGCAAGAGCAGGCGATGGAGAGCGACGATGAAGCAGCCGCCATCGACAGTGACAACGACCTCGCTGTAGGCGCATCACAGGCAGCCAAGAGGAAGGCCAAACGAAAGCGCGTGAAGGAGATACTCGAGTCTGATGACGACGATGACGATAACGATGACGAAAGTGAACTTGACTCTGAAGATGCCGCCATTCCGACCCAGGCCGACCTCTTGAAAGGATCGCAGTTTGCAGGTCACGTATCGGGCTCGCAGTGGCAGGACAAGATCAAGGTGAACAAAAAGCCTAGGAGCAAAAAGCCAAAGATCAGTGCTTCGCAGGTTGACGACTCAGATGCGGAAGCAGGGTCTGACGATGATGCTGTTCATGAGGCCAATGATGGTAACAGTTCACTGAACACGAGCTCTGCCAGCATTGCAACAGACGAATTACTCGGCAGCAGTGATGAGGAACTGTGAAAGTAGCAAAGTGCGAAACATTTGTATGAAAAAAGTTATTGATGCTTAGTAATCTGCTGGTCTTATGATGATGAGGACCCTTTGTGTGTGCTCTCCATGGCATGATTCACCTGGCAGGTTAGAGCAGGATTTCGTCCCGAACAGTGGCCTTGATCTCCTTGTTCGGCAACACCACGCAGTTTCGTACCATCACCTCGTGTGCGATTTTGACATGATCTCCCACAACCACAGGTCCAGGTGCTTTCTTTCCTTCTACAAACTGATGACCTGCAGACTGCGGTGTTGGTGTAAGACCCTCGATGCGGCTCCAGCGTCCCACCACGCAGCCATCGCCCAGCACGGTCTTCACTACGTACGCGTCCATTTTGATCACACAGTCCGACAGGATGATCGCATCTTTGATCCGAGCACCGGCCTCCACAACTGTACCGTCTCCGATCGCAACGTTCGGTCCGATCTTCGCCCCGGCCGCAACTGTCGCGCTTGGCGACACATAGACCGATCCTTGCACTTCATACGGAAGCTCAGATTTGCGATCCGTGCGAGCGGCTGTGCCGACTTCCTCCTCACGACCCTTTTGGTAACGCTCCGCCAGGTAGAATGCCTGACAGTCCAGGGCCTCGCCGCTTGTCTTAAGCTGGCTCCAAAACGTTCCCTCGGGCTTCTGCCAGAGGAAGAGCTTGCCAGTGCCCGCCAACTTCTCGAGTACGTCTTTCTCAAGGTGGCAGACGTCGGAGTGACTCGGAGTGTCCACGGTGTCCGAGGTGGCTGGATCTGTATCCAATTCAAATAAGCTATCATGCCGGTTGGCCATATGCTGCTTAATGTGCTGGAATAATGCCTTTGGCTCAAATAGATAGATACCGCCGTTAATAATATCAGAGACGTACGTCGAGGGTTTTTCGACGTAATGCTCGATCTCACCTGTCTGTGCATTAACCACACAGCGACCGTACGCGTTGTTGTCTGCCTCAATCTTTCCCATGGCCTTCACACCCAGCATGGTAGCAATTTCCTTTTCTGGACGGCTCTTGTGGAAGTCAAGCATCGCCTTCAGTGGGTAATCACATGCGATGTCCATGTGTTCCACAAAGAGGTAATCACATCCTCCACGAAGGATTCGGTCCCGGAAGTGATAAATGCCGCCGGCAGTGCCCAGGGGCTCGTATTCATAGAGGTAGTGCACATTGATACCATACCGAGTACTCATCTGACTGACGAATGCTTTGAACTCCGTTTCGGGGTAGAATCCGATTAGAAGGACCTCTACCAAGGCGTCAGTGAGTTCGTACTTGCACGCCGCGATCTGATGCTCGACCAGAGCTAGACCAGCAACCGGAAACAGTGCCTTCGGCATGTTCAATGACATCGGACGGAACCGTGTTCCGCGGGTCGGACCACCGACCAGCAACACTGCCTTTGCTTTTCCCGACATCACGCTATATGAATTCTATCTACGTGTCGATGCTAGAAGTCCCGACGCAGTTGGACATTGTGGGCTATGTTACGACAGTCACATCGTGACCTACAACTTATACCAACCGCGAAGATAATCCATGGTAACCAACTGAGCATCAAATAGGAAACACCTTCATACTTTCGTCACACGGTGACACAGCCTCACTGGCGACCAAGGGCGCGCCCAACCCCCGGGCTGGACTCCGAGGGCAAGAGAGGCCGGGAATCTCACAAGCAGCGCTGTGTTTACCCCCCCCCTTCTCTGCCTGTGTTTTTAGTAACGGGAGAGAAGAATGGGGGGGGGGCCACCAAGCAAAAACAAGGTCAAAAAAAAAAATACCTGAAAGGAAAAAGAAGAGAAAACAAAAGAGGGCGAAGGAAGAGGAAAAGTAAGGGCTAGCTGGAAGGGCCCCTCGCTTTCTACCAAAAAAAAAAAAAAAACCAAACCGGGTTCCCCACATCCATCGCCCCTGGAGCTCGGGCTCGAACCCTCGCCACTTTTTCCCTTCGCTCACAAAGCCCAAATCCCGCCCCGTGTATTTTCTTTAACTATATGCGGCCATCTCCGAAACTCCCGCAAAGGGTTTCCTTTTTGAACCCCCCCCACAAACCCCAATATATCACCGGCGGGCCTCGATCCCGCAACCTCAGAATCACTCTAACGAAAGAGGAGAAAAGTTGGGCGAGCTCCGAATGCTTTCACATCCGGAACAGCCAGCAATCAGCCAAACTGGGCCAGTGAAGTCCCAAACGGTACAAGATGTGTTGTGTTGTTCTCTAAACAGTTTAGAAGTCCTGTACGCTATCCAATTGCGCCACGGTGATAGAGAAAGGAGTGTAGGGGGAAAAAGACTCGGAAAATGGTTGAAATGCACACAAGCAAAGGAAGAAACAGGGTATTGAATGGGAAGAGTGAGGACAAAAAAAATGTGAGGGAGGAGTCAGAAGGTCGAAAGGTGATGACCGGAACGGTCGGATTTCCATACTAAAAGTATGGTACACATACAGAGGCCAAAAATTCATATATATAGTACAGTAAAACGCTTGGAGTGGGGCGCAATAGTGAATGTACCAAACCGGGGTGTAGAAGAGGAGAGCGGACCCGGTGCTGCGGGTGTGTGTAGGTGGCGTGCCGGCCTGGGAGCAAACTATTTCGGACGGCAAGACACGGACATGAACGCTTGTCGCATTACTGTTGAAAATAGCAGCAGTGATGATGCGTTCCCTTACGACTTGTTATTTATGACACAGCCTTCTAATGTCGACTGGTGAAACGGAACCTGACTAGCATTGCTGAGGACTTCGGATGTGACCTCCGCCGTGATCAAATGACAATGGTATGGCGAATGTGAAACGCTCAATCGTGAGGCACTGTGTCAGTGTCCGCAGCAAGAATGAGATATCTCAAGAGGCTGTTGAGGTGATAGTAGACCTCGGGATTGAGTCGGAGGAAACCCGTCGGCGCATTCTGAATAAGAGATACGGCATAGACGCACTATCGTCGCTGGTTGGTGCGGCCTTGGGAAGAATCTGTCTGTTCGAAATTTTTGATGGAAAGATCGGCTTGGATGGAATACATCTTATCAGAGACGATGATGATCTAAGCCCCACAGGACGACCGAAGGCTTTAGTACCCGGAGTGATGACCTCGTGCGATTTCAACCTTTCGCACCACGGTGGCGTAGTGGCAGGGGCCAGCACCAAGTCAGCGACCACACCGGTTGCCATCGGCATCGATGTTGTCAATCCATGGCAAGATGACAGTCCGAAGCCACCTTACGCTGTAGATGGAATGGCATCCGTGCTACATTCCAGAGAACGAGATGCATTGAGTGCCTACAATGCTGATCCTCGGCTGCAGACGCTGTTCTACCATGTCTTTTGGTCATGTAAGGAGGCCTGTCTAAAATGCACAGGGGATGGCCTTGGAGGCAGCGTTGATGTCTCGTCATTGTGCCTGGAAGAAATTGGAAAGTCGTCTGGGATGATTGAACGGCATTTCCTTCGAGATCGCATCACGGATCGCCCATGTCACGTCCATGCGAACATACAGGACGATGGGAAGATGTCAGACAAAGCGAATCATCGACGCTTCTGTATTATGGTCGGTCACGTTCTGAACCATCCGGACTTCATTGTGGCAGAGGCTGTACCGGACAATGAGGGGCAAGGCTGTCATTTTACGCTGGCACGCAGCCTGGAGCCTTGGTACAGTGCAACGAAATTGAAGTCAGTGACATGGACAACAAAGCCATCGACTCGTCGGCGGGACCGACAAGAGATTGTGGACGCCTTGATGACGAAGGCATGGACACATACACCATTCTAACTGTCAGAGCATGACAAAGGAAAATGTTTCCTATACATTTCTCTATATGCTCCCTATACAGGAATGCCTGCCTGCTTGGCCTTGCGCTTGATGACCGTCACTATGCGATCCACCTGGGGATGTGCCGAACAGCGCAGCATAGACAACACTTCGGGACAGACCTACGGCCTTTCCTTGCCAGCCAGGATCATTTGGAAGGCACCGATACAGGCACCCCGCTTATCCTCCCAGTACTCTGGGTTCCCATCCAGGCGCTCGAGTACATTAAACGCTTTGGCGGCAAGGTAGAACTGGCCCATTTTGTAACATGTGTTGGCGATCAGACTAAGCAACGAAAAACTTTCGGTGGAGTGCTCCATGCGCAGGTACAGATCCCAGGCGCGGCGCGGCTTGCCCATCATGATATGCGCCTTGCCAAGCCAGCCGAGGTATGGGTACGACTTCAAGATTTGCGAATCGGACACCTGCATGAAGCCTCTTTCGCACTGCCTCTCCCTCCCACTTGAGAGGGAAGAGTTCAGCTGGTCACCAGGGTCGGCAGGGAGCCAGCCCAGGGGCGCAATCCTTCCCGCCCCCAACGAGTATTTGCTGATTCAAATATTTGCGTAAATATCGTTCATATTTAGTCGCGTATGTCACTGGCTGTCACACGCAACCGGCCCTTGCACACCCCCGTCTCTGTGCGGGGAGGGAGCGCTGTTGGGAGCTGAAGGGCGGTGCGGGCCTTTCGGACATAGAGTATGAGGAAGCGGCTTTTGGTTCGCTACACTTTGCGCAAGGTTCATGATCCCCGCAAAGGTGTGAAAGACCACTTGGTTACCACATTGTCAGTGGTTGTGTGTTCAGTTATGCTTAAATAGATTAGTGCACTGTCCAGTGTGAAAAACAACAGGCTGTCTGAAGTAGGTACCCAGTCAGCTTCAGTTTGCCTCTCCCGGGATCACGTTCGTTAGGTTAGTGTCTTGTTTGTAGTATCCATGTTCCGCATAAGTGCAAGGCATGTGCGGCCTCTGGCCTCAATATCACGGACGATGATGCGGCAGCGGAGGTTAGCTTCTTCGACGTCTTCCATGAAGAGTACAGTAGACAAAAAGAACATGGATTCACTAAAGTATTTGGTGGCTCTGGGGGTTTTAACAGTGGGAGCATCATATGCGGCCGTGCCAGCCTACCGTGCATTCTGTGCCGCCACTGGCTTTGGTGGCCAGACAAAGCATGCTGATAAGACAGAAGAAATTGTGGACATGGTGCCGCGCAAGGATCGGGAGATCACTATTAGATTCAACGCAGACACAAGTGCAAGTATGCGGTGGGGGTTCCGGCCGAGTCAGAAGGAAGTCACAGTGGTACCCGGCGAGACTACCTTGGCATTCTACCGAGCTAAGAATCCGACAGATAAGCCAATCGTCGGCATCTCCACGTATAATGTAGTGCCCTTTGATGCCGGTCAGTACTTTAACAAAATCCAATGCTTCTGCTTCGAAGAGCAGCGATTGAACCCAGGTGAAGAAGTCGACATGCCTGTTTTCTTTTACATTGATCCCGAGTTTGCCGACGACCCCTTGATGTCTAAAGTGACTACCATTACCCTATCGTACACATTTTTCCAGAGCAAAGGCGATGGAAAATGGGTGTAGAAAACCAACATTATCGAATGACCCGTTGTGCATCGTCGCAACGTTAAAGAATAAAACCAGATCTGAACCTTCGTACAATGGCCAGAGCGTCAATTTCTTCACACCATACAGAACATAACTGAAAGCAAACTTTTGTTTTCAATGTTTGACCACACTGTGGTCACGTATGTATGTTATTTTCTATTACTGATATGTTTTGCTCAAATGTGAACGTTCGTGTGAACATGCTTTGGAAAAAAATGACAAGTGCTCAAAGGAAAAATGAAAGGCAGGATTCAGGAAGATCAATCCCAATGTCCTCATTTACAGGGCAACTACACCCTGAGAGGCCATGGCGGAAAGAGAAATCCACTCTTCAGAGTCATCATCAGCATAGTAGACACGGAACAGTCCCTTGACAGTATCAACGTGGGTCACCTTACCAACATAGTACTCGCCATTTGTCCACATGACTTTGATGGACTTGCCAATGACACGCTTGTCGATGAAGAACTCATCGCGCGCAATGTCAACACGAGAACCATAGTAGTACTGGGCCACAGAGTCAAGGGTCTGTGCGGTAGGGGCGCCAATGGAAATCAGCTGCACCTGTGCAAGAATGTCTTCCAGAAGGACCTGAACGTAGATGTCGGTTTCGATCAATTCGTAGGGGCACAGTTGGGTAGCCCGCTCCATGATCTTATCAGATACACCATGCTTTTTGGACAAAATGTCATCGGGCCTCAAGAACAGACGGCCGTAGAGCTTGCCCTTGGTTGCAACAACAATGCGGATCAGAGCACCACCAACCAGTTGCCAGTCCTTGCCCACGGCATCAGCTGAGCTTTGGGGCAGAATGGGAGTGTGGAAAGGGGCATCCATTACCTTAGCGTTACGCGGAGACAGCTCGTTGAGCTCCTCAGTCACCACATAAGAGCATGGAGGGTACAAATGTGCTTCCTCTTTGCAAGGGATCATGTACACCTCGTCAAGCTCGCTTTGGAAAGATACGCGACGAGTGGACTTCAAGTCTTCATCTTGCTCATCAACGAACCTCATCTTCTTAAGCTTGGGCTCCATAAAAGAGGAAGAACGGTGAATCGACTTAGACTTGAGGCAAGAGCGGAGGGGCTTAGCCTCAAAACTGTCAGATTCATCGTCAAACGAATGTTCCCTCTTCAGGCCACTAAGGATAGGCTTTTCATCGCTTTCATAACCCGACAATGTATGATGGAACTTATAGTCTTCGAAATCAAACTCGACCTTAGCCATCTCGCTGATGGCGCCCGTGTCAATGAAATCTTCAAACTTCATGGTATCTGCGAAGCAAACGGAAGGTGGTACCATGTTTGCTTATTTGTGTTTCTGTGTGTGTAAAAAATTTAACTCTATCGGCGATTCGGTAATAAATTCAGTCGAACTTTCCCTGCATAATACGAACCCGAATAGTTTTTGTTTTTGGTTTTGAGAAGTGCTCGTTTGTCTGTAAGTGATTTGTGTTTGTTTTTTCTTTAACTATGGATAATTTGATTAATGATATGAAGTTGAGTTTGGTCGTTGGAAAGATTCAGGTGAACCGACTCCAAAGGCACCACAAACTGCCTAGAGAGCGACCTGAAAAAATGATTTATATAATATAGGGTTGGCTGATCACACAAGGTGATTAACCACAATAAGTTTCAACGTCACAAATACGTTTATAATAAAAGTGATTACTTATTTCAAATAGCTACATAACTCGACAGAAGACTAGCATGCCATAATAACAAATGGGGGCTTCAGCTACAATGGAATAAACCAATTTCTTGTCGGTGCATAGAGCGCAAAAAAGTTAAAAATATGGAAACAGCAAACAAACGTAAAAATAGTACAGAGAACTTACAAATGGGCAACCCCCCAGCTTGTGCGCTCACCACCCCCTCTACCCCCTGTACTGCAGAAGTACCGAGCTGTGGAAGAACACTCCCGACCATGTGCTCGAATTTTCTAGTATATTCACTATAGAAAATGGGACCATTGTGGCAGTGACGGGAGCTGTCCATTTCCTGCACCACAGGCAGTCGCCACGTACATTAAACCGGTGAGATAGGGGGGAAAGCCAAGACTTTCAAGACGCCCCCCCTTTCCCCCCTCGCTGATTTGACCAGCTACGACAAGCACGCCGATAGGTCTCCTGACCAGTTCCCGTGCCGCTCACGTATATGAATTATACGTGTACTTTTTGCCCACTGTCCCCCAATTGTGTTATTTCTAGTCCATTTCTAACTTCTAACGTGGGTGGATTTGGGGGCCGTGTTCGCTCTCGATTCCTGTCTTTGCAGCCCGGGCCCCGTCCAAGCTTGACTTTCCCTTCTTCTGTCGCCTAACGTCTTTCCCCAGTTTTTTGTTTGGGGGGTAGCTTTGGTTCCGTGTTATCATACGTAACGAGATGCAAATCCCAATACATTTACTATATATGCGGGACCCCCCATGTGACAGAGAACAATCGGGCGACCGTCGTCTGTTCTCTGGGGGAGGGGGGAGGGGGAGGGGGAGGGCAAGCGAGCCGCTGAAGCTTCAGTGCTCTTTCCCCTCCTGAACGTGTCACCTGGTGCTTGTTCCACACTACCACTGATCCGACGACCGACGGTGCTCACATGGAGGTTTCAACAGCAATAGATTCACCATTGAAGTTTGCCCGTTTAGGAGAAGCTTGTGGCAAATTGACGTTTCACCTAGCGAACTGTTTCTGAACGTTACACAGACCACAGACGTGTAGGCAGAAGAGCGCCGCCCTCCCCCCTACACACGCCCGAGCATTGCCGACCTAAAATGAGGCCCCGTACTGGGTTCAGCTAGTTTTCTATCATATGTTGATTATGAAGAAAAGGCTGATGATTTCAACCACAGGGTCAACACAGGTCGCCTATTTGCCGCCGCGGTGATGTTGTTTGTCGCTTACTCCTCATCGCCGAGGCACATCCGCAGATCCCGATCCTGTTCAAGAATCCCATTTTATGGCAACAATCTCCGGTTTATAAAGTATAGAAATTGTATATTTATTGAAAGCACCGAGGTTGCTTACGTTCACCATCGGTATTCAATTTTGTGCTCTCGTTATCGAAAAAACTCGGAAGACTTACTGTCGTAAGGTCCCGTTTGCGCCGCGATGCTGGCCTGTTAATTTGTGTTCTGCATAGTCTTTTGTCATACATTTCCACCAATCCTTAACATTTACCGCTGTCGGTTCATAGTCTTCTCGCGCTGCTGATATGACCGGTGCTGGCACTGTGGAGAGACAGGAGGTATCTTGAAACCGATTTCTTCTGAACGTCAGTAAAGGTTTGGCATATACATTGAGGAACACACCGGCAGCCTTCGAAAGTTGGCAGCCCGAAAAAAATCTTTTTATCTGTTGTGCAACAGCAAAGAGAAGCAATTTACAATAGCTGTCAGCATTCATTCTAAGGGAGGGGCGGGATGTGTCTGATTATTGAAACGTGTTTTCTTGGTCGCTCTAAATCACACTGACCGTACCTTAATGTTGCTATATGTCTTCGCCACGAGGCGCGATTGCAGGTCGGACAAACCAGCGGAATTTTCCATGACTCGCCCGATACTGCGGAACTAATAAATACACACAAACTGTCCCTGGCTAAGCAAGATTGATAGTTTAAGAAAGCTACCGCACCTCGGGGAAGCAGGGATAACGACCATAAATTTTCGCGGCAATTGATGTCGCTGCTTGCTCGGAAGCGACCAATCATTGGATCCAGTGTCCAATAGCACACACCCACTTGTCCGCACATAGGGTTGTCTGATTCATAGGTAAACGTGCAGACCATGCCATAGTCTTTGTTACAAGAGGCTTATATGCTTGGGGTGATCATGGCCTAATATCACTCCAGAATGCATTAGGCGAATATTACACACCCTCAAAGTTTAATTTATGGGGGTCAGACGCATAAATGATGTAGCTACCTTCACAGGCGTCTCATGACTATGTGAATGAGTGGGAAAATAATAGGAATGACACACTGTATTGCAATACTTTCTGTGTCAATTTGAGTCTACGCCCTCCACAGCAATGCCGTTCGAGCTAACTTTTTGAAACAAATGTACGGGACGGTGAAGCGATCTGGGAAGAAAATTTCTTCACCTTCCTGGACCCCAACAGGTTTGGATTCTCAGCAGTCGAATTGTTGGATGCACGGCGGCCCTAAGTCCTGCCCTTTGGGACCGAGGTCTTGGGAAAGTTGTTGCAAAAAATTCTCCGAAAATTCTTCTTTGTGCCCACCTGCGTTCAACGAGTTTAGCTAGTCTTTCGCACCTGTGTCGTTGCATGTGGAGAGGGCGGGAGGAAAACGCCCATCGGCCTTCTCGTCGTTGTACCAGACCTTGTCCTATAGTAAGGCAACGAAAGTTCTCGGAATTCTCTTTGGCTTTCCTTCCATTGTCGGTGTCTCCGTTGGAGACACGACAAGCGCCCAACCGAAAAGAAAAGTACGAAACGAATGGAGGCGACGTTGGTTCGAATCCCGGGGCCAGAGCGCATAATTGGGTAAACCCGCCCTGGGCCATCCCTCTCCCACCCCTCCACAAGCCGCTTGCGCCTGCCACAGCTTCGCTCGTTAGACGAGCAATATACCAAAAGCGGCTGCTGACTAGGTGGACTCTGTCGGTTCGACACGGAAGCCTTCTGTTTTCTTCTTCCGTATGCGTTTCCGTTCCATTGACCCAGGTGCTCCCTCACGGGTCTGGAGACTGAATGAGGTCAATAGTAGAGACGTCCGTGCTTGTTCACAAATTGAGTTGTGGGGTCGGCCGACCAGTCTACCACGACACGATTCGCAGGCACGCGAGTGGGGCGGTTCCACCGTGTGCACTGTGTCATTCGTCTGTGGGATGAGACTCGAACCCACACGATCTACAGAGGAACGGAGCAATCCGCAGCGACAGATCCATAATGAACCCACCTGCACCTTTGACTGTGTTCAACGTTTTGGGCCCTTTGTGAGGGAAGGCCCCACTCATCGCTTGGGAAGGTGATCCCACACTCGAGTCCTCCGGGCGGAACAGAGAACAAATGCGAAGGAGGAAACGATAATCACCACAGTAGCCATGAACCCTTACGGTAGGAATGTATGGGTGCACCAGGTGTCCACGGCACGTAAACTTTGGATGTCAGGGCGGCACAGGGTCAAGTGTATGAAATGTGACAATTGTCCCGCAAGCCGTGTTGTGTTTGCGATGAACAGTCATGCAGAGCATGTTGTGCAAAGCTTGCTAGGCGATCTTCGAAGTTTCAGATATTTTCATTTTCGAACACTTCAAGGACCACTCCGGCTCGAGCCGAACACTTTCGAACGAATTCACCAGTATTCTTGTGGTCGTACAAAGATCTTCGCTACTCGACCCGTCGATTGGGTTAGTTTCTCTGCAGGTGTGGGCAACTAGTAAACAAACTGTTCAGACTGAGCGTTCTTGTGAACCTAGTTGGGGTGTATCTCGACCAGGCGTGGAAAAGAGAGGAGGGGTGTGGGTGTGGAACGGCAGGACTTGGCGTGTTCAAGACGTGGGTTCCTGCTCGCCTCTGCAACGTGAACGTACGGATTCGCGTGATGGCTTGCACTTTCATTATATTTGAATGCGGGATGCAAGATATCGCAAAAGATCCGACCGACGCCACTGGGAGACGATAAGGAAACCAGGTGATATCTGAGCAATTGTCCTCTCGCATTGAATTAGTTTCCGTTTTCTTTAGCCCGATCGGGCAGCACGCGCGCTGGGAGTACTACTTCGGCTCAGGTGTTTAGTGACCCAGGAAAGGTAGTGACAGATTTGACGTAGAATCGCAGACGTTTGTGTTATCGTGTAACCAACCGTCAACGTCACCGAACCCGTGCTTTTTGGGTCGGAAAATCCATAGTAATAGCCAGCAGCTCCCGAAAATATGGATGAAGATTATCTACAAACGTAGAAGGGTCAGTACACGTATCGCATAAAATTACCTTCTCGTCCAAAGGATAAGAACTAGGTTCAGTTTGATCAGATGGTTGCAAGTTTTCCAAAGTGGAAAAGTTTCCAAGCCTTGGGGCCATATTTTATCAACCACTACCCAGATTTCGAGCATGTGCTTTTAAGGATCTCCTTATCAACAACCGCGGTCCACTAACGGTCACTGAGTACGTATGAAAGTGATAATTGCCAACGATCAGCGTGACTGGATGTCGAGCGTTTAGTAGATAGCCGGGGTACTAACAGAGGCGAATATTGTAAGTCTGTGGACTGCTTTCATTTTCTCGCATAAATGAGTGTCAGAAACTTGTCCGCGGTGAGTGGACGTAGGGGTGTATCCACACCCGAGGGTGTCCTCCACGGCAGGCCATGTTGGCACGTTCTGATTGGTCGAAAATTATTTGTTCAATATTAGATTTTCTAACTTTATACTGCCTCCCTTTCTCAACTTGTAACTTACCCAATTCAGAAGGTCTTGATTATCAGCAGGCGCGGGTAATTGATCTCTCCCGTTTTTCATCGCCTGGGCTCCCGATCCTTTTGTTCCCCAACGAAGTGTGTGAGAGAGTCGGTGATGTTGTGGATGGTGACGATTTTCACCAAGGAGACTTCTACCTACCATACCAATTTTTACGCCAAGACGCAAGTTGTAGGTCGCAAGAAACAAATAAATTTAGCCTGAGGTCGAGGCTTAAAGAAACTTGTGAGCAAGTCGAGGTATGTGCCCCCAAACTGCTACGACCTCGGCGCTTGTTTTAAGCAACGGGAGACTGCTACGCACCCTCGCTGCACGCTGGTTCGCGCTGTGACAAAAGTAAAGCCCCTCCGGACCTTCTGGTGCCTAACGGTGGCGGCAAGATGTTCTTCTGTCTCACTGTCACGGAGCAAGTACGCACGGGCAAGGAGTACCGTGCGATTCAAAACGCTGTAGAACTATTCTGTGAAACTTGACACAGGGAACTTTGAACGAATAGACAAAGGATCAGGAATAGGAAGAAGTATGTGAATTTCAGAGGGACACACGATACGGAGATCACTTGAGAGACCAGCGACATTTCATCGAAGGGTTCCATATCCCATCAGTGTTTCGTGAAGGTGTTAGAAAAAGTTCCCTAATATGGGTACGTTGAAAGAAGGATTGAGCGCATGACAATCAAGATGTGAAAAAACAGGGAACGCTGGAAAAGGGGAGGGCACACTCGAGTGCAGAGGACGGAAAGGGAGGGAGCCCTGGAACGTGTAGTGTTTGGCAATTTTGATGAGGTTCAAGAGACGCGATGAGGGGCGCCACAAAGGAGGAGGAACAAGCAATCCCCGCACTCAAGAGGAACGAAGAGTCCACTGTCCGTCGCCCGTTGTGGGTTTTTAGAAATTGGCGCGCATTTGCAAATTTTGTCCGTTGGCGTCGCGGTGCACCATGTGCTCAAACTGATCTCTATACTGAAAGTATTGAGTTGCTCTGAAATTGTTACGGGCTTCTGCAACTGTTTGAGATGTTGGGTGTGGAAAAACATCATTAACATTTCGCGCGTTTTCTTCACCTAGCTGGGACTGCTACAGCACCTGCTTTTTTGCTTGTCTTACTGCCTGTGAATTTGTGGTTGTTTGAGATAGTATTGACAAGAGCTCTCCCTCCAGCCCTCAATGTGTGGAATAAAGCCTGTCGCAGTGTTCGTCCCTGATCTGCAATTTGCTTGCGGGGTGTGGAAATGTGGTAGTGGAGAAGGCTTGGGGAAAGGAACGGGCACAGACAGTCAGAGATAAGGAAGAAACCGAGCATGCACCGTAGGGATTCGCGCACACGGACCGTCGCATCAGGGTGACTTAGTGAAAAAATATTGCTGAGAGGACTTTCTCCTTCTATATCCAATATAGAAAATATGAAAAAGGAAAGACCAAACATATTGTTGACCATTGTTGGATTACAAGTGGGAATTTCTAAAGAGAAGCGGAAAGTAACCTTCAGATCACACACACACAGAGAATGAAGAGCGATAAGAATCACTGGTTTGTGTACTCGTTTATCGCCGCTTGTGTGCGCGGCAAAGGTCCCTTTCAAGCAAGTTTAACATGGTGGCCGTGTGTGAGATGAAGCAAATTCCATTGAATCACAGTGGGCTTTGGGATTGTATGAATACGAACTATGAGAGAAGTGCCAACACAACTAAGACAAGTGTTGATCAATTCTTTGTGTTGAACATGTCACCTGCATAGGATACAGCGGTTCTGGGTGCAGCATGAGCAGAAAGTAGCAGTAGAAACATATAGTAAGTTGAGTCACGCCTCGCCGGATCTCATTGTCGCTCGTTCCGATGTTCGATGTCTTGGGGTTGAAAGAAGGTGAAAACATCAACCACACTTTCATAGATAGCTCTCCGATGAATCCGTTTACATAATCGCTGTATGTTGCCGTACACCAAGTGTTTCCCACACATACGAAATACGTGTCTGCGAAGTTTGTCACCACTCAGTTCGCCTTTCGGAGCTGAGTACCTTGACCAACAGAGTGCTATTCAGGAAAGGTGACTTGAGCATATGAATGTACGCATAAAACACTGAAATCGTTTTAGGTAAGTTCCCACCTACCTCGGTTCCTTGCTGTCAAGTTCAGTCACAGGGGTATCGAAACATCGAGGCTTTTTATCGGAAATAATGTCGATCAGTGATTACTGAGCAAGATGTCACGGAAATCCAATAATTGTATTTTTTTGCCATGTTTGGCACATCTAATAATATTTGTTGGTAATTGTTTGTTTGGGGGAATTCATCATGGGTTAGAAAAAATAGGAAAAACATCATTTGTGTTATCTGTTGAAGCTCGCTTGTCAGATCCGTAGAAGAAAATATGGGCTGAGTAGAGAAGACGTTTATCGACCTCTGGGAGGTTTTCATCAACCCACATATCAGAACTACAGACACACTAATTCTTTTCCCCAAGCAACTCCCGATCTTTCCGTCAAATGAATAGTATAGACCCGAAATCTGACACGTAGAATACATATGACTCCCCCCAAATTTACCTGAGTGCGGAGAATAATTCTTTTGAGGGGTGAGACGCCAACATGCGGAAGTGATCGTTCGAAAAGTGAGACAGTGAGAAACGGGGAAAGGTCGCTTTTCCTTCGCACACGCCGAGGCCAAAGATTCTTTCAGTCGCTACCACTAAAATCATTGCCTACTGTCTTAATATGAAATGAACTGGCATGAAGGATTGCCGTCTGGACCTTCATCTTTTGCAGCACCATGTGGCCTGTAGTCTGCGTTGCCGGCCCACAAGAAAATATAACAGGAGCGGGCGGGCGGCATACGTGTTCCTCCACCTGACGGGATGGTAGACCTAATAAAGAAAAACTGTATGCACTCTGGATGGGGTGGCAGACTTGTGCGTGTGGTCGTCCGTCTGCTTAGCCAACCACGAGTTGGTAGTTCACAGCGTGGAAAATTGCGGTTTTTTAGCTATGGATCGATCTCCGGGAAGCGGACACACTTGAGAACGGCCGATTGTTTTTCAATGTACTATGCGCATTATGAAAATCACACATCTGGCAGACCACCTCCTGACACTCCAGTGTTGACAAGATGTTACAGCTCCAGGAACGATCCAGGGCGCCGATATGTCAGCTGGCACAGTACCTCTCCGATGTGTTTTGAACAGAGTATGTCATGTGTGGAACATGACACGTCTCTGCGCATATGGCCATGTTTAGCAGACAACCCTGTTCTTCCTTTGTTCCGCCAAGGACCCGTCCTTTTCATCACTTTGTTCCACTGCAAGAACTCTATTGCGCTATCAATCACGGCCGTACCCGCTCCTGACAGGTCCCTGATGTTTGTGTCCTCCCGTCCATCCCATAGTGCTTGTATGTCCAAATTGCTGTCGCTCTAGGTACACACTCCTTTTTGGTGACGAATCAAGGACACCGATCGCTGATAAAAACGAAACAGAGACATAGCAGGGAGTACCCTCCTGGGTTGTCTTTTTGTTGCAAAACAAACGGGCTTGGTTCGGACAGCTGCTGCCCACTGCGCTTTATTCTCATCAGCTCTGCTCCACCCCTGGCTCCCCTTCCATGCGCCTAATGGTTCTGCCAACGAGATACGTGTCTCCTCCTCCCCGCCCCCCTCCCCCCCTCTCCCCCTCTTGGGGGACCCTTTCCCCCCCCCCTCGCCTTATAGTGTCCCAGTCCGTCCCCGGCCTCTGCTCCGATTCCTTTGTTCCCGAACAAACATCTTCAGCACCCTCCAACACCAAACCCTAATAACAAATAACTGATACCCTAAAACATGTTTAGTAATAATTAGGGCATCAGGTTTTCCTTCGAGCGGCTCAAAAATCCCTGTTGGTAGTGAATGCATGGGGACCAGTCTATTCCCATAGTTCCAAGGGAGGATCCGACTGAAGCTGTGACCCATCTTCCCCGCAACTCCAGCGGGGTGGGGGACTTTGGTTGCAAAAGGGTTGGAATCATTTTCGAGCGGCTATTTTGGGGCATTGTCAATTCTTGTTTGGGTTTGAGAGATTTTGCATGGTCTCGAACAAGTGTACACGTCACTTACGATTTTGCCGCTATGGCCACCAATGGAATCAAGCGGGCCGCCGCACAAAACGGAAGCGAGTATCCGGAGGAACATCCCCGGACTCTCATCCCAGAGTTGTGCCGTCAATTCTACCACCTGGGGTGGGTTACTGGCACGGGGGGCGGCATCTCCATGAAACACGATGGCCACTACTACATCGCACCTTCAGGAGTCCAGAAGGAGCGCATATTGGACGAGGATCTCTTCGAATTGGATCTTGAGGAAGAGGTCCTTGCGGCACCACCGGAGTACAAAAAGTTCAGGCCCAGCCAATGCACTCCTCTGTTCATGTGCGCTTATGAGCTGCGTGGTGCAGGAGCCGTCATCCACACCCATTCCCAGCACGCGGTGATGGCTACTCTGATGTGGGACAAGGAGTTCACCATCACCCATCAGGAAATGATCAAAGGAATCCGTGACGACGAGAAGGGTGCCATGTTCGGGTACCATGACTCCATCACTATCCCCATTATTGACAATACAGCGCACGAACGTGATCTTCGGGACAGCTTGCGCGAGGCTATGATCAAGTATCCCAAGGCATCCGCTGTTCTTGTCCGTCGCCACGGTGTATACGTCTGGGGACCCACCTGGCAGCAGGCCAAAACCATCTGCGAGAACTATGACTACTTGTTCCAGATGGCCTCCCGTATGCGTCAGATTGGCATGGACCCTACCAAGAAACCTGCCTGTGACTTCTGCGACGGCGTCGAAGGCGCAAAGCCCTGAACAGGAGCGTGTACCATAATACATTACATTTACTTAGTTTGAGATTCGTACCGTCCATCAACCCACACCCAGTCCACAGAAACGTGCAATTGCCATAAACAGCCTCTGATTCTAGTAGAATATGAAACAAATATTTCTTTTGATTCAAAATGTATTTTAGTGCCCCCCCCCAACCCCCCCACCCCCATTGTCTCCTGTACGTCGGCACGCACTGTTAGCCACAACCGCAACCGGTGGTGTTTGGAAGGGGGAGCCCCCCTGAGGGAGAGGGGGGGTGGGGGTTTTGGCCCCGTGAGGTCATATATGTCTGGGTGGAGGAGGGGGAGGCCCAAGGGAACCAGCACACCGGAATGCATCTTCGTTCCATCGATTTTGAGGACGAGACTTGTGGACTGGACATGCAGTCTTAGGTGAGCAAACAGATTTATGACATTAATGGACAGGTAGCAAGTGTGTTTATTCAATATATGCGTATGACGGGTAGTAAAGATCCAGTAGTCAACGACGCATAGAGAAAAGGGACCGATTGAGACAGAATACGACAGAATGGACATCAGAGTATAGTTGGAAGGTATAGCCCTCTTTTAGTCCAAGACTATCGATCTCTGAGTGAACCCATATTCACCAGAAATTCATTAGGTAAAGAATACTGTTCGACGGAAAGTAAACAAAAACTTGAACACCATGAACACAGTCACTGGACGGATCCTGGCGTCGCGGGGTCTGCGTCAGGTGGTGAATAGAAACGTAGGTGCATGGCACACACCTGTTCTTGCTCAGTGTGCTAGCACAAGGAACGTGGCTTTGCGTAACTTTACAACGGGAAGCAGTATCAAGTTTGACACCCAACGTGGAGGTGCCGATAAGACTGGCGATGCTGAGTACAAGTGGGATGGGGTATCTCCTATCGAGTTTTCCAAGACGAAAGCAGCCGGTCTGCGGCTTGAAGACACAACCTATGGCTACGACAAGCCTCTGACCTGGTGGCAGAAGCTCATGGTGGCCTCTTTTGGTGCACTCTTTGCTGCGATTGTGTGGAGTATTGTGTCAGATCGTGCCAAGGGCAAGGAGAGCTACGCGTATCAGATGGCCGAGGCTGCAAAACGGGAGCGTGAGATCGCCTTGGATATAGAGAAGCAACGTATTGAAGACCAGAGCACGGGACGTAATTAACCGAGCCCGGCTAGGTCAAGCTGATGATGTCTTAGCACAATTGACGCACACCACCCTCTGAATTAAGTCCTGCAGAGCTTAGAAGTCTCAACTGATAAACACTGTTTTATACAAATGGTATACTATCAATATCTTGGTCAATTATGTTTCCATTATATTTTTAATGCTGTGTGCTTGGCGTGATATTTTGTCTGGACGGCTAACGATGGTGACAACGTCGCACCTACCGGCGAGACCGATCCATTCGTCCGGCCATGCGGTTCGATTGCCGGCCACGGTAGCTTCGGCGGTCGTCACTGCGCTCTGACTCGCGCTCGTAGCGGTCATCGCCGCGGTCCCTGCGGTCGCCACTGCCACGGTCGTAGTTGCGGCCTCCGCGGTCAGACCGATCTCTATTGTCCCTACGATCGCGGTTTCCACCGCGGTTGTCTCCGCTGCGGTCGTAGCGGCCACGATCCCTGTCCCGATCACTCCGACCGGCACGGCTAGATGGTGCGCGACTACTTCGATCATCCTGTGAAGCTGGTGTTCCCGGAGAGGAACGACGGTTGCTGCGGTGCGACAGATCGCCGCGGTCACGATCACGGTCACGATCTCGGCGGTCGCGATCACCACCCCTACGGTCTCTGTCTCCACCTTGTCGCGACCGATCGTAGCGATGAGAGCTTGGGGCCGTATCAGCTTCATAATCGCTGACGTCACCCTGATCTCCATCATTCTCGTCCTGGTCCATACCGTAGCCCGGTGGCATCACTCCCGGCATCATTCCAGGCGGATAGAGGCCGACATCGTCGCCACCATCATCACCGTGGTTGCGCGACTCACGTTCCTCTCTCTGCTGTCTAAACTTATCCCGCATCTGTCCTCGGTGCCGGTTAAGACCCACGCCCCGGTGTTCATCCTCGTCACCGACTGGCATACGCGCCTTCCTCAGGAATTCGAGCATGTCCACACCTGTCTGTCGGAGCAGATATTGTTTCTCACAGTACGCTCGCCACGTCTCTTCGGTGAATCCGTAATTGAAGTAATCGCTGATGTCCGCGCCGGGAGCACGCCAGGGCCGTTCCTCGTACTCAGCTGGGTCGACATCATAGGTGCTCTGGCCGCGGATATCACCAGGAGCATTGAGATCGAGTAGACCGGCGGCGCCCTTCTGATCGCCCTCCGCAGTTGCAGTTCCCGTAGCTCCAGGTTTTTGCTCTGCACCTGCCTCGGTCTTCAGTAGTGTCGTGGTCGCTGCTGTGGCCGGTGTCTCCGTAGTTCCTGCTGCTAAGGCCTTGCTAAGGTTACCCTTTGAGGCATCCACGTCGCCCATGGTAATCGCCAGCTCATCGTCGCTGTCTGAGTCTTCTTCTGTGTACTCATCTTCATCTGCCTCTTCATCGTCTTCCTTCTTTACAGCTCCCTTGGTGTCTTCCCCTTCGACGTCTTCCCGGCTGCGTTTCGTTCCGGTCTTGGTCTGGGGAGGCTGTTCTTCCTCATCGCCATACAGAAGGGCGTCTTCGTCCACGTCGGCCATAGCTGAGAATGTTTTTCGGTTACAGGAAAATGATTTATCTATCAAGATGTCTAATATCACAATATTTTGAACTTGCTTATCGCACCATGTTTTCGGTCTCTTGTCAAACAATAACCAAGTATTCCTACACGTCCGAACTATCCACTTAGATCTTCTCGTTTTCATGATGGTGTTGAGTACACTGTCTTATAGCCTACCAGGAGGTGACTGCGCCCTGTAAATGCTTACTAATTTAATTATGACTGTTGCGAACGAATTGACACTGGTCAAGAGCTTCACTGGCAAGGAATGCTAAGATTTTTCAAATCCCCAAAAGTGCACAACTGCAGTGCCCCCCCCAGCCCCGCTCTTGGCTTTTTCATCCACAACCCCACAACCCCGTTCGGGCCGCCTCCCTTCCCGGCCTCCCCCTCCCCCCGGGGAGGAGGGGGAGCGGCGCGCCACAGTGCGCCATGCGCAAAGGAAAATCGCGGGCCCTGCTTGCATTGCTTTCGGGAGTCAATTTTTTCCTTCCGGAATGGCCCGGAACGAAAAAAAGGGGGGGGGAGTATGGGAGCATAAAGGAAGGGGTGCAATGGGATGATCAGCCTGGCCAGGGGGAGGGGGGGGAGGCAGTGGAGCTGTGGGTCGCGATCGGGAAGCTATGGTTCCCGAGGGACGAGGGCATGTTTTCAACCTGATCAAATTCTTTATAACTTTAACCTTGGCAAATCTAAAGAGTGCTGAGGAGAATCTCCAATTACACATTGTCCATGGCCTTCTGATGCCACTGTGAGCATTCCGAACTGCAGTACCGGTACCACTGACGACTGAAGATTTCGCTCTTGTCATCCGGAAGCGGACGGTCGCAAAATGAGCAGTGTGTCAGTTCACGTTGGCTGGCCGCGATCCGCTGCTCGGCAGCGTAGGCCCGTTTTTCGCGGTCGGACATGGCCCGAAACTTGGCCATGCGGGACTCTTTCTCCAAACGGGAGGCCAGGAGCGCTTCCTGGTGCTGCTTTCGCTGGCGCTCAGCCTGCACGGCCTGGGCTCGTGCTGCCTCTTCTTTGGCTTTCTCTGCAGCTCTCCGTTGCTCCGCGCGCTTTTGTGCTCGTTCGCGGTACCGCGCACGTTCCTTCTCGCGCTCGTCCCTGCGGCGGAGCGTCTCGGCGTCGAGCAGCGAAGGCAAGCCCGCACCGCCATCCGCATTGGAGGGATCGTCGAGCCAGGGCCAAAGTTCGGGCTCTTCGGCGGCGAACTTGCGTAGAGCGTCTCGGGCAATGCGAGTCCGGGAGCCCTGGTACGGCACCTGCCCTCGGTAGTCCTTGAGGGTCGGATCTGCCCCATGAGAGAGCAGGACACGAATCAATTGCTCGGTCTTCGGCGTGCTGTCTTCGAGAAACTCTTCGTCCTCGTCACGACTGTGCCGACTACAGGCTTTGTGCAGGGCAGTCTGGCCCGTACGTTCGTCTCTCTGACAGAAGAGGTTCTCAAGAGGAGTCAAATCCTCGTCTTCCTTGTGCTCTGTCGCTACTGCTTCGGCAATTAGTGCGTTGACCTGTTCCAGATCCCCATTGTGAACCGCATCCAGAAACGGGGCCTGATTGGATGGGGATTCCTCCGCCGAATTTTTGTCCTTGAGATGACTGGTACCGCGCCCCGGACTAGCCAAGCCACTTTGCGACCCGCCAACACCGAGATCAGTGCTACTGTTTCTCTCTGTGTGATGCGCCCTCTGAAGTAATCTCTCCCTCCTTTCCGCCGCCTCCCTCGCCTTGGCGATGGCGTCGGAATGGTGCTTGGCGATAGTAGCTTCATCATGCACCCAGCACTGCAGAGTACGGGCGTGGGCCTCCTCGACCAGTTCTAGTGTTGGCTTTTTGACTACCACTGGCAGTGACCGCAGGCGGGGGTCATTCCGGTTCAACAGGCGGACGTCGTCCTTCTCACCTTCCCCATCCGGATCGGCAAAGAAATGCCCCCGGACATTGCCGGGAGCATAGATAAACATCATGTCCGCCTCATTCTCCAACCAGTCCGCCCAGTCAGTCATGATGCCTTGAATATCATTCTTCAGCATGACCTCACCCTGACGACGCATGTAGGCACCGACACTCTTAGGCTTCTTGCCGCCAGCGTCGCGGGTAGACTGCGCCGTACCCCGCTTACCACGAACTGTGTACCTCCGGGCTGTCCGATGTTCGATCATCTTCAAGCCTTCAAATAGACCACCGGCAAAATTGCCGCTAGAGGCCATGAACACCGCAACTTTTTGGACACTGAGACTCTGCAGGAGAGCGGCTGGGTCGTTGGCATTGCGTTGGCGGTCGCGGCGCCTGTACCCGAGAAGATTGAGATGCAGACTGAAGAGGATGTCCTCGTCCTTTGGTACAGAAGTCACATTTGCCTGGTCCCTACTGGCACTAGTCTTCTCCTGTGTCTTCTTTATGGCTCCCAGTACCTTCTTCTGCACATCGCGAGGGAGTCGGGCGATCTGTGCGCGAAAAAACACTCGTGAATTCAATGGTCCTGATGTACTCGCCTCCTCCACATCTACACTTTTCTTTCGGAGCCGACTGCCATCTTCTACACCCTCATTATCACTGCCATGGTCACTCATCACAGCATTGTCCGACTCATCACTTTCTTCCTCCTCCTCATTCTTGTCTTCGTCATACATGGCAGTCTCCTCCGCAGTGCCCTTCATGGCTTTGAACTCGTCCTCAGATATGGATTTCATTCCTTTTGCTCTTCTTTTGGCGTTATGCGCATGCCATGCTGTGCGGACATGTGCACGTAATGCACCACTTAGAGACCCATCGTCTGCATTGTAGTCCGCCCGACGGCCGTAGGAACACGTGATACAGATGTGATCCTCTTCCTCTGCCTGGGCGTCAGCTTCCTTTTCTGAGTCGTTCTGATCACTAATCTGTGTGCCATAGGGACTGACATTTAATCGAAACGCATCACCAGCTTCAAGCACTGAGAAGTAGGCCAACACACCTAGCTCCTTTTGCAGTGCATACACATGGGTCATGGTCCGTTCTGTTGTTTCACACCTTGGACCACCTGACCTATACGAACCGGTTGTTGCATATTCGCTGATGTAGCAGCATTCTTAGTGCATCCCTTTAATCAACTATCCTTAAGCGTGTCATACCATAAGGTCGAATTCACAGTTCCCTTCACTACCTTTTCTGCTGCAGCCCTCAAAACATCGGGAAAACGTTCAGCAACGGCACTGGCTGGTGCCACTGTGGGACTCCCCCCCGGGGGGGGTTCAGTACGTGAGGGACAATCGCGGCGAGAGAGCGGGACTAGACTTGGGTGAGACATAGCAGTGTGTGTGTACTACGGTGATGATATATGTAGTGATGGCAATGATGATGGCAATGATGATGGCGATGATGATGGCGATGATGATGGCGATGATGATGGCGACGATGGCAGAGATGATAGATGATGATGATGGTACTCATGAAGTCACAAGGAGGCGTTCTTGACGTCTTTGGATGCTCATTTTTGCTAAATCCTTACGAGCGACACTTGTTGGGACTCCAATCGTAGTGCAGATACTTGCCCCGAATCAATTTGGAGGAGTCCTGTACGCCGGACAGCTTGGTCTTACTGTGCTTCAGACAAAAGTCCAAGGGACCCTCATAGCTACCCAGACTAAAATCAGACTCGTACCACTTGAAGATGGCACTCAGACGGACCCTAGTTCCGTCTACCTGCATACCATTGTGTTCGTCAAGGAATACGCGTGTGCGTTCATCCAAAAACTCGTCAATGTCCTCAGTATCCATCAGACGGCGGGGTAGACGTGGACAAGAGTAAGATGCACAGTTCAGATACATGTGTAAACGAGGATCTTCAAACTCCGGTCGGATTATTTTGTTCTCCAGTGCGTACAAGGTCATCTTCTTGCCGCAGATTGTGTGCTTAGCCATGAAGAAGAAGGACACCTTGTTGTACCATTTTTCGTTCGTATAAGTTGGCTTTTTCTTCATTTGTTCGACAGTAGCCCGCAGACAGACCATGTTGTATGCGTTGCAGAAAAAGGCCATACGCTCCTCTCGGCTCTTGCCTTCTAGATTCGCGGTGGCAACGTACTGGACATTGTGGTTTAGCATTTCCATAGCTGCTGTGTCCTTCATAAGTGCTGCATACTTCACCCAACCATCCTCGGTGATGTACTCTACCGGGAGCTTAAAACCCTTTGTCGACATTTGTAAATGTGGTGACAGTCGCAATACTAAAGATCACCCCGTAGATGTTTCAAAGACAATTCCCCTGAACCACAGGTCTCACTGTAGCTCGTGCGTTACGCTCCTTTAAATACCCCAGGATCTTACATCCACGTATTCTTGGCATCGTAACAAACCAAAGCCTACAACTAGTACACGTGAAAGCACATGATCCACAACCTGCGTCTCCATCAATCCGAAGACAACGCAAGGAAAGCCGGTGCAAGTTGGCGCCAGTCAACCTGCGTAGAGTTTCAAATCCGCTGCTGGGGTTTCCCGCAGGCAAGGGGGAGAAGGTATGTTCGGACGGACCGGAAAGAAATTGTTTTGTTCACACCCCGGAATACTATAGTACATTTAGTACGGAAATACACTTCATCTAAAACACGGGGCGAACGGGACCGAACGATCCCGAGAGATTTTTCTCTCTCGAGGGTATGGGCCCACAAAAACGAAAAAGACCGGTCCAGACAGGCATACCCGTTCACCTCTCTGTGCGCTCTGCATGAACGTTAAGGGCACGACAAAGTCAGCGCATTTTCATGTCCAGCGCAGTTGTGCTTAGATATTGTTGGAAACAATCCCTGCTCCGTCACCACCCGGGGCATGTACCAACGATCGCAAAGGCGGGCTGTGGGCACATATGCGACCCACACCCCGGACACCCCGTGTGAGTTGAGTTGACGTCACAGGCACAGGGAGGGTCAGCGGATGCGACTTCATTGTTGCGTCCGTACGGAATCCCAATCGGATGGCCTCTGTATTGGGGAATAAGGGGATTCTATCCATTCTCATGCATGCGGGTGTGAAAAGGATTTTATTATGCTTTGCAATGAATGGTGTCCGGAGTGGAATGAATGACTTCAAGGCCGCACAATCTCGACCTCGCAACGGCTGGAGATACAATGTGCCATGAGCTGATCAGAATCCACGGTGTCGAAGGTGGACTCGTCTGGGATGGCGATGCGGATGCGGGCGTAGGAGCCCGCACTGTTTCCCTTGACGAAACGGCCCGGGTTCAAGACCGTGGTAGCTTCGGTGGTGTGTGCAAAATAGACCAGGTCGGAAGGTAGGATGAGGACATCTGGCATAGCGGGCACTTCCATTTTTGAGGCTTGCTTCATGTCCACATTGACCTCCAGGTGAGTTGGAAACAATGGGTAATATGACCGCTGGTGCAAAAGATGGGAAGTTAAGCGCTGCATGCGGTTGCTCTTGACTGCGCCGCCCTTGGCCTGGCGGGAAATCTCTTCCCCACTCAGATGCTTTACCACGTCAAAGGTTGCTACGCCGACAACAACTTCATTCAGGCAGAAGGTGAAGGGGTTAGCTATGCAGTGCACGCGTTCGTGTTCCATGGCCAGATCGAGCGCGTTGTACATGGGGGTCGGACAAATGGGCTCGTTGTTGATGTCTTGGGCGGATGGGACTAGTACAACCTGCAGATCCTCGTGGCGCTGCAGAGCTTGTACTAATGGGCCGCTGAAATGCTCAGCTACAAGGTCGGCAACTGTGTGATCCCGGCAAGAAGCCAGCAGAGGATGCGACTCATGCAAAATTGGGCCCAGAACCACCAGGACGGAAGGTACGGTCCTCTCATCGTCGTCAAAGCTGTTTAAAAATTCTTTCCATGGAGTGAATTCCAGCTCGTTGGCGAGGCAGAATGGTCCAGATATGGCGGCGATTTCCATAGGCCGGTAAGGGCCAGCCGGCTCTGCCTTGGTATTCACGCCATCGCCGTAGTAGAAGGCCTTGACACGATGGGAAGGCGTCTTGGGCAGGCTGGGAATGCAACCCGGCAGGATCTGTTTGGCGTGGATACAGCCACCAGTCGGGTTCATACCCTCTACGGCAATCACTTGACCAGGAAAGATTGAGAACGAGGGCACATCGTGGAGATCTAATGTTACCCGGGCACCTCCAGATGAAGCAATGTTTCCTTCGAGCAGGGCACTCACTTCGTTCAGGCGGCCTTCACCATCGCACCAAATGCGGCCACAGTACCAGCCCATGCTGTGGTTGACCGCATTGACGGGCAAGTACTCTTCAATGGGTGGATTAGTCGTGCCCTGCATCTGGATACCCATCTCGTTGATGCGCCAGTCAAGATCCTCACAGATCTCATCCATGCGGTTCCATCCGTAGCGGTAGTCCTCTGTCAGATTGGTACGGCTGTTGTGCACGGTAAAGTCAACCGGAGGACGAGATGTCCGGCTCTGCACATCTTCAGCAATTCCACTTCCGATCTTGTGGTTCATAAGCACCTTTCCGCTCTGCGTCCGCATCTTCATGTACGGAGTATCCCCCAGGGACATGCCGGTCAGAGCCTGTAGGGCTGGCGATGGCGTCGCTTGCCCCAGCACAACGCTAGTGCGAGCGGCCGACGTAGGGGTGCCCTGGGTACTTGTTCCACGCTTACTGGCACTGGTGCTGCCTTCGGCAGGACGCTTCTGTAATGACGACGGGGTCGTTGGGGATGTGTTGTAGCGAACGTCTGCAGCATTGAGGACGCTCTTCGTCCGGTCAGCCATTGGGGTCGAGGAAGATCCCTGGGTTGGTGTGTGGAGGTTGTGCGTCACGCCCATGCCACTCAATTTTCCTGAGAGAGATGCTTTGTTATACACACTTCCCATGGACTTGGCACTCATCGGCGTACTGGCGCTGCCACCTATACCCTTGCTCATGGACCTCTTGTGGGAGTCATAAAGGTGCGTGCGCAGCGCCTCGAAGCCCTCTACAGTGGGTTTGATATTGGCGTTGTAAGCGTAGGCTTCCCATTTTGTGACCAAATCAGCAACACCTATGTAAAAGTTTTCCGCAATGCTCACCGCCACAGCCAGGGCATCATCACTGATGTTTTCGGCACCCAGGGCGCGGAATTCTTCTCGTAGTTCAGCGGTCATCTTCTGAAGCCTTGGGGGCATCGCTCCAGCGGAGACAGCGCCCTGTTCCTGATTCACAACAGCAACCATTCTGATCCGTCTTATACAATCTTGTATCACTATCCAGCCATGTCTTCCTTTCCGGCTATCTCTCCTTTTACCTTCTCGTTGTGATCTTGGCCTGCAACCGTGAGATGCCTTTGCAATGATTAGCAATTCGGAATTCTAGAGCATTCATCTGAAATACGCGTCTTGTCAATGCAGACCTAGGGTGTACCTCAAGCCGGCCCAACGGATCCTGACGTCGAAAGGGCCCTGACCTATTTGGAGGATACACCGCATCTCCGTCTCCATTTCCAATCTGCACCGAACTGTACCCCGTGCATTGCGCGCTCGCTTTCGCGCGCGAAATCAGACCCGCCTTCGCCGTCTCCACGACCTCCTATAAAAGGTCCGGATATAAAAATGTCCAGATTTACATATAATGTATACTCAGATCTATCCGCATGATTGCTCATATTCAGGATAGGCGATCCTACATAAAAAAGCAACAAAGCTGTATCCGGATATATATTTCGTCTGGTCTTTGCCTATGTCGGTGGTTTGTGTTAAATGTACACACTGCAATTGCGCAGTCGCCATGATGAGACCCGCATTGTCCTCTTACTTGCACATCTCAATAGTGAATGGATAGCGATCATCTGTGCTGAATTACTTCACGTATGAGTGTTCGCAAGGTTCTGGATTCTGTCACATTGTTTTCGTTTTCCGCTGTGCGCTAGGAGGCACTCCTATAGTGAATGTACTGAGCGATCCCGTCGTGCTCTCACTATACACACACACGTCCCGCACTCTACACAGAGAGACCTGGGGGTGAATGGCGCGCCCCGGGGCAGAAGTGAGACGCGGTTGGGTTCTTTGTAGCGCGCTCTGGCCGGCAGCAAAGACAAAGGAAAAAGGCGTGGCGCATGTGTGGCATGTGTGACGGGAGCCCCCGGGGGGGGGGGGGGGGGGGGGTGGGTGCGTGACCAAAACCGACCAGCCCCTCGAGGTAAGCGTTAGTTTCCGATAACCAAAGGGCCCAAACAAAGCGAAAAGGCGTATGTGGAGTTTTTCTTTTACTTTCCTTTTTGCTTTTTTCTTTGCGTCTCCCCCCCTCGCGGGCGGGGGGCCTCGCCGCTCCTCTCTAGCCCTACCCGGGTTTTCACCCCTCGTCTCCCACCCATCTCTGTTATTGTTAGTTATTTTTCATATTGTCCACCCCCACCTTCCTGTACACCCCCCACCCCCCTGCTTCTCCTTCTCCCCACCCCCTTCCATTTTTTCTTATTTCAGAAAATACTTTCCTTTATCTGCAAAAGGGGAACAATTCGGAAAAGTGAATCAAGGGAGAAAACAGGAGCCCCGGGAAGGGGGGGGGGCCAAAGTAAGCGCATCAATTTTACTGCTGCCGGGCCTGCAATTTCATTCGCTAGTCTTTTTTCCCTTTTTTGTGGGTTCAAACGCACCGACACCAACCAAAAGCTCAGCACATCGACAACGCGCAGCAAGGGGCACCGGGGACCGACCACTTGTCCGGGGGAAACGATGAGTACGGTGTTTGGGATTGTCTGTGGACATGCGGAACCCCATATGGAAAGAAAAGATTTCATTCCACTCGTCTAGACTGTGGTGCATACTTATGTGATAAGTTTAGGACAAAGGTAGAAGAGCATGGATTTTCATCATTTTATCAAAACTTACCAAATTAAGAATATTCAGTATTTTGTCACTTATTTTATTGACCTTGCTATATTTATCTGTGATCTTCTGAAAAGATCATACCACAATGTTCGGGAATTGCTAGCAGAAAGCTAAGACCGTAATTTAGAAAATCAGAACAAGAGGATTCACCATGGAGCACACCTGGAGATTCTTCAAGGAGCGAAAGAGGCCCATCAATCCCCTCGGTTCCACAAAAGAACTGGACAAGGAAGATCCCAACAGAACATGTGCGACCTGTGATGAAGCCTTGGTAGGAAAGATCTGTACCTGCATTGACTGCGGCAGTGTCCACCATCACACTTGTCATGATCGTAAGGGGAAAGAATGCAAGAAATTCCGTTGCGCAGAATGCTACAATAAGAGCAAACCTCATTTTGAAACATTCAAGGTAAAGAACATTAACTTCCACTCTTACCAGGGATCTCGGGGAGATGTTGTGGGCTCTAGGGCCTCCGTTTCCGCTGTCGCATCAACGCGCACTTCATTGCCTCCAATGGAGTCTCTGCAAAACGTTTTCAACTACAAAAAGATGGCCAAGGAACTGAAGCGTAAGCCCAAGGGACCTGAGGCACAATTCATTGCCAAATTCCGTGCAGATGGCGGTGAGGCAAAGAAGCGGCCAAGTATGCCCCCATTGGTTGACCGGGATAAAGAGTTTGAATACGTCTTTGAGCGGAATGGCGACGACGACGACGACAAGCCTCTGACTCGAGCATCGATGCCTGCGGCTGCCATGCGAAGTCAATTTGAAAGACTCAAGGATGTTGACCTGGAGAGCAGAAGCAGTTCTGCCGCGGCACCGAGCAAGAGCAGTGAGAAAGAAAAGGAATCAAAGGATAAGGAACCCGAAGAGAGTAATTCTCCTGCTCCTGCCCCTCCTGTGGCCGCACCTGTCAAGGAAGCCAGCGGAAAGGACAAAGAAAAGGACTCAGAGAAACCAGAGAAGAAGGAGGAATCAAAGAAGGAAAAGACCAACACAAGGACCTCTGCCATTTTCACATGGAACCACATTCAATCCACAGAAGTTACCCAGCGAGGTGGCAATGAGAACCCGACCTACCAGCCTGTAAAGAAGGCGAAGCCCACCAAGGATAAGGACGCAGGAAAGAGTGGAGACAAAGAACATAAAGCAGACGCTGCAGCAAGGGCTGCCGCCGCTGCTCTGGCAGGAGTCACTGCTTCTGCACCCCAGAGTCAGGCCCCGGGGCCTCCTGCACAAGCCCCCGCAGAGGGTCGGGAAAAGCGGCCGAAGAAGGCCACCGAAAACGGCGATCAAGCGTCAACGAAAAAGCGCAAAACGGCCGATGCTCAGCGTCAGTCAGGGGCCCCGTATGGTGGCGCACCGCCTCTCCCACACTATGCTGCCTACTACGGTCATCCTCCGCCACCCCCGCCTGGCCAGGGTGGGGATCAGGATCAGTCACACCCCCCACAGTACCATGGCCACCAGTACCCGGGGCACTACCCTCCGCCTCCACCACCCCCCAGTGGTGATCAGAACAATGGCGCACCTCAAGAGCAGCGCGGTAGCATCCCTTACTATGCACCTGGCCCGGGCCCGGAGGGTTACTACCCACCTGGCGCTCCTCCTCCGCCTGGCCAAGAAGGTCACGCACACTACAACGGACAGGCTCCGCCTCAGGGTGACCAACGTGGTACGGGACCGCCACCTCCATATGGCTACTACCCTGGGTACGACTACAATCGGATGTACCACGATTACTACTATGGGTATTACTACCGGGGACAAGATCAGCAGCAACAAGACACTCGAAGCAGTTCCGATGACCGGTCAAAATACCCCCATCCGCCTCCACCCCCGGCCGATGGGCGCGGTTACCCGCCGCCACCTCCGGGTCATCATCCACCGCCACCTCCACCAGGACAGTACCCGGGGGCACCACCAAACAGTCACCCTGCTGCACCACCGCCGGGACAATACCCACCACCTGTTCCCACGGCTGCAAACGGTGGCAGTGAAGAAGGCCAACAACAAGCACCGCCCCCTGGTGCGTGGCCTCCACCGCCTCCCCACTATCAATACTACTACGGCTACTACGGGCATCCACCACCACCACCGCAGCAGCAACAACAGCAAACACAGCAGGCCAACAGTGATCACCAAGCTTCCGGCGATGCCAGGCGCAGGTCGTGAAGCGTTGTTGACCCTATGCATATCATAGAAAAAACGAAAACGAATACATGACAAACTTCCCCTCTTCCGTACCGACGTAAGTTGACTGAATCATGCTTTAGTTTTATTTATGTTGATCATTTCCTCATCAATAGCAACCAGTCGTGCCGTTAGTATAGTCGAGTTCGGCGAGTCGTTTCTCCTCGTCCTCAGGCTCCGAAGATGTTGACACGGAGGTGGATTCGTCACAGCTGCTGCTGTCCGTGACAGTTACCATGTTCTGGACCTTGGCAGGAGTTGATACGGAGCCTAGCTTCATTAGCTTCCGTCGTGGCATCAATTCGAGCAGCTCAGGGCATTCCTTGGCAATAGCCGCGCGCCACTTGATTGCCAGCTTCGGACGGCCTTTGAGAACCTTGCGCCAGACGACCGGTAGATTGCTACGGCTGACAAAATTCTGGGTCACCGCAGTAGAATGGTCCAGGTTTATGACGACGTGCCACCAGCCTCCCGGTACAAACATGGTCTCACCGGGCTTCTGCAGCGCAATGATCGGCTTGGGTGCCTTCGGGTCGGCCATGATGGCTGGGTAGACTGTCATGAACCACGTGATTGCCTCCTTTTCCTTCATGCTCCTTGGTTTCACATGCTCCCGCTTCGAATTTGGTGGGAAAAGGGCCCACAGTTTATGCCCACTCAATAGCGAGTTCCACGCTGAAGTACCTAAGGGATCGATATGAATATTGCTACCACTTCGAGCTGGACCCATCACGAACCATTTGTATGGAGGCCGACGCTCTTCCCCAACGTACTTGAACAAATCTTCCGTGAAGTAAGACAGCGGTTTGTAGTCGCCGCGCATCTGTGCCAGTGGGGCATCGTCTTCGCCCACGTTGCCCTCGAAAACATAAAGAGGGGAATCGTCCTGTTGATTGTGAATGTAGTGGAAATAGTACTTCAATTTCAACCTCACCGGATAACCCTCGTCATCCTCACCGATCTTCACCCGGGACTCACTGTAGGTCCCCATCAACTGTTCTGGGTTCCATTTGCCATTGCAGGCCGGCCAGTGATCGAAGCCACCAACGACTATGCATGGCTGATTTGTATCTTCCCAATTTGTTCTGAACTGTTCGGGGCTGCATTGAGAGTATCTCACTCTTGGGCATGTGTCCAACGTTGCCCACTTGCGCAGACTGCCATCCCACTTGGCGGCGTAGCACCTACGAGACCATTCATAGGGTTTGATTTCTGACCTGGCACGCTTCTTTGCCCGCACTACTTTCCGACCTGCCTTGCCATGAAAACGTTCTCGGCGATCCTGTGCCACATAGGGATGCAACAACGAAGGGACCGCCATATTGCGAGTCCATTTACGGCACCATTTATTTCTGTACCACACTTCTAGAGTTCACCCCTGTTCGCTCTTAAATCCGCTCCGTCACTTATATTTGACAGATGAAGGTACAGATCAGTGTGTAACACTCGTGCAACATGGTTTGAATAGTTTTCCGCGGTGGTCTTCTTCGGAGCCGTTTGCCGCGGGCCAGTATAGAGGCCGTCCGTGGCTAGACCATCCCTGGCGGGGCGGCGACACGCGGGTCCCGCCGGCAAGCCCTCTGGGACCGTTCGCGGCCCCCCCCCAACTCTTCTCCGGGTCCTGAACCACCTCGCCCAAGTTAAGTCCGCAGATGCGTGATTACGGGATCTTTCCTCTTTGGGGAGAGCCAGGGGGATTTAAGACTCCCTTTCGGTGAGGCGGAAGTTGGCCGCAGCGGGTCCCATGACCACCGGATAGGTCTGACGTGTCAGTTCCGTCTTACACAGTCCACATGTCGCGGCCTCCATTTATTTGCTTTGTCTGGGACACCAGAGGTACCTAAGGATGTTCGGGGCATAAAAGTATTGAGAGCAGCGTGGGCTAAGCCCATAGGTCAGGTAAAGAATCTTGGTATAAGCCTTTGTGCCCCATCCCATTTGGCAATCCCGCTTGCAACACAATGGGTGGTCCAGGGACAAGGAAAGCCGCTTGGCTGCAACTATTGAATTTCGCCGTAGTGTGCCTTGTGTTGCTTTCTGGTGCTGCAGCAGGACAGGACGGAAAGACGAAGCAGCAGCAGAAACGTAGTCGTCCCGCCAACCTATGGGATGCGAGCCAGTCTTTTGAAATGCGAGTATATATCAGTAGTAGTCCCGAATTCAAAACGGAAGACTGGGTTTCACAGGACAAGGACTTTGCGGGCGGTAAGTATGCATATACACCAGAGGGCCCTCTGAGTTGGGACATTAAAAATGATACTGAGTCTGATGAGAACGTCGAGATACCGCCGATTCCGGAGGTAGGATATGATCTCGAAAGCATTGACGAGAATGGACAGATCCTGGTGGCAAAGCTCACGGATCTGGAGTATCAGACGCCATTTGAAGAGTACATTCATCTACGTTTGAAGTTAAATGACGGTGCCCAGAAAAATGGCACTTTGTATGCTCACGTGGTATCCAGCAAGACTAACCACGAGATTCATCCGCACAACTCCGGGTGGAAGAGCACCAATGCGCAAATTTTGACATCACCTTTGGTACGATACAAGCATCTTCGGTCTGGGCCAAAACTCAAAAACTTATTATCGGGTGCGGCTAACAAAACAATGGAGAACGGGACTATTGTCGAGCAGACTCCAGAGGAAGAGGAAGACTACAATCCGATTCTGAGTCACTGGCACAACAACCTGACCATCGCCTACGTTGAGGACCCAAATCAGAACACACTTCCTCAGCTTTCACCCACCATGAGGAAGAATTTGACTTGGAACCGTACGGCTGGCGGATATATGCCGCTGGTATGGCGTAACGAGTTTTGGACCTTCAAGGAGGACATGAAGCCTATCAATAGCACTGTACTTGAGGTAGACCTCTACATATGCGCTTACCACCTTTCCATCTGGCATTGGCAAATGATGGTCTCTATGGACGAGAGCTTTGGACTGCACCACGAGTGGGGAACCATGAACGAGGATGAACCGGAAGAATTCAAACGGATGCTACTGGACACAGATCCATGGCTGTTGGGTATCACTTTCGTCGTTTCAATTTTGCATACGATCTTTGACTTCTTGGCATTCAAGAACGATATTCAGTACTGGCGGAAACGAAAGACTGTCAAAGGAATTTCCGTTCGGACGTTGTTCACCAACCTTGGCATGCAGGTCATTATTTTCCTCTACCTCCTGGACAATGACACCTCATATTTAATTCTAATGTCCAACTTTGTCGGGTTATTCATCGACTTTTGGAAGGCTGGAAAGGCGGCCAACATCTCTCTAGACTACCAAAACAAGTACTTTGGTATCATTCCTGCTGTTAGAGTAGAGGACCACGCATCCTACGCGAAATCTAAGACAAAGGAGTTTGATGATTTAGCCTTCTCATACTTGAGCTACGCCTTGTACCCGATCGTCGTGATTTACTCCGTCTACAGCTTGATGTACAACGAGCACAAGAGCTGGTACTCCTTCATCTTGAACACCGTTGTCGGCATCATCTACATGTTTGGTTTCATCATGATGACTCCCCAATTGTTCATCAATTACAAGTTGAAATCGGTGGCTCATCTGCCATGGCGCATGTTGACGTATCGTGCGTTGAACACATTCATTGATGATCTTTTCGCATTCATCATCAAGATGCCTTTGTTACATCGTCTGGCCTGCTTCAGAGACGACCTCATCTTCTTCATCTATCTCTATCAGCGGTACATCTATCCTGTGGACCCCAACCGTCGATTTGACGAAGATGATGGAACGCAAGAACCAAGTGAGGCTAGTGAGGGCAAACCACTGCTCCAGAACGGCGAGAAACAGCCTGCAGAGTCAAAGAAGGACAAATGAGTCCGCTCTCTTCTAACCCGAACAATAGACGCCTGCATAAAGTATGATGGTGTATCCATACAAACATCTTTGTCTCCCCGGCCAACCGCAACAGATGATCGCTGAAGACTACATCTTCCTCGTTCATCTCAGAAGCCACATCCTCCCACCACCAGCTTATCTTGACCCCATGCCCGGCACCGAGTCGCGTGGGGGGAAGGGGGGGGGGGGGGCGGGGGGCGAGTGGCTCGCCCCGGGATATACGAGGCAGGGACAATCGGCAGCTTCGGTGGCTACTTGATGAAAGTGGATTTCGCTGTGAAGCACCTTCATTGATAAGGCTGTGCTCATATGGGCTCATTTAGAACATGTCCTGCGAAATCTGAGTGCCAATGCTGATGATCATGCAGGTTCGACTACCCGAGACATGATCCGCCACTTGAGGTCTCACTTCCGACCGGCAGAGCGGCCGGTGCAGACATGGTTCCCGGGACACATGGACAAAAGTCTTAAGAAAATACAAGCACAAGTCTATGAGCGTGTTGATGTGGTCGTGGAAGTACATGACGCACGGATACCTTTTCATTACCGCAGTAAAACACTCGATCTCGTGGCCATGGCAAAGCCAAGACTGTTGGTTCTGAACAAGCGGGATCTGGCAGACCGCAGCCTGGAACCAATGATCATCGAGAGATATATTAACGAAGCGAACACGGACGTGCTTTTCACAGACTCCCTAGGGAAAGATTTTCAAGGAAAGCAAGATGAAAATTTGAAAGAAATCTTGGAATGGATCGCAGACACTTCAGTCGCCAACCCGCGTCGCTTGCCATACGGTAAGAGACATGCCATCGGGAGCGGAAGTGACCCATCCCATGTGGTACCTGCGCTGGGATCGGGACGCAAACAGCAGTATCATCCACGTATCACAAGACAACTGGAGACCATCCGGGCGGCAGCTCTGCAGCGGACAAAGAGCGAGGACAGCCGATCCGCCCCTCCTGCTCTGCGCGGGTCGTTCAGGTACAACTGCATGGTGGTCGGGATTCCCAATGTGGGTAAATCAACGCTCATCAACAAACTTCGCAATGTCGGCATGGGTCGCAAGGGCAGCCTCAAGACAGCACCACAGCCGGGAGTGACCAAGAGCGTTGAGAATGGCATTGTGGTGCTCCAGGATCCCCCAGTGCAACTCCTGGACACACCAGGCATTGTGGAGCCCTTAGTGCCAAATAGGAAGGCTGGATTGACTCTCAGTATGCTGGGATCGATTGATGAATTGGTCTGTGGATGGTGGGAAATTTGCGACTATCTGTTATTTGTCCTCAATCGGCATGGGATGCTTCGGTATGCAGAGATTCTTGACATTGAGCCAACGGACAGTATTCACGAACTCACAACTGGCGTGGCGTACCGGCTGAATCTACAAAAGATGCACACTAACACGGGCAGACCACAGAACCGTAAGAGCGCTGAAGCCATTGACGCCACAGATCTGGATGTGGACGAGGCAGCCAAACAGTTTGTGCGTATGTTCAGACGGGGCGATTTTGGGCCAATCAGCCTAGTAAGGGGCTAAGAGCAACTAATTAAACAAGCAACGAGCAGTATGTATAATAGAAATTGGACTATTCCCCTCTTACATTATGTCGTGTATGCAATCTTCTCAATGTCCGTGCGATGCATTTCAGAGTGGGCAGCTTTCTTCCAGTCCGCAAAGTACTTGTCCATAACAGCAGTGAGACCGGCCTTCTCGTCCTCATCACAGTCCTTGCGGTCCACGTACATGGCAACAACGTATATAAAGGCATCCCGCAACCGATGCGCCTCTTCAGCAGCGTCTCCGTTTCCTGTATAGGTACCATCACCAGTGGATATGCTCTGGTCCTGGAGACGCTTGCTCAATAGTTCGGCGTACCTTGCCGCATTTGGGACAATCAACAGCTGTACAATCAATGGTCCCAAGGCATGTAAGCCTAACAGGGCACCATAGTGGCTAGTCATGGCCTTATCGGGATCCAGCAGGGCAGTCACTAGAGTCTTGCCCACGCGCGGCTTCAGATTCGGGTACTGCTTACCGTAGCGGTCACAGACCCTTCCCACCAGCTCCGCACTGAACCGCCGCAGAGTCCAGTGGTCCTGCTTGGCACTTCTACAGAGGCGCTTGCTGACCAGACATGTTAGTACGCAGGGCATGATTTTGTGGAGATAAGGATCATGGTAAAGAGACTCATTCTGCACAATGGCATCAATGGCCATCATCATGCGGCAAAGCATGGGCAGATTACGAAGATTGGCACTGATCTTGTCTTCAATGAAAGAGATGAGGTATGGCAGTAGCTGTTGCAAGCCGACATCCTTCCGCAGAGTCTTCAGTGCTGTCTGGCACAGCTTCGTATCACCATCTACAAGTCCATTGGTGACATGCTTAAAGTAGAATTGCAGTTCTTTGCTGAGAGTGTGGTCTTTGATCGGGCGTACCTCTACGTTCTTCTTCAGTTGGGCACTATCACCAGTCTTGTTTGCCGAGTCAGCACCTTCCTCAACCTTGTTCATATTGATCACTCCTCGTTTCACGTCCTCATATACAGATGGGTTCTCTGGAATATTGGGCATATGTCCATTGATTGCAAGCCAATGGGCTTTCCAAGTGACGTCAAAAGGTAGTCCCGGTGTAGGTGCCTTGATCACGTCCTCCAGACTGACTTCTAGATCATCCGCAAAGTATAGAGTCTCACTCCCTTTGGCTGTGCTCACCTGCGCTTCTTTAGTCTCTGAATTTCCCGCGCCGGCGGCATCGGTGCCTGTTGCGTCCGAGTTGCCTTGTACGGTCGTAGATGACTTCTGTGCAGACTCTCCGTGGGAGGCCCGGAATTCTAAGTCCTGGAGAGTAACCCGACTGGTACCTTCGTGCCGACCACCACTAATCATTTGTGGATGAACCTTGCCAATTGTCTTGCTTTGTAACGTGCTGAATCCATAAAGCGGTTCAAAACGATATGACTCCAAAGCGGCGTTGACGTCTTTGGTCAACAGTTTCCTGCGCTTACTGTGAGATGCAAACTTCAGGGACTCCTGTACAATGTCTCGCAGCCGATACTCAAGATCAGGGACCAGAGTCTGAGCAACCTCATTGGACAAAGAAATCCCTAAGGAATCTGCGAAGCCCTTCACAGCTTCTCGACTGTGCTTTGACATGATTTATATGTATATTTGAGCGAGCTCTTTAACCGTATCCTTTCCGCATTACAAAACACTCCGTTCACATTTAGTCCGTTCAAATGGTCGCATACTTCTTTTACATCATTTTAGTGCCTAAATTGCACAAGTTCACTGAAATACCTGTCATTACAAAATTTATTTCCATGAGTCCGAGAACGCGCTCAAAAACACGATGCGCCCGCGTTTCCCCCCTCCCCCTTTTGCCCCGGGCCCAGGGGGGGACCGGGGGAGCGCGGGGTGGCGGCGGCACACTAGTTCGAAGAAGTTCGATGATAACGTCAGGAACGGTCCCTCCTTCGATTCTACAGGCGGACGACAATGTTGAGATCACCCAGTTGGACACACAGTTTCCGATAGGGAACAGTCTGTACGCGAATGCACTTTCAATTGTCAATAACACCTAGAGCGAACTCCTCAGCCACGACCTCGAACTTGTTACGAGCGCCTTCGATCTGCTTCAGGAAGCGCTCTTGCTCAGCCTCATGGTGGTCATCGCCGGATCTGCCTGGTTGGCCGCTCAGACTTGACATGTTCAGCAGTCGCTGATACTCCTCATCGCACTGCATACAGACCGGGTTGTCCTCATTCAGACAACGATCATGGTAAGAGTGCCCGCAAAGGAAATGTACCACAGGAAGTTCCAGGGGCAGACGACAAGCTTTGCACTTGCCGAGGTGGAAAGTTTTTGCCTTGGTCTGTAAGTCTTCGAGCTGAGTCTCCAGATCCCGGTTTTTCTCTGCCAATTCACGGATGGTCTCCTCGTCAGAGGCAAGACGACCGTTGCTGTCATTGAACCAGCGCAAGAGGAAGTCCCTCACCACAGTGATGCTAATATTTGGTGCCTTGATCAATAGTTTGACCATTTGGAACGGAGTCATAGTTTCCTGCCGTTCAATGGTGACCAGCATCTCTGAAATGATTGCATTTGCATCCGCTGGTTCCTCAATGTTGGTGGAAAAATGTGTAAGGGCCTTGCTCCACAGCGACAAGTCCTGTGCGCCATACCGCGTACAGGTCCTCAGGATTGCCTCCGTGTCCCGCAGGCGAATGTGAAGATCCAAAATCTGAGAGTACATGTGGTTTGTCTCCAGCAAATAGATAAGCCCCTCGCTAAAGTCGTTCTGTCCACAGATGAGAAGTGCCTGGTTCGGGTCATAGGCACAGTCTTCGTCCTTCAGTAACTTCAGTGCCTCTGCTTGCCGCTCTTTCTTTTCTGACTTTGATCCTGCGATATCAGGGCGCAGGTAAAGCTCCAGCAGAACGTTGACCACAGGCGCGTAGTGCCGGTGGTTGGCAGCGTGAACTGTCTCGGCAAAGGTCAAGAACTGTGCTGCGTGCTTGACAAAGACGTGGAAGAACTCTTCTGGTTTTGCACGCTTCCCATTCTCCTGAATCAGCAGCTCCGCTTCGTGACGTTTGGAGAAAGGAATGGCATACTGCAGATCCTCGCTGATCTCGGTGGGACCAGGCCAAGTGGAGCAGAGGTCGATAAGAATCTTCACAGTCTGTTCTTCATCTTGCTCGATCAGAAAGACACCGTGGATTCGCAAAAAGTATGCGGCAATCTGCAGAGGAAGGCTCTGCAGGTATTCGAGCGCCTTGGACCCTTCCTTCAGGTCGTAGACGGATATGGTAATGAACCAGTCGACATTGTGGAAGCGCCTCGCCACATTCAGTGCCAGGGACAGGAATCCACTATTACGCAAGGCTTTGATCGCACTATTCACGTCGAAGCTTGGGTACGTTTGCGTTGTTTGCTTGGCTCCATGCTCGTCCTCACCACCTGTCTTCGTTGTGGTCAGAAACCCTTCCAGTTGTTCCGCCTTACCGAGGCGTGTGTAGCACTGCAGCAGCAGTGTCGTGTGTGTCGGTCCCGCGGCGCTCTTGTCGTGGAGGACCTGCAGGTATTGGATCAACGGTTCTAGAGCCTGGATGTCAAGATACTTCTTGATCACGTAAGATGGTTCCAAGACACCGATTGTCTTTGTGTACTGGATCATGGCACCTTCGGTGTCTCCCTTTGAATACAAATAATCACCGTACTGCTTGAATACTTCGTAAACTGCTTGTGTGTCGTAATTCTGGCTTGACGATGCCAATTCAATTGCCAATGGATACAAAGACTTCTTGAATAGAATGTTTAGCTTGGTTTGCGTGTCCTGTTCATCCAATTGCATCATAATACCACTGCTATTGATAATGTGCAGGAAACCCCATTCCTTTACGATGAAGGCAATGTCATCGAACTTGCTCTGATAGGCGACATATTTCCGATTGATGTCGTAGATGGTGAGGACATTTCTTCCGCTGCCTTCGCGCGCCCCCAGCATGGATCCGCTTGACAGCTTCCCATCCACTGTTGCCAACACCAGATAGTCTCGAAACCAGGCTACCGAACGCTTGGTGCCATCAAACGCAAAACAAGGACCCAACCCATCGACGTTGTAGAAGAAGACGGCCTCCTTGCGAGCCACGATCAGGTCATTTTCGTTGAAGACGCCCTCTGCCAGCGTGGTGCACTGCATCTCTGCGCCTGACATGTCGAGTGTTTCGTACTGTACATTGTTGCGACCGCGAATCGTGAGGACTCCGGTTTCCGATTCTGTGGTAATGTAGAGATAGACGGTGCTCTGCGAATTGTTGACCGGTCCACGCCGGATAGTGACAAATTTCAGCGATGTAATCTTGTCTCCGGGCTGGCTAAAAACGACTGACTTACTCGGGTTCCTTTCGCGTAGAATGTTGCCAAGGATCAGCACTACATGACCATCATCGTAGCCTAGGGCTGTCATGGAGGCAGTGGCTGTGCAAGCAAAGCAGACTACTTGCCCTCTCCCTTCCTTCAGTTTGTCTACCCGGAACGAACGCACCAACTGAGGGGCGTGACCGTCCTCAGGCTGCGCATCCGCAAAGTCCCAGGCCTTGAGATACTTGTGGTTATGCCCTCCTGGTGCCTCAACGTCCTCAATATCTCCTTCCAGCGTGACAAGTGTGTGAGATTGTTGCAGTGCAAACATTGAGAGAATCGGGTTTTCGTGTGCCTGTACGGACACGCATTCAAAGGATCTGTTAAGAGTGTGCAGAGTGCCATAGTTGTCTCCCAATGCGAGGAACCCAGACGTGCCTGCAGCTGCAGTGAATCTGGCTCCCTGTGTCGTCTGACAAACAGTGTGCAACTGTAAACTTGCATCTGTCCTGGACAGAGCCTTTGGTTCAAAGAAATTGAACTTGCGCCACTGGCTTAGCGCGGGCATTTTGGAACCTGTCTTCACTATAGTTTACATGCCTCCCAAATGCTATGTCTCGTTATTGATTCATGGTTCGATCCATGCCCTTTCCGCATTTTGAGGAACGCCGTGGTGGTAATTGGCATGATCTAAATGTTGGATATATAATACCTTTCCAAAAAGGGCGAACTTCTGTGTTTCCTCTTACAAAAGACCGCCAGCTGGGGATACCTGGGCTTGGAAGTGAGTTGGGGCTTTCAACAGCCACCTCCCAGCCTCCCGCGGCCCCCCGGGGGGGGGGGTCCAGAGAATCTAGGGAAAGGAAAAGGGCTGTTGAACAATGGCATTCACGGGTTTAGACGATGTGTTCACCCATACCACAGTAACCTATTATTTTTGAGAAACGAACTATGTGCTCTTAACGGCCCTAACGTGATGAAAAACGATCTATTCAACAAGAATCTGATAATGATAGGATTGAGACTCTAGTGTGCTTCATGCCCCTGATCCTGGAGGAGCGTAGAATTGCGGCTGCTGGCTCGGATCGTACTGCTGCGGGGGCGGTACCTGTTGGTGCTGAGGCAGCGATGACTGTTGTCCAGCAACCGGGGCTCCCTGATGTTGTTGCGATGGTCGTACGTGCTGCTGGTGCTCCTGGCCTCCAGTGGGTGCGTAACCTTGCGGTGCACCATTACCGGGCCCCGGGTAATAGGACTGCTGGCCACCTTGGCCTTCTCCTTGCGGAGGTGCTCCAAAACCGGGCTGCGGTTGGTAGTACTGCTGTTGCTGTTGCTGTGGAGGCAAGCCACCGGCAGCTCCGTAGCCACTGTCATAGCCACCATAACCGCCACCGTAGCCAGCCTGCACTGGCTGTCCCCGCATGAGTTTGTCGTACATGCTCAACGCCATGCAGAATTTGTCGTTAATGATCTCAAGGTCCTGCTTCTTCCTCTCAAGCTCGTCAACATCAGAAAGGATGACACTGCGATAAGTCATAATCTCCTGGTACTGATTCTCAATGTCCTGATCATCACGTTCTGTCATGCGGGTCACATCGGTGGTATTGATCTTCTGCATGAGGTTGTCAATCTTGGTTTCGTCAACTACCAATTGCGGTTGAACCTGAGCAGCACCCGATCCATCCCCAGTGTACGGCGTTACATAGTTTGAAGGAAAGAGACCTTTCTTGCTCTTCAATTCTCCGTACCACCAACCCTCGTTGGAGTCATCGAGCAGTACAATGACCTCGTCCTTTTTGAAGCTCAATTCTCCATCTTCGATAGCTTGGAAATCAAACAGAGCCTGTACCCTCTTCTTGTTATCTCCTGCTCCTGATTTTTTTTCTGCAGCTTTCATATTGTACAACTTCTCGCCTGTAGCCTTCTTGTTCTTCTTGCTCTTCTTTTTCTGGGCCTCCGCCTCTGCCAAGGACCTTCGAATGGCCTCCGCAAGATCGTCCTCTTCCTGTTTCGAGGACGCACCGCCAGCTGCCGCACCGCTTGAAGAGTATCCTCCACCAGAAGCCCCCCGGGCTGGTACTTTCGGGCCATTCCGAGGGAAGTCATGACCCTCACTACTGAGGTCCCAATACAAGTTCAGCAATGAGGAGTGGTTAGTACCGTATTCGGAGGCCCATTTCTGCAGCATTTCCTTCGATTTGTCACACACGGCAGGATCTGTGTTGGTACGCAGCGCAAGAAGGGTCTTGTAGTTTTTTACACCTTCAGAATTGAATGCGACCCGAATAAATTTATCACCAACGTTGTCTACCAGCACTCCAAGCAGAGTTAGTCCCTTTACCGAGCTCTTGACATTCTCCTTGCTTGTCACCTTCTCCCAAACTGCTTTGTATGCTTTCTGCGTGCCATCCGAGGATGCGGCCTGTACCTTATCAACTAATTCGAGGTATAAAGCCCAGTCCTCGTCATTTTTTGACGGATCCGTTGCTCTCTGCACGGCACCAGTAAATGGGTTCGACATTGCTGGTTTCTGGGTGGCTTTGAGTCCAATTAGCCATTCGATGTCGTATGTATTCTCTGTGCGGCCCATCTACCTACCAATAGAGTAAACATACAAGTCTAATGTACCTTAGCAATGATTTTGCTGCAGGAAGGCCGCTGCAGCGGTCTGTTTTCAGTGAGTCGCAACGGATTTCCGAGCTATTTGTAGCGAGCTGCACCCGCTCCATCCCCCCTACCCCTTGCGGGATACTTTCTTTGCAATTGGGACGCTGCCACTCTGCAGCTTGAGTTGTCATTATTGAATGTTTTTGCTTTTCCAAGCCCCCACTTGCCGGCAACTGCAGATGCAGCTAACCCAAGTCGCGAAAGCAATGAGAGGGGGCTAAACCTCCCAAACTGCGGGTTTTCCACAGCCAAGCAGGATATGGACCGTATCATAGCCGTCGAAAATTCGATTCCCTCCCGGGGTCTAAGATGGCCCTTGGCGGTCTACCTTTTGGAGAAAGTGAATGTTCTGGAGTAAGTTTACGAGCATATACGGAGTGCCACTCTGTATGATAAAGTTCACCGAAACTCTTGGGAGGCGTATAATTGCAGTATTGGGAGCAATGGGACCGCTTGGAGACGGAGGACGGGTACACTGCTGCGGGCCGTGTCTGCCAGCGATAGACCGGAATTGATCATGTCCCATTTCGTGGTGCACAGGCATCGAGGGAGCACGTATTATCCTTTCGGAGTCTGTAGATCGGGCTGTTCATGCAGTTCGCTTAAAATGCTGAGGAGCTTAGCCATAATTTCTTTATGAGTTGTGATTGTGGTATGGTCTAGCTTTGGTTCTTGTTACCGCATCCACTGCTGGCCACCAAAGGACATGTTGGCTCTTCCCATGGAACCCATGATCTGTGCCTTGATCATCTGACCGGCCGGAGTGTTGTCCAGCTTGCGCATAATGTCTTCTGGCATATCAACGATCGATTTGTCGATTCCGGTCCCAGTCAAAAATTCCGCCACGTCATTGCTAAAGTTGTTGCAGTTGTTGCTGAATAGATCATACGTGCCAAGGCTGTACTTGTGTTTTATGTCCTCAAGGAAATCCTGGAGAACTTCCATGGGGATCATAGTGTTTCCAAGTTGTACCTTCTTCTGGGGCTGACCAAGAGATGTGCGACCAGGTGAAGACTTCATCACGCCTTCTCCACCAAAGTAGACCTCTTCCTCATGGACCACTATGGCAGTGTGCCAGATCCCATCCAGACGCTCCCCCAGGAACATTTCCGAAAGGGCAGGGGCCATGCCAAAGGAAAGGTCGTAGATATAGAGTTCGACCGGCACTGATGGTTCTTCACTCGACATGGTTTGCTGATTTCTTCTTGTTTCTATGCTAATAGTTTCACGAATAAACAAGACTACATCTGTCTTTGCAGTTAAACTAACATTATCCCAAATATCTGCAACGGCCACGTATCAACAACCAAGGCTCTTCTAGCGCCTACGTGGCGTGCGCGTCTGGTCGCGCTCCAGTGTTCCCGAACACAACTCACCTCCACAAACCCGCACAACTCAGTGCCCACTGGGGGAAGAAGGGGGGGAGGGCAGTTGCTGCGGAAGGGAAACGGAAAACGGCATTCGCTATTGAAGACAATGTTGCACGTCCTTCTGCTGCATTTGAAGGCGAGTCGTTACCGCAAACTTCTGATGGGTATCCATTTGGGTCCCAAAGTGCCCAGCAAGACATCCAGCCGTGGTTCACTCTCTCCCTGAAGGCTTCAGTAGAGCTTGAGATGTCCGGTAATCTCATTCACGTCAGCCACTGCCCCCGGCCCAATGCAAACGACCGTGGCAGTACCACTAGCGATCTGTGTATGGCCGGCATCGTGAATAACAGTGGCCGGCAGTCCGATTGCCCGGGCCTTTCGCTCGAGATCATACAAGGAATTTTCATCACCGGGTGCTTTCAGAGTGATCTTGGCCTGACCGTATCGTTCCCAACTTTCAAGAGCCTGGGATGCGTGGTCCAGGCACCAGCTGTAGTTAGCCATGCAGCCATGACAGCACTGGGCCACAATCTTGCCCTTGCCCATACCCAGGTCGGTACGGATCACCAGCACCATCTTGTGCTCACCCAGGTACTCCCCTTTCTTTCGTCTCTTTTCACGTTCTGTTTTGAGCTGGATTGCTGCTTCCCGGCCTCCGAACCTGGCCGACGCTCCGAACAGGCTGTTGACGGCGTAGCCGAGCGCGATCCCCGCCACCAAGGTGCCCACCGTCGTGGAATTGAACAGGTCCGCCATGATTTTGTATGTCCTCATCGTCTTATGCTTGTTCGTCGTAGCTCAATGAGTGCAGGTGTCCCTAAAATACCTTCTCTTGTGTAAACTGCTCGTCCGGTGGTCCTTGTGCGCGTGGGTGGAGGACTTCTATGCGGGTATAATAATCAATAAAAACACAAAGTTTTTTGATTATTGGATTGTACTAATCAAAATCACAAAGAGTGTTGGTTCGCCATTGGCGCCAGAGATTCAAAAAATGGACTCCAAGATAAATATTGTGTCCGGTGGGGTCCAGAAAAAAGGACTCCGAGGATAGGCAGGCCAAGCATTTCGGAATAGTGAGGGAGACCACCACATGCAGCCCGAGCCAAGCTCGGAGGGAAAAAGGAATGAGGAGGAGGAACCTGGTTGTCAATATGGGTCCGCATTCATGATTGATCATCTCATGTCTTTCGTCTCCAACTGAACTCTCTCCAAAGCGACCATCTATCATTTATCCTATATCAATTTTCTATCGCTACTCCTTGTGTGTGATCCCTGAATCGGCACAATTCCTTGCTGCTACGTGTAGCAATCAAATTCGGCTGACTACGGTTCATGTAGCCGTCACGTTGTTCCGCAATTCCACCCCCAACCCGGCGGAAACAAAGGTTGGAGTAGAAATCATGGACGATGCTTTGAGTAGAAATTTTGATAAGAAACATTCACATGCGAAACAAACGACGCTCTCATCACTGTGCTACCGATCGCCGTAAGATACATTCCTGAGAGCAAGGGAGGGACTGGTTGACGGCAATCCCCTGCTTTGTCTCGTGCCTAGTGTCCGTCGTGCCCTTGGTCCAGAATTGACAGCAACAAAACACGAAGACCGTGTCTCACTTGATGAACCACCGAAACGAATAAATTCATTTATGTCAATTTCTTTTCTGTTCAATCGGGAGAAGTGGAAGCAGGTGCAGCCCACTTATCGCAACACTCAATCGAACACCCGCCCATCACCAGCCGCCACCAGCTTTGTATGCTACATTCTTGGGTAACTGCTTCCAAGCTCCGATAGGGACAATATCAGGTCACAAAGTACATGAGGCTATGTCACAGAATTGAGCTTTCTTCCTACTGTCGGACTTTTATATGTACACGCATCAACTGGATAAATCAGGTAGGCTCTGGTCGACTATGAAAGAAGGAGGTCAGCATTTCGAAAGTCCAAAATGTTTTTGGTCTAGTTGCTGGTGGATGACATCCTCGCCTCAAAACATGTGTAACCCATGTTCAAAAAGAAAAGGTTGTGCCTCTTCCCTTACTCCTGTGTCCTAAATGACAAAGTCTCAACCAACTTCCTAGCCGACATTGTGACAAAACTCCATCTACATATATCTGCACTGCGCGTCTAAGGGTATACTATGGTGTAATTCATCCCACCTTTGGGACCTCTTGTCAACCGTCGAAACCCTCCCACTAATCCCGTTCAAACACGGTGAACAGGCATCTTCTCCTGGGGTGTCGCTCGACCAGGATGGGGCAATCCGTTCCCCGACCGGTGGATGCTGTTCGCTGCAGTACGGAGTGTTGGACAGGTATTGTCCAGTCCCTGGGCCTCTAGAATGGGTTCCCTTGGATGTCCTCTTAAACCCTTATTTGATCGCCAAGCAATAATTGGCGCAATTAGCACGCACGCACTCATCCGGAAACACCAAAAGGCCTAGTCCCTTTTTACTTCCCTCCTCCCTCCCACTTCTTCTCCTTTGTTTAATTTCTTCCCTTCGTCTCTCCTTCTCTCCTTCTTCACACCTCCGCTGAAGATACTACTGTACCCATTAACTGCGGGCCCCGTCCTGGATATTTTTTCGATCTCGTATCAAAGAAGTATTGAAGTTTGCAGTCATATCAGTCGCAGAGGGCCCGCCGCAGGCATTGGATGAAGGACCCAGGTACTCAGAGACATACGAGGAACCGTACGTTGCATTCAAGTGTGCATGCGGTACCAGTGACTCCATGGAACCAACAGATTCTTGTCTTGTTGGTCCTGCACATCATAGCGCAATGTATGGGTGCCTGCATGCTAAGTGTCGATGCCATCCATTCCTCTTCCATAGATTCATATGCTTTCCCTCATGCTCTTAGGATGATCCTGGATGAGTACATGTGCGTACTGCTCTTCTGGCTATCATGCCACTATTTTCATAATTTAGCCTTTTGCAGCATCCACGTTCCGTAGGAGATGACTTGATGATTTGGTCCGGAATGTATTCAAACAGTTTCCTTTCCTTGCCAGGGCAGAGACTTGGGTACAGTTGGCAAGGGCACTGATGTACGGAACGAGGAGATGTGTGCGGGATCATTGGCGGCTCCTCACCGACGCCAGGGGGGCGAGATCCGAGCGACTATGTTCCTTGCATTGATCGCATCTCGGATCCTCACAATTACTCCTTTCCTGGCTTTAAACCTTCGGTGCTGTATTCCAGGGGTTGAAACTCGGGAATGGCGATGAAACTGCCGCCGTCCATGGCCAGCCGAAAAACCTTCACCGTTTACCACATCAAGCACTGAATTGTAATGGCTTTATGAAATAAGACGTTTACCGATCTTCCCTCGCTATGCTTTCTCCCGGGATGATTGATGGTGAAAGAAAGGGGAAACTACTGCTTCTGCTCAACTGGTGTGTGCACTTTATTGTGCATTGATCACCCAGTGACCCGAAATTCGATTATCACAGCGCTCACACATACACTCTCTTCTCCTCCAATTAGTGTTTCTCTTGTTACTTCATCGGAAATTCCCAGCGACGTGGAGAGTCAGAGCAATACGATGACCATCCGCTGCGGGCGCACGCAGCCATTGGGAGATAAACTTCATCAACTCCACGGACAGTGTTCGTTACCAACATAATCAAAGGCCAAGCTTTTGATCTCTCAATAGTTTCTCTGTTTTCAAGAGTCAATAGTACTTTGACCATTGACACAAAACGATGTTACTTTTTTCAATACCAGAACAAATCCAATGATTGCATTCAAAGCGGACTAGGACATTACCCCATTGAAAGTGAGGGCAGTATTGCGCGCACATGGAATTTTAATTGGTTCGATCCGCTCTTCTGATGTCTTTCGCCCCGCTCCGCCTCCCCCGCCCCGGGGGGGACCTTCCCGGACACGGTCTAAGAGACAAACGCGAGCAAGAGCATGTCTGAGAATATAGAGAACGAATGGGTCCCTTCAGGAGCCCCGCGGGGAGGAGGGTTGGGGTTTGGACGGTGTGATTGTGTTGGGGAGCGGAAAACAAATATACTGGGAGAATTTGAGGTCCGCACGCACTGGGATAGGAGAACTCATGTGGAGAACAGCTACCAATCAACAATAGCATCTCTATAGTGAGAATATGTAATAATTCTCGTGCGCTCTGGAGGCAAGTTCTCCTTCGGTCCCCGCTTTTCTGACACGCCAATGAAGAAATTTCAAGAATTGGCGAACTTGCGAAGCCCCGCCCCGGCTCGTTGGGGTGGGTGATGGCATCCTGCACATATGCGCACCCATCCACCCAAATCCCACACACGAAGATATTGGGCTACTCTGACTCACCCCTTTCGAAGAATTTCTCCACCACAGACGACACAGTGAGAGCTGAGCACGATATCCGGTTTGGCCTACGTGGTCCTCGCAGTCTATCTGTTGCAGATCGTAGTCGACAGTGGGATTTTGTGCGCGAAAACTTTCTTCCACTGAAGACCCCGTCCTCCTCTCTTAACAGTGTGTCTTGTTCGGAGTGTCCCGTTCGCTTGGCCGTCAATCCGTTCGCCTCCTCTGCCTCCTTGATCGACAGAATGCCGGGAAGTTCGAAGTGTTGAGTTCCGATGGTTGCTGTGCTGCTGTCAGTTTGTGCCGACAGTGTGTGAGAGATGTAATAGAGTCACGGGAACTCTGTTCTTGCGAACTTTCAATGCATGTCTCTCAAAGTGCTCTGAAGTCGGTGATTGGACGGACTGGATCATCAATACAATACAAGACAGCAACCTCCTGGGTCAGTTGGTGACTTACCAGGATCCTAAGTCAATGAGCACGACCAAACGACCGAGATGTGGCTCCCGTCTCCACAAGATGGGTTCGTGTTCATCAGTCGTGACGCTAAACCGTAGACGACTTTCAACCCACTCGTTTATGAGCACCCAGTCAACAGAGCCATTTCGTGCTGCGAGTATCAAGCTTTTCGCCACAGGTGCGGTGCGTCACATCATCCGCGTATAGGGAGACCGTTGTGTCTCTTTACCTACTTACATTCTAGCAGCATGTACCTGGATCAATTACCGTTCGTTGTGGCTAAATGTCCCACTTTGGTATGATATCCGGTGTCCAATATCCCTAAAAGTTTAGACAGGCAGTAGGATGCTGCGCCTTTTGTTCATGCCTTGTGATTCACTCTTGATGTGCTCCTCTGATCGTCGCGGTTCCTTCTGGTGTGTTGTGAAAGTTAGAGTTCCTGAGAATTCATCACAAAGCCTGAGTGACCCTCGTCAAGGCCAGCGAGAACTTCGTTGTGATACCCTACATGTAATGCGATGTGTACCAAATTGGTTCTGCCCTGCTGGACGGGCCCAAGCAGTCATAGTTGCAGTCTATGGAACTGGCTCCGCTCCCGTCGGATTTCTAGAAACCAAAACAACGCTCCGCTGTTACGCTTCCTTGAACCTGGCCTAGTACTTACTGAGGACTAGTGTAGTGGACCAACTGTTGAAATAGTCTACTGAAGTGCGACAATACTATTAGAAAGAAGGATTCAGACCCCGTGCGCTACTGCTTAAACCTCATAATGACGTTGATTGCAGTGCTGTAGTGCCATATATTTTTTATATAAATTGGGACTCGAGGACGATTTTGGCTCCGTTGAAGTTTCAGAGTGCGGGACTGGCTGACGTTCCAATTCTTCCCATAGGCAGACATGCCATCGAGAGTTTGGAGGCTAGACACAAATCGCTTGTGTGCTGGTTGTCAACTACTGGTTTGCTCTGGATAATGGCACTTTGCAATTACCTCTCGTATGTCCATACACACTGATCCCGTATGGACGGGCACAGACGCATGCAATTTTTGGAAACAAAGTTTTCGAGCGTGAGCTGCTTGACCGTTTGCCGGTGCAATTTGAACCCTGCTGTATTCTCTGTGTTCATTACAGTGTCATAGGGGCATTTAGGGCAAGAAGCAATGAGTGATCCGTGATAGAGCGATGAGGAAAGATATCGAACCGTTTTGAATTCGTAGTTTGCTGTGCTGAGGTGAAGGAATGGATATGAGCCAGCCAGATTAAGGATTTGACATACTTATGAGGCTTTCTCATGTGTGATGATGAGATCTCTGTCATGCATACAGGACTGATTTGATTATCACCCGTTTGAATGCCTCTAGAAGTGCGTCGCTGGCAACACATGTTAGGATTGCAACGGCAAGTTGCGTTCGACGAGACTGCTCGCGTCCGTGTGGACTACGTTTTGCGCCAGTTGCTGGGGTCAAAATCAGATGGCCCCTCTTTCGACACTTGCAATCAACCTCAATTAAACCTAACTCAACAACTGTAATTTAACCGTATCAACAGCTCTGCACTAACATTGTCGCACAATACCCGCACGGTTCCATTCTTCGGCTGCAGTGTCCAAACTCTGTGAGAGTCATCAACAACGGAGACTTCAAAATTGTGCGCACTCATTTCCCTGAAAGCTGCAGCCTTTGGTACACCATGGCAGAGGATGGCAGCAGCGAAAGAAGCCCCTGCCGGTAGACGGCCGCCGGTATTAAAAGTGGGTCGGAAACACGCAGCCCAGCCGCAATTGCAGATTTGGTAACTGTTGTGGCTCCCCTGGCTCACCATCCACCCACGGCCGACGACATAATGCGTCAGTACTCTTTGGTGTTGACGCACACATGGCAAAAGTGGAAGAGGGATGTGTGTGGACATGGTCCCCTGGTTATTTGATATCAGTGTTTAATTTTGCCGATGTCTACGGCACTGTTGCAGATTGAGCTGTGCTCGAAAACTGTTGAGATTTTCGGCAATTGCTGCAACATCGTCTCCCTCTTGTGGCCCTGGAGAGGGACCGTATAAAGGATTAGGTCCATGTGCTCGTGCTGCCTGCGATGGTGGTGGTAGTAGTGCTGGTGATGTATGCAATGAGTTGCAGAGTAATTCAACAAAGCTCACAAAACAATCATTGATTAGGAAAGACATATATGCGTGACCCTACCAGACTGCCTAACCGGTAGCAACTAACTGCGGTACTCCGAACGAGCAGTTCTACGCCACAGCCACCATTATTTGCCGGAAAACGGGACGGTCATTGTACACGGAGACCGCCGCTCAATCAAAGAAAGGATAATCCTCCAAGGACAGTATTTGAATTGCAAAAAATCTTTCGCCCCTCCGCGGATTCGTTACCAATGCTTCATGCGTGTTGATAAACTGGTTTAATCCCATTATCGTGGACACGTGGGGACCAAGGTTGAAGTACTGGCCTTACAGAAAAGTGTTGGCTAGCTAGCGCGCAGTGGGGGAAGACACGAAGCTTTCAGAATGAAATGGCTTTGGAAAGAGTACTATATTGAAAAACTATGAATATCTGAATATGGATCAACAACTGGTTGAACTATGGAAAGAAATGCGTATGGAAAAAGTATGGAAGAATTATGCAAGAAACCACCCAATGGAACGTATGTGATGGTGGTGTAGAGGGGGACGTGATGTGTGAGTTCGGACGGGTGGGTGAGGAATGGGCCGTCAGATAGTAGTGCGGTGCGGTGGTATTGTTTGCGTAGGCTGCAGATTCTAGCCGGCTCGAATACTAAAGAAGTCATGGCACAAGCCAATACCACGGGTCCCTTGGGATTTCGAACGAGTAGATAGGAAGGACTTGTGGGTAAGACTAATGAGACAACCCCCGGTCGCTATCAAAGACCTTAGAACTACGTTGGGGATTATGTGGTCTCATTTGTCACACACGAACTTGATCCTTCATGGGTTGTAAGTCTGTGGCTGACATGAACTGCACGAGAAGATGGTCTAGGTACCTCCGTTGCCATGTCAGTGAATGGATAGGTTATAGCTAAGACGATTATGCTCCCATGGTCGACTCCTGGGGCGGGAAGTAGTCCATCCACTGGTGAGCCAATTCCATGATGGCGGGGTCATCGACAGTGTAACAGACAGTCTGTGCAATCAGTTCCAAGAAGTTGTCATCAATATCAAGGAGTTGAATGCTGCTGAGGGCCACACCGAAGCCGAGGGCAGCACAGTTTTCGGTTGACACAGATTCGACGGAGGTGAGGTAGGCAGCGCGAGCAGAGCACTTGCGGTCTAGGTCCGTGCGGAGCTGCTTAATGTTCATGTAGTTGTTCTGGCAGAGCTGTTCTCCAAATAACCTTACAGTGATGCTGATAGCCTCGCGGGCAAAGAACAGATGGGTGGCATCATCCAGATCCCACTCAAGAGTGGTGGAGACGAGTTGCTCCCAGGCAACCACATCTTCAACGGTGAAACTGTTGTCAGCCATAGAACAAAGGAAGCTGACTTCCATGGGGGTCTGTTCGTACATCTTGGAGGCCTGGAGGAGGCAAGCGGTCATAATCAGTTGCAGTTTGGGCCGAGAACCCAGGGAACATACCGCATCCAGGAAACGGTCAAAGAGACGCACAGCACGGCAGTAGACTTCGTAGTCCTTTTCGTAATGGACAACGATGTCATGAACCCACTGCAACAGATCCTCGCGGAAGGCGTGAGTGATACCGTGCTTTGACATGTAATTGGCGGCTACGCGGTGACTGCGATCAAAGTCGACCTGTTCGTTCAGAACATCGCGGACGGCAGCCTCGGGTGTGATCCACACTTGGTGGGCACTGTTTACACTACTAGACAGAGAAAGGGTGGTGGACTCGACTTCATGTGCGTCAACCTCGGAAGCCTCACTAAGGGACTCTCCACAATGCAAATCTTGAACCATCGTGAAGGGAAATCTAACTAGACTAATGTGTTTTTGATATTGTGATTGAACTATTCACTGCCTAAGTGCAGCTTGATTGAAAGCTAGTCAGCTATCAAAGTTAGTCAGCAGACACTGTTCCATTTAATAGCCTTGTCAACCAGTTCCATTGCAACCGGAACTGGAACTGCCAAGTTAACAAAAGACAGACTGTAAGCCCCCTGTAGGCGTCCCCCGGGGGGAGGGCAAACCAGTCCTAACAATCACACAGGGCGGAACTGCAACAAGAAATCTTTCGAACCAAGCTGTTGTCACTTGCGCTCGGTTTACCATCGTCGTAGTATAGTACTATGATAAGAATAAGTTGGAGGTGCTGCTGCGTACCGTGTGCTGTGAAGTTTGCTGTGTTTGTGTGTCCTCCACGGAGGTCGTTCGCAACGGTGGAAAGTGAATGAAGGCCAGCGGTATCCCTCGCCTTTCTCCTCTTGCCCCAACGCGGACGCACACTCCGGGCCCTATCTATCGCGCAGGGGTCCCTTTGACGTACTAAATATATGAAGAAACCGAAGGCACGTTTTGTTTTGCCTCCCGTGTGGTCGAAAACAGCGGGGGCAAGGTTCGCACCCAGAACAAAAAACACGCGTTTGGGAGGCCCCCCTTGCCCCGGAGGGAGGGGGGGGGGAAGATTTTTGCGAGAGGTATCTCCAAAATGATAAGGAAAACAATAAATTCTTGATAAAGGAAATTCAATTATATTGAGTCCGAACGCCCTAAGTTTGCACAACTTCGATCCACCAACACACGAAACCCAAAAGACAAAAAAGAAATCACATTTCTGTAGGAGGGCTCCTTTTTGAGGGAGGGAGAGATTGTGCAAAATCAAAACTAAAAAAAACCGTTAGAAATTCTTATGGGATTTTTTTTTTCGAGAATGCGAATTGCCAAATGCCCGTCAGGTCACGCATCCCGCAGTTCCAAGATCATGGGCAAGATTTCTCTTTAGACACGAGAGATGGGGGACCCACGACCGTCGTGGCCCTTCCCCCCCTCCCCCCCC